>NC_061157.1:48834688-49114688 GCF_022113875.1 Hydra vulgaris | reverse complement strand
CAGAATATCTAAAATACCCACAACAAAAACAAAATAAGTAAGGATTTGATTTTTGAAAATTTTTGAATCGTATCTAAATCATATTTTTGATTAGATTCGAAATTTTGAAGCTTCGCAGGGCCCTAGTTTATATATATATATATATATATATATATATATATATATATATATATATATATATATATATATATATATATATATATATCAGAGACTATTCTAGAGCCTTTTTGTATTCACCCAATTTCACCGCCTCAAATTGATTTTTTTGTTTTTTAACAGCAATATTTTTTTTGCAAAAAAACGCCTAAATACGGCAATATTTCCGCAAAATTTATTTTCCAAGAAGATCCTCCAGTGGCATGCTGGCCCACATTTTTTTATTTGCTTTATTTATGCTTTTACAAATTAAATTCTTTAATCATCTGATTTAAAGTGATAATTTTGAGTGAAATTAGTATTTTGTACAGCTAATACTGAGCAAAATGCATTAATATTTTGCACAATAAATCAGCCTCAAAAATATTTGCAAAAAATATTTATTTTTACATCACAAAATCGCTTTTAACGATTGTAATAAATTAAAGAAACTACATCATGGGTCGAGTTAAGCAATCGCAACAATCAGGTGGGAATTCAGGATCCTGAAATTATTTATTTAAAATAAATCGTGATTGCTGATTTAAGTAATAAAAAAATATAGCTTGTAAAGTTAAATAGTATTTAAAAAAATTATCAAGACTACTTAGTTTTAAATTTAATTATTGTTTTGCTGAATACTACTATTATTTAACAATTGAATTGTAATTGAAATGACACCTAAAGTTGTAATTGAAATGACACCTAAAATTGAAATTGAAATGACACCTAAAGTTGAAATATCAGGTTTGTTATCTGAACTTTTTATGCGGTCAAAATATTTTCAAAAAGATTTTTAAAAATTTGCTTTTCTAAAAAGTTTTACTATTAAATCTATCTTTAGAAAAACATAAAAAATGCGCTATTTTAATAAAGATAACAAAAGAAATTGCCATTAGACTAACTTTATGTTGTCACATGAAAAACTATTTTGTTTTAAATATCACATAAAAATTTTTTTTGTTTTAAATATCACATAAAAATTATTTAAAAAAATGAAAAAAGTAAAAAGACAGAATCTGTTTTGTGCTTTTAAATGTTTTGTATGAAAATAATTATTTTAACTTAAGTTATTTACTATAACTTTTCTTATTTTAGTTGAAATAGTAACAAGCTTTTTTTTCGAAGCAAAAGTTCTTAATGTTACTTTAGTTCTAAACAGATAAAGATTTTTTAGATTTACCAGTTATAAAGCAAATTTTTATTTCAAATAAAACTTATTATAAAATGATTATAATATCAACTAAGTATTTGTAATACCTGGATTTCTATTGTTCCATTAATTTTTATTTTTTTCCAAAACACCCAACCTTCATTTGAAATCTATCATTATTACCTTATTAAGCAATAATACCAATGCTGACAAAAAACAGGTCGCAATGCTAACTAGTTTACTCTAAGTTACATGCCATTATAAAACAAGCCATTTATTTATTAATAGGCCTTCAAATTAAGTGTATATGATGAAATCCGGCATGAATAGGCCTATTTAGAAAAATTCTGCATGAGCTTTTTGGAGCCAGCACGCCACTGATACAAAATACAAAACACCATTTGATATATATATATATATATATATATATATATATATATATATATATATATATATATATATATATATATATATATATATATATATATATATATATATATATTGTGCAAAGTACTGGAACTACTACCCATTTTATTTTAACGGATAACAAGAATAATTCAAAGCAGTCATTTTATTTCAATCAACAATAAGAATAATTCAAAACACTAATATATAACATATACCGACATCAGTACTATATATATATACTATATATATATATATATATATATATATATATATATATATATATATATATATATATATATATATATATATAATATATATATATATATATATATATATATAATGCAAACCTAAAGTATTGCTTCATAGCACTTGTAATAGTTTTAATTTCCCAAGGAGAGTTTTCTGAAAGTAAGTCAAGCTTTTCTAACTGCTTTTGATCTAAAAAATGATTATTAATGGAAATAATTTTAAATTTCAAGTGTTTGGAATGTTTAATAAATACTTTCACATACCCAATCCAATTTGCAACAGTTTAGTAAATTTAGAGGAGACACCAGCTATCCTATATATTCCTTGATCATCAAGACCTAAAGGGTAATTTTATAAAAAACTTTATATAAATAGTTGAATAGTTAGGAGCATACTCATTTAACTGACAATTAAGCTGTTATCTACATAAAATAGTAAAGACAACAAGATATTAATACATACATACATAATACAATGTACATAATTAGTATTTCTACTCAAATATTGATTATGACTAATGATAATGAAACAATATGAAATTTTTATTAGAATTGGAATTATAAGAGCTAAGTTAAATAAATGACAACCTCTGGCCTCAATTGCTTCAACACATTTCAGAAAAAATTGAACTCCAGTTTCATTAATACTCGTTACTCCTAAAAAGACATTCTATGAAAAAACACAAGCAAATATTTTTTTTTTATTTGTTTTATATAAATTTATAAAACAAATAAAAAATTAAATACATTTACTTTCAAAATAAAAACCACCAATAAATTAAATATCCTAATGTGTAAATATTTTTTTAAAATGAAAGTTAAAAAAAAATCTGTTCATATTAAGATATTTATACTATTAATTATTTAAAAAGTTAAGAAGTTCTGAGTTTAAAACCACAACATCTTTGGTTGTATTGTGCAAATTAAGAAACAGAGTACTGCGCTCTGCTTCTTTAAGCAGTGTTTCTCTGAGCTATATTTGTTGAGGCTCATTTGACAATCATAGAACAATTATAAAAAAAGAGAAAACTTATAAATTATAGCTGACACACTTAAATTCATTTATGATTTAAAAAAAAAAAAAATCAAAAAAATTTTGTTAATCACAGTAAATATGATTACATAATTAATGTACCTTCATTTTGTACAAATTCAAAAGAATCTTGATAAAGCTAGATAAACAGAAATAAAAAATGAATAAAATTAAAAATGAAACACAAAAAATATTTACAAAAATTTACATTCTAGAATAAATATAAGCCAAATAAAAAAAACTATATAAAAAAAAACTCACTGGTTCTTTACCCTCCATGACCTCTAACCATTGTTTTCTATCTTCATCAGAGGTGCATTGAAGTACAATTGGCTGAGGTCTATGTAACACAAAAAAACTTTTTGAATATTTCATATACTAAAAACTAATTTGATGTAAATTTATTTTTACCTTTCGAGGCCAGTTATTTCAAACAAAAATCTTCGTTCTGATAACTCTGTCGCTTTCCTAATAAGTAATTAAAAAATAAAAAAACGTTAAGTAACATAATAAACAAATTTTATATAATTATTAACTATATTTATAACTATATGATGTAATTATTTTTTTAACAAATTTACAAGCAACTGCAAGCACCCACTAACTAATTTGAGAGCTACTAGAAAGAAGAAAAAGTTATTTATTACTATATTGTTTAAATACATTAATATAATTATTAATATTAGTGTTGTTACAACTACTAAGTAACTCGACTGTTGACTAAATTGATTAATAAATTTTCTAAAGTTAAATCAACTAATATTTAGTTGACTAAAATCAACGAATACATTTTTGAAATTTACTAAACAATTTTACTAAAATCAACGAATACATTTTTGAAATTTACTAAACAATTTTACTAAAATCAACGAATACATTTTTGAAATTTACTAAACAATTTTACTAAAATCAACGAATACATTTTTGAAATTTACTAAATAATTTTACTAAAATCAACGAATACATTTTTGAAACTTACTAAACAATTTTACTAAAATCAACGAATACATTTTTGAAATTTATTAAACAATTTTACTAAAATCAACGAATACATTTTTGAAATTTATTAAACAATTTTACTAAAATCAACGAATACATTTTTGAAATCAACTAAGTCGACTAAAAGAAATAATTTATTTTTTGGAATTGTAATAAAAATAATAAAGTAATTTATATTTGCTTTCTATTTTATAACGTCATCTCATTTAAACAATAATAGAGCAAAGCAAAAATGAGAGCAGACCCCACTTTAATAATAATGAAGGAGAGAAAAGGCGCTCTGACAACGGGACAATCTTTTACCAGACCCCAATGTTTTAGAGACTGCCTTAAAAAAAAGTTACTACAACCATATTTACAATATGATTATATAGGTCAATGAAATTTAGATTTTGGAGCTTCACAACTAAATTTTAGCCCAGGGTCCCGATCCAGGCCCTGTATGAAAGTACTTATAAAAATCATTGAGTAAACAAAAGAAAAAAATTTAAATAAAAAGCAAAACATCAATTAATAAAGTTGAGAAATACAAAGTTTGGATTAACAGTTTGAATGCCTGGATTAACAGTAGCCTAGATCGACAGTTTAATAGCCTGGATCAGGGTTGGAATCAAATACACTTGATCATATAAAATTTTTCTAGATTTCCAAACACAAATTCAAATATACAAAAGCTGTCTAAATAAAAATAACATAAGTTGTATTTTATATTGAGAAAAATACAAATATTTTAAACTTTTTTTATTTTTATTTATGATCAACTTTAATTATCTTCATTCATTACTTTTTCTCTACTAAGTATTTAATTGGTTAATTTTCTTTACTAAGTCTTTAATTGGCTAATTTTCTTTACTAAGTCTTAAATTAGCTAATTTTCTTATTATGTCTTGAAATAGCTTATTCTCATTTACTCTATTGAACAATACAAATGTTTTTATTTTTAGTAAAAAATTTGAGGAAAAGTTCTCATGTCAAAAACATTAAAAAACATTAACATCTACATAAAAAAAAAGGAATGTTATTATATTGTTACTGCATTTTACAAAAAAAATGTTTCTTTAAATAATTTTTTATGACTTAATATGAAGTAATTGAAAAACAATTACTGGAGCTATTTGATCAACAATTAAAGATCTTGTAAGATATACCCCCAGGAAATATTGATAAAAAGGTATGCTAAACTGAAGAATTAAAAAAAGTCTTTTGAACAGTATCGTTAAAAAAAAAAAATTATACCAGGTTTATAAATGATAATTTGCCTCCCCCACCTTCAAAAAAAAAAAATCTAAAAACCTAAAAATTCCCAGTCATCCCAGTTTATGGACTGGGAATTTATTTTAACCAATTACGAATTCAAATACTCACATTTTTTAAAATTAAATACAATATCAAAAAAAAAAAAAAATACAATTTAGCATTTTATTACCATATACAGATGCAAATTTGACCCCTAACCCTGAAGTGGATTGATTTCTTAATTGTCTAGATTAATATTAGATTTTATACTAATATTATTAAAGTATGAACTACATAAAAACCTGGTAGAATGAACTACATACAAACCTGGTACACGATGTGACAACGAATGTATCTGTGTTACTGTTCTAAATACAAATTATATTTATAAACTTTAAATTTTTTTAACTTAAAAAATTAAATAAAATTTTAAATAGATTTTCATACCAACTTTCCTGATGTTTGAGTATATGGTATCATTGACATGATTTTGTTTTCTTTTGAATATCTACAGTAATGCTTTATCCACTGGCCACCTAGCCCACCTTATTTTTAACAAAAATAAAAATAAACTCTAAGAACAAAATTTAAAAAACAAATTTAACTATTCCACAATAATAGTGTAACACAAAATTTTTATAATAAATATTTGTACAGGATACATACCCCAGTTTTTGACTTGAACAAATAGATATCCCTGTCTAGAATAGGAACCTTTATTAAGTTCTCCCATATTGAATTTCTAAAAATAAAAACAATATTTTGTTGTTTCATAAATTTTAGATTTCTTGCACAATCATCAAATAAGCTTTTCTTTCAAATAAACTCTGAAAATTGCTATAAAAATCACTATTAAACTATCATATAAAAAATTTATTTTCATAACAAGTTATTCCTATAGAATGTAGTACCTCAAAAATTATATTAAGAAATAAAAAGTTGACATTAGTAAAATAAAAATTTAGTGATACTCATTCATGGTGGAATAACAAAAACAGTCTAAATATAAATAAAGCACATTTATTTCAACTTAAAACCAAGAAAAAAAAAAATATGAAAACAATATTTCATTCAAAAACAAAAAGAAGATTATTTAAGGTACATTAAGGTAAAAATAAAGTAACAAGAGGAACAAAGAGAATAGATTTTTAATTATTATTTTTTTTGAGCGCTAAACTTTTAAAATTTTCTAACACAACTGATGTATTGAAGTTACTGTTTATACCGTTTAAACAAAGCTAAAACCTATTTTAAGGAAAAGTTGGAAGTCAATTTAAATTTAGTGATAATAGAGAAAAAAGGCAAATAGAGAATGATTTTAAAATAAAGACGATAATGAAAGATTATCCAAGAAGATGTAAAGTAGATTTATTTGTTAAAACTTTATCATTCATCTATATACAAACATTGTAGAATAAGGTAGAGTTATTAGTTCATGTCAACATTCATCCATCATACAAATATTGTAGAATAAAGTAGAGTTATTAGTTCATGTCAACATTCATCCATCATACAAATATTGTAGAATAAGGTAGAGTTATTAGTTCATGCCAACATTCATCCATATATGAATATTGTAGAATAAAGTGGAGTTGTCAACATTTATCCATCGAATATTGTAGTAATTTTAGCAGTAAACAATGTTTTGCTTAATATGCTTCAAAAGCTAATCAAATTAAGTCAGATAAGCTTAAATGCTTAGGATTGAAAGTTACTGGCCACTACAAGCCCTAAGCTGTCAGAGGAAAGAGATTTAAGATCCACTGGCTATTCTAAGCAATCAAAAAGTGACAAGAAACATTTGTCAAAATAGGGAAATATAGTGTCATTAACAAATTGAACCATATTAGAGGTATTAGATTATCAGGAAAATCATTAATATAGATAAGAAACAACACAGGACCAAGGATGGAGCCTTGTTGTAACCCAGAGGTGCAAATGAAAACTTAATACTGCAATTAGAAACGAATGATTAATCAACTTTAAAAACTTTCTCAAATACACCATTATAAAAAATTATATGTTAAACGTTATTGAAAACCTTTGATCAAGAGTCAAGAGCAATAGCCCATCAAGTGCCAAGAGCAATAGCCCTCGATTTATTTTTATAGAGTAAGTTTTTTAGAGATTATAGGTTTTGTTAACTAAAGGATCAAAGAAGAATAGTAAGAAGACTCATTCCACAATAACTTGGGGATCAGTGTGATCTACAATAACTTGGGAGATCAGTGTGATCTATAATAACATGGGGGATCAGTGTGATCTATAGCAGACAGGAAAAAAAGATTCAAGTACTTGTTAAATAGTTTAGAGAGCATTGAAGAAATGAGAGTCAAGATAAGATTTCTGGAGAAAACTTTTATTGGAGAAGACAGCAACTGGAATGTTTTTGGGACAACAAACTGTAGAAGAGTTCAAGCGAGAAATAACTTTAGCAATGGAAGCTCAGTTGATTTGGATGCCTATAAATTGATTATTCTGTTTCTCTGGGATGACAATAGTATGGTTACTTGATGCAATAAATGAATTAAAAGAAAAGTTATTTGCAAATACTTTTGTCTTATATTTTGGAGAAATAACAAAATCAGATCATGCATGAGAGATGGAATTTTAGATTTGCCTTTAATTTCTTGCAACAATAAAATGTTTATTCTTAAGAGAGCTGACCGTGTGATATGATTATGATTAGAAATTAATCTTCATTATTCTTCATTAACTGTAGAATTTTTTTTATTTTAAATAATGCTAAATTTTTTTTATTTTAAATTATGCAAATTCTTCATTAACTGTAGATTTTTTTGTATTTTAAATTATGCTAAAAAAATTTTTGAGAAAAAATTTATTTAAATAATTAATGTAGACTTTTATTATTAAACTTTAAGTAAGCAATTTTTAATTTTCACAAGTTTTCATAACAAATAAATAACAAAAAAACCTTAGTTGTTTTGTTTTTTAGTTCCTCTGCTTCTTGCCTTGTAACATCAAACCTATATCTAGTCTAAATAAAAATAATTTTGATGTTTAATAAAATCAAATTAAAGTAAACTGTTATAGAATTCTTAAGTACCCTGGTGTTTAGTCATTATCTATTAGAAAATAAAAAAAACATTTAAGTCAAATTCTACCTTCTAAACCTGTAATTATATCTTTCACAATAAAACAGTTATACAATAAAACAAATATTTTAATATATAATAACATATATTAAGATATATTAACATATTATTTACCAAAATAATGTTAGGCCATTTTAGAGAATTATACTTACAAAATTGTAATCCTTTATACAAAACAATAAGCTTTTTTAATGTCTGAGCCTTGCATAAAAAAAAAAGGTCAAGCTATTCAGATTATTTTAAATTGTTAGGGCATCCAAAAATCCAAGTCAAACAAACTAATATTACTTTTATTTATAATCCTTAAGAGATAAACTTTTGGGAGAACTTTTATGAACAGTAGCACACAAGCAGTGAATGGACATAGGAAGAATGAGGCAAAGATGAAGGAGAATATATCTTTAATCAAAAAAAAATTATACTAACAAATTGAAAAACCTAAACAGACAACTGTTACTGTTGATTTTATTTAAGGTTTTATTTTTTATATTTTTATATATTTTTTTAAGAAACTTAATATTTTTATTATTTTTACTACTTATTTATAATAAAAAAAGTAGCCTTATGTCTCATATCAAAGATCAGTGATATGAGACAAAAAAAGCCTTTTGTCTCATATCAAATTTCGCTATCCTTATATTGCAAAAGTCAACCTTGCTTTTTCAATGATTTAACTGTCAAAAATTTGGGAGAAAGGTGATTCTGTTTCAAAACAAAACAAACAAAAACAATTTCTGTACAAGTGCTTCTATATACTATGCCCAACTGGTTTTAAATCAGCACAAAAATTAAATCAAACTCAGAAAAATTTTCATTAGTCCATCTTTGAAATAATTATTCTTGATATGCAACCATGGTCAGTTGTAAATGAAGCTAGTTTTTGAAACACCATGCCCTATTTGCTCCAACTTATGAAATTGCAAGCAATAAATATTACAAAAACGTTGAATCCTACATACAACAAAACAAAAAGTATTCCATTTCAACCTTTTTGATCCAAGTTTTGAAAAAACAACAACATCTTGACACAACTGAATTCTTACTACCATCTAAGCCATCTAAAGTCAATCCAAATAGGTTTCCAAAGAATCTTATACGATAGGCTTTTTTAACATGATAAAAAACATCATTACCCAATCTCAATCACTGATAGAGATCAAATACTAGACTGACCAAAAAAGACTGACCAAAAAAGACTGACCAAAAAAGACTTACCAAAAAAAAGCGCTGAACTATTATTAGGATTCTCAATTACCCTCAGACTAGAAGAATTATGAAAACAATTCAAGTAGAGAATGAAAACAATTCAAGTAGAGAACTCAAACTGGCTCTTGGGTAATTCCATCTCATTTGACCCAGAAATTTTTAAAAATGTCACCATATATTTCAGATTTTGTTGATTTTTTTACAATTGATAATACATGGTAAATAAAGAATTCCTTGAAAATTTTAGCCTCTAACTTCAAGATCCTGAAATATGACCATTTTAGCAGATTTTGGCCAGGCCCTTAAATAAGTTTAGGCAATTTTTTGTATACCAGTTTTTATGCTCAAGAAATCCATGTGGCCTTAATAAAATCAAAAAAAAAAAAAAAAAATCACATTCCATATTTATTGATCTTTCAGAAAATATAAGGATTTTGATCTGCAAGTATATGGATTTCCATATATGGATAATGGGGCATGATCCCCACTTTTTTTTAGCAGAATATTGCGATTGATTTTTGAGTACCTTCCAGACTAGCTAAAACTTTTGAAAATTCTATCCAGGGTCCAAGACACCAGAGAGAGAGAGAGAGAGAGAGAGAGAGAGAGAGAGAGAGAGAGAGAGAGAGAGAGAGAGAGAAAGGTGGGGGGGGGGGACTAAAGCATGTGCTGACTTTTTGTAGTGAAATCTTCTGAAAGATTTTTCACTACCTTCCAGACAAACTAAAGCCCTGAAACATTCAGCATTTGTGTAGTCCTAATGAAAGTGTGTTAAAACTGTTTCCAGGAAGGCGTGCCATTATATGACCACACAAATAAAACTTTGTTTTGACAATTTGACCATGACTAATTATATTTTATAATTATAATTATAAACTAATTAAATTTTAAAAATGTGCTGAATAATAAAGATTTTATATTATATTTAAATGTTAGAATTATATGTTAGAAATAAATAACATCGAAATTTTTATCTTTACTAATAATTTTTATATAAGCAAAACCTTTTAAATAAAGTAACAAATTACTTATATTAAAATATCAATAAAAGTTGAATATAATACTTTAATTTATATGATAGATTTTTTTTTTATTTATATATAATTATGTACTTTTTATGATAAATGTTTAAAAAAACATTAAAAATAAGAAAAAGAAAAAAAGAAAACAAATAAATGTATGTTTGAAAAATGTTGTTTAAACCAGTGGTTCCCAACGTTTTCTAACCCGTTCCCCAAATTAAATATCCTAAAATCTTCATGGACCCCTTTGATTTTAAAAATTATTACAAGGTGAACATTTTAATAATGTAACTTTTATTCATAAGGATAATATTTTATTTAAGGTATTTTTGAATAGACTAGACACAAAATCAATATTTATCAATGACACAAAAATTTTTTATCTTAGTTTATGTATGATACAAGAACAGATCAGTGTGAATTCTGACACTGCTTACTAGCAATTAATATCTGAAAATTTGGTTTAGTTTTTGATAGAGCACATCTAATATCTGCATCAATATCAAGTCTATTTCTTTTTTTTATTTTAAGAGATTTTTTTTATTTTAAGAGTGCAATTGATGAACACAATGGATATGAATTCCTCATTTTCAACCAGAAAATATTTAATGGTGCTACTTTGAAGTGATCCTTAGCCGTGGTATCATTCTTTAACTCTATAAACTCTTCTTGTGCTTTCACATTTTTCACATCACAAGAAAATGGTGATATAATAACTTCACTGCTCAAAAGATTCATATCTGGAAAATAGTTACCAAATTCAGTAATCAAATTATCTAGGTGACAAACTATTTCTGTCTTTATAACTTCAGGAAGCATGTTAACTCCAATTATGTTATTTAAATTTTGAAACATGATCAAGTTTCCATTATTAATTCTAGTCTTGTACAGTTTGAGCTTTTCAATAAATGCCTTCAGTTTATCTGAATGTGTAATAGCATTAGCATTTTTGCCTTGAAGTTGCAAATTTAACTTGTTAAAATAACCTACGATGTCCACAAGATAAGCAGTTGTTATTTCAAAATTATCAAATTCAAAATATTCTACCAGTCCCCTTTTCATTTGACATAAAAATTCTTTCACTTCATTTCTAAGCATGAAAAATCTTTGCAAAAAATTTCCAGCAGATAGCCATCGCACAGAAGTATAAAACAATAACTTATTGTGTTCAGCATTTAGGTCAGAGCAAAATTTTGTAAAAAGGCGAGTGTTAAGAGCAGAAGATTTTATATAATTGACCAACTTGACTAATTGATTAAATACAGTTTTCAAACTACCTGGTAAAGTTTTGGTTGCCAAAGCCTGTCTATGAATAAAACAGTGTACACCAACTACATTTGGAGCAATCTCTTTCACCCTAGTCTGTAATCCAGACTTACAACCCATCATGGCAGGAGCTCCATCAGTAGTAATTCCAAACAAATATTTCTATTGTAATTGATTGTCATTGAAAAACTGTTTTAAAAGTTCCATAATATTAGCTGCTTTTGTTGTTGTTTTAAGGCAAGAAGAAAACAAAAATTCTTCTTTAAATTTGTTATTGTGAATATACCTACAATATACAATTAGTTGTGCCATTGAACTTCTATCTGTGGACTCATCCAACTGAATAGAAAAATATGGGGATTCTTTAATTTCATTAATAACATTTTCTTTAATGTTTGATAAAATATCCGTTAGCCTTCGTTTGACTGTAGTATTTGATAAAGATATATTATCTACCTTCTTTGCAGCTTCTTCTCCAAATAATAATCTAACGATTTCTTTTGTACATGGAAGTATAACTTCTTTAGCCAATGTGTGAGCTTTTTTGTTCTGTGCTATTATATATGAAACCTTATAGGATGCTTCTACTATATTCTGTTGAGTTTGGTAAATAATCCCAGTTTTATCCAATTTGCATCTCTTCAGTGATTCAAATTTTCTTTTGAAAAAATCAGTATCTTTTGTTTGGAGATCAGGATGGCACTTATTCAAGTGAATAGCAAGCTTTGAAGGTTTCATAGAGTCATTTCCTAGTACTTTATAACAAATAACACACTGTGGGTAGCTAATGGTTTCTTTAAGCATGTAGGTAAATCCATATCTCATGTATTCATCTAAGTATGACCTTTTTTTACTTTTAGACATCTAAAGTATTTAAAAAATAATATAAAAAGCATCTATAGATAAGAGTAGTATAGTATCGAATTTTTATAGAAAATAACACAAATTACGTTCTTTCAAACAAATCAGTAAGGTTATCTTTACCATGAGATAAGATTTAAACATTTTAAATTTATGGATAAAAAATGATATTATATAGCATTTATTACTTCGTAGAGGTCCGCAAGTCCTCGTCGAAATTAGTTAACGCAAATTTTGTGTAACAGCTTTCTCGCATAAATTACATTTTTAATTTAAAATTTAATTTGTTTCTTTCAACAGAAAAAAATAATCAAAATTAAGTTTCACTACCAAAAAATATTTAGAATTTACGTTTATCTTGTGGTCCGCTTAAAAAGTTCTTATGGACCCCCAGGGGTCCATGGACCACTGGTTGGGAACCACTGGTTTAAACAAAGCATTTATTAATGCTTTGTTTAAATAAAGACTCGAATATTTTTTCTTTTTTTTTAATGCGAAATCGTTAACTAGCATGTTTATTTAAAAACTTGCTGTTTTAAAATTAGTAATAAAGAAAATTACAATAATTTAAAGTAAATTACCCCAGTCTCACCGACCCTCACAGTTGTCTGCCCTGGAAACTTTCTTAACACACTTTCATTAGGACTACGCAACTGCTGAATGTTTCAGGGCTTCAGTTTGTCTAAAAGGCAGTGAAAAATCGATTTCAAGATTACACTAATAAAAAGTGAGACACACCCACAAGCCACCCCTTTAACACTCCCCCCACTCTGTGTCTTGGGCCTTGGATTTAATTTTAACATGCACACTTATCAGTACTACAGAAATGTCAAAAGTTTCAGAGCTCCAGCTAGTCTGGAAGGTAGTGGAAAATCATTTGTAATATTCTGCTACAAAAAAGAGGGGACCATGCCCTTTTATCCATATATATAAATCCATATACTTGCAGATCAAAATCTTTATACTTTCTGAAAAATCAATGAATATAGAATGATGTATTAAATTTTTTTTGTTGATATTATCAAAGCCATCCATGTGGCTTTGATGGTATCAAAGTTCTTGAGCATTAAAAACAGGTATATAAAAAATTGCCTAAATTTACTTATATTGGTAATTACAAACAATTAATAATAATTTTTTTAAACTTTTGCTAAGTTAAATGGCCATATTTCCGGATCTTCTTGGAACTGAGAAAGGAGCTACAGGCTAAAGTTTTTAAGGAAAAATTTTTACAAAGTAATCTCAACTGTATAAAAATCAACATAATCTGAGATGGTTGACATGGAATTTAATGACTAAGTTTTATAAGGATCTAATTCTATTAGTTAAACGAATAGTTAAGCAAATAGCTATTTATTAAACAAATAGCAATATTCGCTTACTATTTGTTTAACGAATAGTAATATTCGTTTAACAAATAGTACTATTTGTTAACCTATAATACTATTTGTTAAGCTAATAATACTATTTGTTAAGCCAATAGTACTATTTGTTAAGCGAATAGTACTATTTGTGAAAAGTTATTTATATTATAAATAATTGTATTTGTTAAAAAGTACTAATCGTTGAACTTTGCAAAAGTTCAACGATTTGAAGTTTAATGAATATTTACTCGACAAACAAACTTCATGGGTTTGTTATTGATGAATTTATTGGGTGCTTACCTTTGGACCTCAGTGTGGATGACTGTTATCCCTTGATTCATAATGATTTCAATAGTGACATGCTTGGTCTGTTTCACAATGATTTCAATAGTGACATGCTTGGTCTGTTTCACAATGATTTCAATAGTGACATGCTTGTTCTGGACATATTATTACACATCAAATAACCTTTTTATCATGAAATTAGGTATAAACCCTGGGATCATTCTTTTATGTGCTCATTTATTACCTCTTCACTCAATCATCTCTCTTTTTGTTTTTTATTATTTACCTTCTTCTCAAGACTGCACTTCTGATCAGAAACTTTATTTCTGATTAAATTGACTTCTCAGCCAACAATTTTGTTATTGGTGAATTAAATGCTCATCACTATGTTCTACAACACATAGGTCTAACATCACACTGAATGTTCTACAACACATAGGTCTAACATCACACTGAATGTTCTACAACACATAGGTCTAACATCACACTGAATGTTCTACAACACATAGGTTTAACATCACACTGAATGTTCTATAACACATAGGTCTAACATCACACTGAATGTTCTACAACACATAGGTCTAACATCATTAATAATTGATTTCTCAAAATTTCTACTTAGATTTGTGACATAGAGTTGTTAGTTAACTTTGTGCCTCATTTTCTAGACAACCCTAATCACTTACCTTTACTCATTAATATCTGTCTTGTCTCTGACCCTAGCTTATGTTCAGTTTCAGTCCTTGTTCTCTTTTAGAAAATTAGACTATGCTATGATCTCTCTTTTATTTTGTACCTCTCCCTCAGACTTACCCTATTTATTATTGTACTATTTACCCTTAGCAAGATCCTTGAACCATTAATCAATAAATTTCAAACACCTTAAGTCTAATAGCAACAGGTAGCCTCTCCTCTGACCTCTCCTCTGTAACAATCTGGGGCTTGCAGTGGCTTGTTAATTTTAACTCCAGTTAAATTTACTTCAAACAGTTATCACAATACTTTTGATATTCCTCATATTTGATATTGATAAATGACAATACTCTTATTGAAATCTCTTTTTTCCTGTCTTGACAAAAAGTAACTTCTGGGAAACTACAAGGTTCTTTCCTGGATCCTGTATTCTTTCTCATCTTAAATAATGAGCTCACTGGCAATTTTACATCTAAAGTGGCTCTATGTGCAGACGATACAACTATATACTCCTGCCTTGATAAAAAGTCATTACTTTTGATTGCATAGAAAAAGCAGCAGATCTTGTCTTTGATCTCTCCTCTGTAACAACCTAGGGCTTGCAATTGAATACTTTTGTAATATTTATTGCTGGTTTTTCTAAAGTTGCCCTCTTCACTTCGCTTCTTGAAAAAATCCAAAAGCATATTATAAATATAGTTGGATCTGCTCTTTCTGCCAAGCTTATGGCACTATCCCAACATTGCAAGGTTGCATCTCTTATTTTTATACAAATACTATTACGGTTGCTGCTTATGCAAGCTATTATTTCTACTTCCATCATCCAAAACTCATTCTCACTTGATTATTCTTTTTAGCAAAGTTACATGCTTTTACTTTATCTGTCTCTTTATACTATTTGTCTATTTTATCTTAAAACTTCAAAAACTTTTATTCATCTAGTTTCTTTACTCTCACATCAATGTTTGGAACTCCCTTCTATCTTTTTTTTTCCATACAATTTACAGTATTTTAAACACCCCACCAATATTTGCCCAACCAACATTTAAAAAAACTTTTGGAATCAAAACAAGTACTTCATTTTAAGGTCTTGCCTCCCCCCCTAATTTATTTGCATGCCTTGGCCCATGTATCTCAGCATTTATTTTTTTAGCAGTATTTATATCCGGCCAGATATAAATAAACATATCCAGTATACATGGTATCTGGCCAGATATGTATAATTTATATACAGTAAACCTATAATTAAAATGCTAAAGTAAGAAGAAAACATGCCTTAAAATAAAAAAACACAATTAATTTATTTAATTCAACTCTGGAGTCCAACATCTCAAAACATCCATATTTATAATTTTTTATTTTTCTTATAATATTTTTAAGTTACTCGTAATCTTACTTGTCACAAAAAATCTAATGAAAAACAAATGAAACATACAGTACTATAATTTAAACATAAAATAAAGATACTTTCTCCATTAATTAATAAAAAAATAAATTATGATTAAGCATTAAATTTGGTTTATAAACTTTTTAAAAAAAAACAAAAAAACAATTATGTTATATTTAAGAAAGTTTTACATAACTAGACAATTAACATAACAACTAAAAATCACATCCTGCTTTTTTTTTTAAATATAAAAACTCATTAAGTGTGATATTGATATGGATTTGTTTTTTTAAGTTTTAGCAATTATACAAAGTATAATTGCAAAGTTTATACAAAATTCAGATTAAAAAAAAAACTATTTGTAAAACCTTGTTTAAATAAAACTAAAAATATCTATAAGTGCAAAACATACTAAAATAGAAATCTAAAAAGATCTAAAAACAAATTTTTTTCAGCTGAAAATTAAGTAACTAAGATAAATTCTTATTCATTTGTAAGAAGAAATACTTTCTATTATTATTGCTTTCTTCTTACTGTTCATAAGATAAATTTTTATTCATTTGTAAGAAGAAATGCTTTCTATTATTATTGCTTTCTTCTTACTGTTCATACCAAATAATAGTGAACAATTACAACTACAATCAAAAAAACGTAGTATATTTTTAAGTAACATATTTTTAATTTGTTTTTTTAATTTCTTGAAAAATGATATCTTAAAAATTATAGTTTTAAATGTTTCTGTTGTTTTTCCAATTTTTGGTGTCCAGATAAAAAAATCTACACAAGGGTGTTTTGAAAGATTAGACTCCAGAGTTTAGTCAAATAAGTCGTTTTTGTAATTTTTAAGCATGTTTTCTTTAGATTTAAGCATTTTATGCATATAGTGAATTTATGGTCAAAAAAAATAAATTTTTATTTTCATATTTTTCTCATTGTTGTTTCTTATTTTATTAAGGGAAACATTAATTTCAAAATTTCATTAAAAATGGGTCATTTTAGAAAACCAGGTCAATGTTAAATTTGTTTTGTTATGTTAATGTCCATGTTAAATATGTTAAACTTCTGGTTTCCTGTCAACTACTCATTATTTGTTAAACTTTTTTATAAATAGGAATTACGTCTCAAAACATAAAATAAAAATAAAAACACAAGGTTCAATAGGCTGGCTGATTTGATATGAAATTTGAGTAGGTGATTTGATGTGGAATTTGATTGGGTGATTTGATGTGGAATTTGATTGGCTGTTTTGATGTGGAATTGCCCAGTAGTGACAAAATAAAATTTACAAAACATTCAATGGATAAAACTAAATTAAAAAAAAAAACACACTCACAGTTTGCAGTTTGTATTGTAAATCTGTTAAATAGGCTTTGTTGTCATTGAAAACATCATGTCCTAAACAATATAAAAACTTTGTCAAGTTACTGGTATAAAACCTGCAATCCAAGTTTTTAATTAAAAGCAAACACAATTTATAATGATAATAAAAAAACTACCTGTATGAAAAAAAGTTGACTGACCATACATAAATGCAAGCATCTAAAACAAGTTAAATATTAAGAGTACTAGAAAAAAAGTTATTTTTATCAAGTTAAGCATTGAATCCAATAGCATTACTTAGTACGTACAATCTCAACAAACTCAAATTTCTTTTTTTCATTTACTTCATGCAACTTTGAAACATAACCCAAAGACATCTGTCGAAAATTTGCAAGTTCGTGTTCTAGTTGAGCATCAGCCTTAAATTTGATAAAAATAATAAAAATTAAAAAAATTAAAAGAACTTAATTAGTTTGTGGTTATATATATCTTTAAACAAACTTTTTCCAACCTCAGTTAAAACAATATCTTTTTTCTTTGGAGATATCTTTAAATGATTATCAAGTAAACTACACACTCTTTCTGATTCTCTATCAAATTTCTTTTTCTCTTCCTGTCAAATAATTGAAAAAGATGATTTTAAAAATAAACGTAACTAAAAATTAGTGCCGTATTAAAAAGTGATTGACCAATTCCATTACCATGGCAAATGCTGATGCAATGCCGGAAATAGATGACAATCATAAAAATTCATTTCTCCAACTACAATAATTGTCTCTCCCAATTAATAGAAAGCAAATTTTATCAACAAAATATTAAATAAGGATAATTTTCCCACCTAAAATTACAATGGAAATGTTTAGGGGAGGAGGACTATCTAAAAGTTATAATTTTCCTCATAAATAAACGTAAATGCTTACTTTTGCACTTCCAATTTGCTCTTTGCGAAATTTTTCAAGTTGATCAATCAACTGAGAATTGGCATGGTCTAACTAAAAATATATTAACATAAATTCAACTAAGTAATGAAATTTCAGAAATTAAACATTTTCTTGTAAGTAAATGATGGTGATGTTTGATACCAAAATGTTTTGAAATTATGGTGATGTTTGGCATATATTGTCTCATAGACTGCTCTTTATAAAAGGTTGTAAATTTTTGCCAACTTTTTCCATTGATATTTAAGCGGTATTTAATGCATAATAATTTTTTTACAACATTTAACTTATTTAAATTTATCACTTCCCCTTTACCAATAAGTAACCTCCTTGACTGTAGTGGCCCTATTAATTTTGGGGAGACTCTTTCTTTTAACTCAGTTAAAAGAAATAAATAAAGTTGTATTTTAAGTAAAAAAAAAATAAAAATACTTTCCTTTTCAATAAATTTTTCTGTTTCTGTGTAAAAGAGACATTAGAGGAGACTAATGAAAGTGAAATATCCAAAATGATAACTCCTGAAAATCTGAACATTTTATATTCTTTCAGCAATGCTTTTAATTTTATATTAATTTTAAAGTTTATAATAATTTTGGGATTTAAAAAATTCCATACAACCAAAATTTTGTTTTAAAAAATTAAGTATTAAATAACAAAACTATATTTTTTCTTCTTTATTTATATTTAATATCATTGACAAAACAATTATAATTTTATATATTTTCGGCCTTAATACTTATTTTGGTATCTTAACTATATTATTTTAATGAAAGAGTCCCAAAAAGGATTTGAAAGTCATAAAAAGATTGTTTCTTTATGGTTTTTGGTATCTAGGAGTTTTAAATATGTAAAGAAGCTTATGGACTATTTTGGAAAAAAGTCCAAAATAGTCCAAAAGAATTTGCAGCAAAATAAAACTGTAAGAAACTAGAGAATAAAACAGCAATACTTAAAGAAAAGAAATGAAAACTATACAAAATAAAAAATCTAAATAAAAAAAGCAAAAAAAAATTTATTATAAAAAGAAAAATGTTGTCAAAAAAATAATATACCTAAATATTTTACTGTTTTTGATTTATTATTTTTAGGGCATTTGTTATTTTCCACTGCCAAAATTGATGCAAGTCGAGGAAAAAAGCAAATAAGAATATAACAAAAATAAAAACATTTTTTGATACAATTTTTTCCGGACTTTTTTCAGTCAATATATTAAGGAAATACTTTTTAATTTGCGCTAGAAACAAGGACAATTTTAAAAATTGTTTTTCAAATGTTTTTACTAAATTTTACTGTTTTTATCAATGCACAGAAAAGTGAGAAAACTAATTGGTTTTTATTTGTAAAAATTTTTTTTATTTAAACAAGTTTTCCATATAAAAAAATGAAAAGTCATTAATAATAATATTTAAATATAAAATATTTGGTTGTTTTCAATACCCCCATTTAAATTGTTTGCACTTTTGTTAAATTACCCAAATTGTGCATTTAAACCTGATTTCATACATGCATCAAATCCGGTCTATACATTTATTAAAGAAACCATGTTATTCTTTTATTTAACTTATTCCGTCATTACAAATTTAAAACTTTTTAAACTTTCTTTTTTTTAATTATTGAACTTTCTAGTTTATTTAATTAAACTTTATATTTCGTTACAATTTTGTTACCTTTTTTAAGATTTTTTTTTCTTAGAAGGTAAGTTTAGCTTTTTGTCGCAAATTATTGAAATGCTTTATAAGTTAAAAGATGTGAACTGCCATGGTCAGTTTGTCTAAAAAAATTACTTTAAATGTGGACAAACAAGGCATGCAACGACTTTTCCCAGGAAGGATTGACTTATTTTAGTAGTTTAGTTTTGTCTAGTTAGTGATTTAGTTTTTGTGTGTTTTAACTGCACTTGAAATTGTTGTTTAACTAATTGCTTTGTTCGAAAACTAGTTCTTTATAATACATAAATCGAATTTTAATGTGGGGAATACTACATTTAGCATAATTTTACTTATAAAGAAAAACAAAACAAAAAATTAAATTTTTAGCTCATGGGGAAGGTTATTTAGGTGAATTTATTTTAATATAATAAAAAATTTTTGATTTAAAATTGATATTTATTTGAGTCAATTTTTATTTATGCTTTGACAAAAGCATGGCTAACAATAAGATAAATAATGCGTGTTTTATAAACAATAAAAACTAATGATGCTTAAATTTAACTTAAGTCAATATATAATTAAAGTAGAAATCAAGTTTAATAGTTGTTTTCAACCAAGAAATTTTTTTTTTTTTTTTTTTTTTTTTTTTTAACATCTTCACTTCCAACAAGGCTGCAAGCAACCACTATAAGAGTTGGAAGTTACTGGAAGAGAAAAGACTAAATCTGTAGAGCAAGATAACGATTGACAGATGACTTAAAAGATTGCAAATTATATGAATCAGGAAAGCAAGATGAAGGAAGCGAATTCCAAAGAACTGATGTTCGAGGAAAAAAACTAGAAGAATAAGAGTTTTTGAAGCACTTAGGAACAGTCACAGAAAAAGGATGAGACTTAATTGAATGGCGAGTAACACGAGAATGAATTTTAGTAGATGGCACAAGGGACGCTAGCTCTTTAGAGCAGTGCCCATTATAGTATTTGTAGAAAAGAGAAAGAGAAGCAACATTACGACGATGTGACAAAGGTTGGAGATTGGCTGCCAGAGCAGGTCCAACTATGTTTACAATTCGTTTTTGCACCTTGTCTAAAAGAGAAAGAGCATCATTAGAAGATCCGCCCCAGATGTGGCAACAGTATTCCATACAGGGACGGATTTGAGATTTATAGAGATAGAGAATAGAATCTGGAGTAAGAAAGTGTCGAGCTCGATAAAGAGATGCAACCTTAGCAGATGCTAATTTTGCATTTCATCTTAAATACAGATGCTAATTTTGCAATTCATCTTAAATACAGATTTGAACTTGTATATAAAACATATTTACTAGTTTCACTACTTTTTCATTATTAGTTGTATACTATAATCCTGATTCAATCAACTACAACTAAATGCATCTAATAAGGATTTTTTTAATGAAATAAATTGATTTTATTTGTGGGATCAAGCTGGGTTTAACGATTTTTTCATTGTGACGGAGCAAACTATCAAGACCAGAATTACCAAGAAAGTCAAAGAATAACACACTTTAAAAATTCTAAAAACACTAGAACAACCAGAGGGTAGCTACAAAAAGGTCAACACTTTTTTGAAAGAGAGCAGTGCTTGATTCTTTATTAATAAAACAAACATATTTGATTTAGTAAAAAGTGATAGAAATAGGGATGATGAGGCTAAGATGGAAGACATAATATTCTTGAGGCTTTGTCTGAGAGGGGATAGGGTCAAATTCGATAACATAAACAATAAAATTTTGTAAAAATGCTCACAGGGCACAAAAAAAATAATTTAGATATCTGAGAAAATCCAAAGACATGAAGATAAAAATAAGGAAAAAGGAGAGTAGCTTTTTGAACGGTGACTTTTCAAGTACAGATAAAGCCAGTCAAACTGAGTGCGACGAACTATATTTACCTCCAGCTAAAGTCCAGAAAAAATAGGAAAGGTTTCAGAGTGACATCAAAGTTTGCTTCAGTTAAGTATGGAAGTTATTCTTAACAATTGAATCCCAATTATGACCAGATTTGGGATTGGAGTTAGGCCGGGTATGTGTCTTTTGTCTTTTCTTAACAAGGCTGGTAACATTAATATTGATAATATGTCGATATCAAGATCAACTCTAAACAGGAAAACTCATAATTTTGTGGAGGTACAGATAATTAGAAAGGAAAACATAGATAAATAGATAAAATAAGAAGTTTAAAAATTGTGGTACATTTTGATACCAAGATTCCAAGACAGTCAGAAAAAATACAATAAACCATCTGAAAGCTGCAACCAACTACATTGTATTTTTTCATGAACTCTTCTTTCTAAAAAGCCCTAATGCTTCTCAAATACCTTTAAATGATTTAATGACGTTTGATATTGCTTTTAAGCAAAAAACAGTAGACGAGTTTAAAGAATTTGCAGCAAATTTCTTTACCAAAGTCTTAAGCGTCATACTTGGAATCTATCTCTGCAACAAATCATTTCGCTCTTGTTGATAAGGATCTGAAAACCAAAGTAAAGACCAACATGTTAAACAAGCTTCTTATGATTTAAATAAGGAGTTAAATGATCTGATTATAAAGAGGCCTGAAACCAAGGTTTCAAACCAATCATCAAAAGAATCCCGGAGTTAAAAAATCTGATTAAAAAGAGGGTTGAAACCAAGGTTGAAATTCTTCCTACAGCAAAATCAAAAAATTTTGTTAACAAGTAGTCCTACCTTTTGTTCTTGCTATTGGAGATCTCCAAGAAGGAAATTCTGCTATGGAAAAAAAAAGGCATCAAAGCATGTGAAAATGAGGAAGTTTTCCAGTCTTGTGTGTAAGAACACTTGCAATTGTAAATGACCATGCAGAACGCCACATTAACTTAATTCAAGATTTCATTGTTCAATAACATGAAATATAAATGTGATTTTTAGTTGTTATTAATAATAATGATTGGTAATGTATAAGTAGTACTTTTTATAAATTTATGTATTTGTAATTTAGGTAGTTCAGAGGAACTGGCAAAGTATTTCAAAGAAATCTACAAAGAAAAAATTTAAAATTATTTAGTTGAATATTATTTTTATTAATAACATTGGTTTAATGTATATTTCAATATTATTTTTTATTGTTTGAAAAAAGTGATTTTTTGTTTGAGAAAAATGAGTAATTCCCTCAGGGGGGGGGGGGGGAGGTTAAGCTTTTTATTGTTCATAGTTTTTGAACGTTAAAAGATTTTTGTGTCAATATTGAATTTGATTGATGAATCTAGATTTAGTTGAGAATAGTAAAAAAAATAATTTATCAATTTGTTGCTCTTACGTTTAGGGCACTTTTTGTTCCCAGGCTCTAATCATTGCAATTTTCTGCATAGCATTCTTATTTGACATAAGTATAAGCATATATGTTTGGAGTTTGTTTTATGTCTGGAAGTTAACATCAATCATTAAAAAATGCTGTATCAGTGCATGCGCCTGCATTCTTAAAATTATTTGCTGTTCATTTAGTTGTATTTAAAACAAATTTCTTATTAAAATTGATGATTTATTTTGTAAAAAAAATTCACTTATATAAAACATTTGTTTGTTTAACAGGTACCAATTTTTTTGTTTGTTTAGGTAACAATTATAATCGGAATAATATGAATAAAGTCAAATTATACTTAATAAAATAAAAGTAAATTCACCTAAATAACCTTTTGCTTCAGCTAGAAATTTAATTTTTGTTGTTGTTGGTATTTATAGACAAAATGATGCTAAATGCAGTATTCTGCATATCGAAATTCAATTTTTGATATATTTTTGGGATACCCTTTATATATATATATATATATATATATATATATATATATATATATATATATATATATATATATATATATATATATATATATATATATATATATATATATATATATATATATATATATAAGGGTGTCCCAAAAATATATCATAAATTGAATATATATATATATATATATATATATATATATATATATATATATATATATATATATATATATATATATATAAGGGTGTCCCAAAAATATATCATAAATTGAATATATATATATATATATATATATATATATATATATATATATATATATATATATATATATATATATATAAGGGTGTCCCAAAAATATATCATAAATTGAATATATATATATATATATATATATATATATATATATATATATATATATATATATATATATATATATATATATATATATATATATATATATATATATATATATATATATATATATATATATATATATATATATATATATATATATAACAACAAAAACATGTTTAGATCAGCTATCTAAACATGTTTTTTATCTGATTTAGGGATGCAAGGGCTTCAATACACACATTGACTAATATAAAAAGAACATGCAAGTTAGTTGTTTTTTTCATATTTTGTGATCATCAAAAAAAGTTGGCAAATCTATATACTATATATATAAATCTATAACTTGACCCAAAAGTTTTTCATTTGTGTTTTAAATTTTAATAGAAAAAAGTTGTTGTATATTTTGCTAAAAAATAACTATATTAGTTTTTTCAGTAAAAGAATTAATCTTACCATTCTTCTCCTTTCTTCTTCTACCCTTTCAATAATTTCAGCAAATACTTGAAATGTTTCTTCTAAATTACAAGATAATATCACAACATAAAACACATATATATTTTATACCTTTAATTTAGCTGAACTGAAACTAAACTTTATAACTAAAAACAACAATTTTGCATAAAGAAATTAAAATCAAAATTAACTACCATATTCTAAATCGTCATCTGAGTCAACTTCACCAATATAGCGAAGTTTAAAGTTCCTCAGCATAGTGCAGAAGCTCAGTTGTGCAACATAAACATCTAAGCTCAAAAAAAATAATAATAAAAATTTAGTCTCAACTTAAATTGCAACTATTAGGTTTTTATATTGGTGATTTAAAAACATCAACAATTTTTGAAAGCAAGTAATTATATTAATAAAATATCTTCCACACAACAGTAGTTAGTTATTTAGGTACAGTTTATATCTACCCTAGATCAGTATTTGCGACGCTATCTCTGCCCTTCACTCAACTTAAAGCACCAACCTAAAGGAGTATTTTAAATGAGTTGAACTCTCCTAAGCTTTGTCCAAAAAGTCAAATATTACAAGGCAGCAGGATATGTCACAGGTTGTGATTTTCAGATGTTGAAATTTAATAACTGTTTTTGAATTAATAGATAATATTTGAGAAAAGATTTAGCTGTTCACATTTGATATCTCTTTTTATATATTTATGTTTTAATGCTTGTATCATAAGAACAAAAAGGTTTTGGGTTGCATGTATCCAGTAATTGGATGAAAATATGAAATGATTCCTGACATAAAAAAATGATAATGTATCATTGATTCTCATCATACATCAATCAGCTCTCTGAATTAAGGTCAACATTCATCTATGCTGACCTAACTGCAAAGCTATAAGTGTTTGAGGTGGGCAAAAAACCATCTCAATTCTATGTTTTTAGTTTAACCCTTTATGGCAAAATTTTTTTGCCGACCTGATGCAAACCTCTAACAGTTTAAGTTTGGCAATTTATTGCTGACCTCATTTTACTTAATTCTGAGGGCTGATCAATAGATACTTCTTGCTTCAATTGTCTGGTGTGATATAAGGATATTTAACAGCAGCTGTGGCGCAGTGGTAGCGCACTTGCCTCAGAAACATAAGATCCGCGGTTCAAACCCCATCTCTGGGCAAGTTTTGCGACATCGGTTGGGAAGGAGGCGTGAATTTCCTATTAAATGCTCTTCCACAGTGCTCTAAGATCATAAGACCGTAAGGACTTCTTGGAGCACTTAAATCAACTTAAAAAAAAAAAGGATATATAAGCAAGTTATAAGCTTCTACTTATTTAAACTGCACTATTAAGGTGTTAGTCAACTTTGTTTTATATTCGTCAAGGTGGACAAAAATATTAATTTTTAATACAGTTATTGCACCTCATTTTGAATATTGTGCCTCATTATTCTTAGATACAAGAATAAATGATATAAAAATACTACAGAAGCTACAAAACAAAGCTATGAGAACAATCTTGAAATGTGACTGGTTCACACATAGTGAAAACATGTTGTTTAGATTAGAATGGCTATCTGTAAAAGAAAATATTCAAGTGAAAGTATTGATTTTTATACACAATACAATTCAACTACATAAAATGGATGCCTTCCAAGAAATTAGTATAAAAAACAATGAAATACATAATTATTGCACAAGAAATGCAGCAAATTATCACTTAAAAGTTCAAAAAAAGAAAAGTGGACAAAAATCAATCCTTTGCAACAGGAAAAAATTATACGATAAATTAACAAATGAATTAAAGTTGCTTGAAAAGAAGGGATTCAAGAATTTAATTGTGAAACATAAAAGAAAAGGGGTGTTTATAAATAGTAGTTTCGCGGAATTTGAACTCTCTTTATTGTGATTTTTATTGTGATTTTAAATAGCATTTAAACAAGCTAAATTTATTAAATTATATAACTGTCAAATTTATTTTAAAATATTACTCAATATTGAAATTTTATTTGTTCTTTAAAACATCTTAGCTTATTTTTATTGCAATTGTTATTTCAGTTATCCTTCCTACACATTTTTTTTTTACTCAAAATTAAATTTTAAATAAACGGTAAATTTGCACTAAGTTAAAAAACTAAGTTAAAAACTTTTTTTATAACGCAAGTTAAATCGCAGTGATTATTTTTTAATAAACGATATATACAGCGATAATAAAATCATTTTGATAATAAAATAATAAACTAATAAACTTTTAATAAATAAAGTAAATAAATTAACATAATTTTTTTATTTGTTACTTGCTAATTTTTTAAAAATAAAAAACCATTGTAGTTGCAAAGCTGCAATTAGAAATTTAAGAAAAAATCATTTTAAAAATTCAAAAGTTCAACACATATTAATTCATTTATGCAAATGTCAAGAAAAGAAAGAAATTTGTTAATATGAAACATTTTTAAAAATGCAATATTAAATTTAATTATTTAATATTAAAAAAAATATAATACAACAAACATTCCCTTTTAGTAATAATAAAAATAGTGTTAAATAACATTTAAGTCGTTTTGAGGTAATTAATATTATTGTAGTAATTTAAAAAAGTTAATGTCTTTAAAAATTAAAAAAGTAAAGAGAATTTTATGACGCCAAATGTTGTAATAAGCTAATGCATTAGACATTTTTTGTTTAAAACAAGACCTGATATATATATATATATATATATATATATATATATATATATATATATATATATATATATATATATATATATATATATATATACATATATATAAATATATACACAAAATTAAAAAAAACTTTTACTGGAAAAAAAGAAACTGTTGTTTTTTTACATAACTTTGCAATTGCACAACTGCACAATGAATATACCACAAGTTAGCACAAATAGAAAAAAAACAAAACAATATCCAAACAGTCATATTATACATCTAGTTGTGGGTGGTTTCTTTTTTTAACTTTTTTTTTATTCTGATTTATTCCCACCAAGACTGCAAACAACCACTATTAAGATGGGAGTAACTAGAAAATAAAGAATAGAGTTAAAGAAAAAGGAAATGGTTGACAGAAGACTTGAAAAGTTGTAGGTTGTATGAGCCAGGATTCAGTTTTACATTTAAGGAATCCTTTTCTGACATTTAAATTGTGTTTTGACTTCTCTGATTGGCACTAATTAAATTTTTTGGTGTTTCAGATGTAATTTTTCCAGAAATAATGCTAGCTTCAAACTTAGTTTAGCTCATGTTTATATCAAATCAGAATGTTTTGTAAAAGAAATACCTGGTAATTGCAGCCTAAGAACAAAAATATCCTAAAAGGTTCACACCTCACTAAAAGTCACACTTTTATTAAGGATGGACAATTAACGATAAAAATATTTTTGTACTATCTTAACAAAATCTTATCTTTTGTACAAAATTTAAATTTATCAATATGTTTTAAATTTGATAGAACAATTCTACCAAGATTTAAAGTATTTTCGTTTCTATGCTCAAATCACCACAATTTGCAAAGCATTCTAATTTAATGTAAGATTGTATATAAGTGTGCACAATGCCTGAAAGTGGCAAAATAAAAAAAAAAGTAAAAATCCAAGTGGTGGCACTGGGGCTTTACAGTTTTTATAGGTAAACTTACATGATTTTGGCATAAACCTATAAACCTATATACTATATTTTTGGATCAGGAAATTAAATAAAAAATTTTTTACATATTTGTTTCTGTGCTTCTTAAGAATGCATACCAAAAAAAAGTTTTTATTGCAAGCTACCTGGTAAAAGTATAAACAATTTGTGTAAACCCTGAGGGATTTATTATCTGGGGTAGAGCTGAACAAAATGATAGGCTGTCTCCTTGCAATATATCTCTAAAGCCTGCGGGTTTACCTCTGCCATACAGGAAACTGTACAATATTTGTATAGCTCCTTATCAGTATCCAGTACTTTAGAACTTCAAAAGAGAATAATCCTGGAAACATTTTTATTTATAAATATTTTATACCTCATGCATTTTTTAATTTGATTCTTAAACACATACCTTAAAAAACCGTCTTGTTGTATTACATCACTGGATGTTTCGTATCTCAGAACATCAACTACCAATCCAGTTTTTTTCTTCAATCCTGTCTAAACCAATACTTTTTTATTGTTCTACTTCAGTTTAGTTTCCTTATCACAGCTGTTTCTCAAAATCTGTTGAATGAGATGTTCTGTATGAGATATGGAGGAGGCACTCGATAAATATGATCCATCCTTCAGAAGTAAATATTTATAGGAATAGCTTCACTAAGTGTGTTAAAATGTTAGTTAAAGTACTTAGTATCTTTAAAAATTGATTTCATACTACCAACACTTAAATCAATAACTGAAAAGTTTTTTATGGATTAAAAACTGTAAAAAATTTATTTTTAAAATGTAGAAAAAACTACTGAAAAAGTGAAAGCAAAAATTATTTGAAAGAACGAGGTTCTTTTAAATAATTATTAAAATATAGATAAGTATAGAGAAATAATTTAAAATTCCACAAGGATAGATTTATTCTGAAAGTCACAGCTGTATTAGCAACATTTTCAGATATTTCAGGTTTTTCGAACATATTTTAAAAACCTTTTGAGTTTGAGGCACCCTAAAGGGTATAACAAATTATTTAACTACATTATGAAATAAACATTCTTGTCGTTTTTGTATGTAAATTGATTGCAGATTACTAAAAAACTCATTAAATAACCTTTTGTTTTGGCATTTTCGCTAACCTCTGGCTAGTAAGCAACATGGGTTAAAAGTTGATAGGGACCAGGTATGATAAAAAATAATCTAGGCCAGTTTGTGACTGGTGATGCATAAACATTGATACATCCTAAAGTATACTTTTTTTATATGAAAGGTATTAGGTATGTATAAATGTGTATCTTGCCTGACCTAGATCCTAGCAGATTTGGAAGCTTTTATTCCTTTTCTTAAGTTTTAAGTCAAACCTCATTCTACTACATATTTTTCACTAATAAAGAGAAACTGCTCAAGTTTAATAAAGAAACTTGAGCAGTTTCTTTATTAAACCGTAATAATTTTTTTAATCTTTTTTACAAAAACATCTCTCTTTAGAATAAATGTTCCTTTATTATTGCAAAAAACTAATTTAAAAAAGGTCATGTCTGATGCTAAGCTCAGTTATTCTCAGGTTACTAAATCTTGTATTTTATCTCAGATGTTTGATTTTAGATTCTAGTAGGTCTAAGACTTATTCTAAATTCATGGATCTGATCTTATATCTTCTCCCTAGATAAAGACAGTTATTTGTAAAGAACTTTTCCTTTAATTTGAATCTTGAATCTAATGACTCTTCTTGCCAATCCAGTTAAACAGATTGACAAGATTTTTATCATAGTCGTTTTCTTAAGAACTTCAACTGTTGCTAAACTATTAGTAAGTGCTAATTAACTGATTCCAATTTTTAAATTTATTTTTGACTTTTTTTATTTTCATAAAAAACACACAAACAGAAAATATACATTAAATTCCGTATAATTTCGGGTATTGCTTCAGTTGTTTACCCCTAACATATAATGTCAGGGTGAAGAGACAAAATATACTGTCAGGGTGAAAAGACAAAAAAATGTCAGGGTGAAAAGACAAAATGTCAGGGTGAAAAGACAAAAAAAAATGTCATATAATGTCAGGGTGAAAAGACAAAAAAAAAAGTCATTTATTAGCCCTTTTAGTATAAATTTTTAAACTTCAACATTAAATTTTCTTCAAATTTTTAGATCTATGCTTTTAAATAATTCCTAATCAGCATAAAATTCTCTATTGCAATCAATCATAAAATAATAGGGGTAGGCAACTGAAAATGCTCATAATTGTACGCACTGTAACAATCTGTTAATAAAGTACATCATTTTTTTAGGTTACAACACGAAAAATGAAGAATTAATTAGCAGCATGTTTTTTAAATAGCAGTAAAAATCAAGACTTTTATCAAATTGCTTTTTTATATAAAAAAGATTCTTTGTGTATTTAAATATTTATCAAAGATAAATTTTATTGTAGCGTGCTACACCATAAATAATTTCCTTGCAACTAAATGATGCAAATAATGCAACTAAAACACAAATTTTTATTATATAAACTTTAAAACTAATTAATAATAATTATCTTTTGTTTTCATACTATTTCCTAAAGTTTAGAATAAATAATTTCCTAAAACAAATATAAAATATATCTTGCTTAATTTTTCAATATACTTAAGTCAAGAAAGGTTCCTTGTGTATTATACAGCGTTTATGAGAAATAGTTTATATATGTACAAAATATTAATAAAATTAATATAAATATTAACTTGTAATTCCAACTACAAGTAATTTCTCTGTTTACTTTGACCTAACATTTATATGAAATCTTTTTTCCAATAAAAATTCATGTATTACAATACTTAAATATCATTTTTTAGATTTAAAATTAAATTATTTTATAATAATTTACATATAAAAAAAAAAGAAAAAAAAAAGAAAAAAAAAAAAAAAGAGTAAATCTGCAGTTAAGCAATCTAAAATAAATATGATATTTTCCTTATGCACTCTCAAAGACTCTTGGATGTGAGCTTATCTTAGAGCCTTCGACATTTTGACATTGTTCAAAAGTAGACTTAAAGAAAACTTATCTTTTGTTTGTGAAAGAATTTAAACAATTATATTTTAGTACTTTTTACATTTTAAAACTAGTTTTTAACTATTTATAAACAATCTAACAAAATGCTCTCCATTGTTGATTTTTTTTAAAAAGATATAATATTTTATACTTCTTAACTGCAGATTTATCAAAAAAAGTTTATGTATTACATTCTTTTTTTTAAAGCTACTAATATTATTATTACTAGGAATAATAAAATATTTTTCTAATTTTTTTTATGTGAAAGTCAAAAAATAAAAAAAAATAAAAAAATACTAATATTCAAAAAACAATGTAATACATGAGCTTTTATTGAAAATTATGTAAACAAATTTTTTTAACAAAACCAAAAGCATTAAATTAAAAGAACTTTTCTTTTTTATTCAGAAAAATGTTTAAATATGGTTTTATAAAAAAAGTATTATGCAGTAACACCCTGATTATAATTTTTTTTTTATTTTAGATCTAAAAAAAATAATCATGATACAAAATATGCTTTATAATATAAAGAATATAAACATTACATACTGTCCAAAGCTTTAATTAAGTTTCTGCACTCTTTAATTAGAGACTTTATGGCATCGTTAGTCTGATCAAGCTCCTTTTCATGGTCATATATACTGTCACGGAAATAGGGTGTATCCAACAAACACTCACTAAACTCAAGAGGCTTGAGTCCCATTTGAATTATTATTTTTTTTCTTTTTAATATATAATATAACTTAATAGATTTAGAAATGTAAATAGTAAACAAGAAAAATATACATATATCGCAACTACAGGTAAATGACCATATAAGAACAAGGATAGCGCAAGTCAAAACATATTTACTGACTTCAACCTCCCCTTTAAGAATTCCGAACTGTGTCAATGTAATGAAAGCGGTCAGACATACTTTGCATCTTTATGTAAATACTCAGAATATTTATTTTATTTAAAAGTTGCTTCGTGATTTTGTGAGTGTGTGCAGAGAATAACACTAGCTAAGTTTATTTTAATATTTAGTGTTTCGTTTACGTCCGGTAATGCACGGAAATTAAAAAACATGTGGAAAAAATACATTATTTAGTATTCTTATATTAAATTAGACTATTAAAACAAGAAAAATAAATTTTTCGTAATAGATTTTTTAGTCCAATTTTTAATTTTTTTAATAATTTAAAAATTTTTACAGTCTGAAATTAATCTTGAACAAAAATGTTAATTAACTTATTATTATATAGATTTATATAAATAATAAAATCTAAATAGGACAATTAACATTTTTGTTCAAAATTAATTTCAGACTGTAAAAGTTTTTGAACTATTTAAAAAATTAAAAATGGAAATAATATTTTATTAATTAAGTTTTTTTTTATATAAATAGTATAAATCTATGTAATTAAAGGTTAATTAACATTTTTGTTCAAAATTAATTTCATACTGTATAAATTTATAAATTATTTACAACATTAAAAATTGAACTAAATAGTTTATTAATAAAATTTATTTTTTTATTCAAAGAGTCTAATTTATTATATATATATATTAATAGCTGTTTTTTTTTAAATGTAAAATTTACCTAATTCTAGGTGTTTGTTTTCTTTTTATGCTGATTATAAATTACATTAATCCAGGTAAAAAAAGAGAGATACAAATTTATAAATTTTAACATATATGAAAAAAAACAATAATAATTCTACTTAATTAATAATGTAATAAAATTTAAGTTATTTTGATAATAGTCACTTATTTAAATCAAATTTTTATTTGTTATTTTTTATTTATTAATATAACTTTAATCAGAAAATGTTAAATAATATTAATAATAGGAGAATTTGTATAACAAAATTTTATTTGTATAAAAAAAAAGTTTTTTGGCTTTATTTTTTGTTTTTGTACTCCACTCTAATAGTAAATAAATTTAAAATGTTAAAATTTGTAAGTTTGAAATATTAAAGTTTGTTAACTAAAGGCTCTAAAAACTTAGTGATAAGATATAATCAATATTAAGAATGTAAGTGCATTAGTATTTAAGACATGTTGAATTATTTGTCTAATCTACTTATCTAATTTTTTTATTGTTGGCTTTTTTTTGTTAATGCTGTTAACCTTGCCAGGACCAAGAGGGCCACAACAATCGTGGAGGCTTCTTTGTTGTGATTACAGAATTAAGTTGGTGTATATTTATTGTTAACATATCATTCAAATTAACTGAAAATAAACAATAAATCATGAAACTATTGTGTGCTAAATCAGAAATTTCAAAGTTTTTAATAGTTTTCTTAAGAAATCTATATAATCAAATTTATTACTTATTTCTATTTAATTTATTATTTATTACTATTATTACCATAGCCTTTTTAAGGATTAGGTTTATATGCACCAACATATCAGTTTTATTTTTTGTTTAAAACATTTTTACAAATAGATTGTAGCCAATATTTAATATTGTAATACCATCACTGGGAAAGTTATTAGCTTCCCCTACCCTCATTCACAAATTGAATATTCAGAACTATATAGTTGTTGATATTTAAATCAAGTAGATGGTTTTTTAATATAAAGATTACAATTCCCTTCTTAATAAGGCCCATAGATTATGTCACGCAACTTTTGACTGTTATTGATCTCTTCCCTCTCATCACAATGTTGTAACTGTTAAATATAATAACATATCCAGTATGAGTCATCACAAAACCACCAACATCTCCCCCTCCCCCTACAACAGTATAAAAATGGTATTATATAGCATTTTAGTGTCTAATAGCATTTGCATTTTTTTTTTTTTAATTGCAATATAGCGGTAGCAAAGTTTGCTCTCTTCAGATCGCTACTACTGCTAATAATAATAAGGTATAGCTGTAACAACTGGTGTTAAGAGTTGAAAAGTGGAATAACGGTAGATATTGCACTGTAACAGCGCTCAGTTTGTTTTTTGGTTATGTTTTAATAAAAAGTTAAAATTTGTCTAGTTTATTTTTGAAGTTATTTATTGAAGCAGCTTGTAAGATGGTAAGTTATTCCATGCATTTACAACTCGATTTTGGACAAATTGATATCTGAAGGCGTTTTTGCAAAAAGGTTTTTTCATTTTGAATATGTGTTGTCGTAAATTTGGACCTTCATTTGATGTGTTTTGATAATTGTTACATTTATACAATATGTAACACAATTGTTTGTAACACAATTTATTTTATCATGGCCATTATGAATTTTAAAATGTTGAATAAGATCTCCATGTAGTCTACATTCTTCTAGAGTCGTTAATTGCGTAATATTTAATCTAACTTCATAAGGTAATTTTTTAATTGTAGGTACTAGTGGTTGCTCTTTTTTGGGTCATCTTAATTTTATCTGTCTTGTTGTAGGAATGGAGACTGCAAACTTAAGAGCTTTTTTACTATGTTTACATCTAAATATTTAAATGTTCTTTTTATGATACCTAACATTCTGTTGCATTTTTTTTTCCAATATACATAATTTTGCATTTTTTATAATTAAACTTTGTGAGCCAGATAGATGACCATGCCATTATATTATTTATATCACTTTGAAGGCAAAAAATAATTATTAAATTTTTTATGTTTAATATTTTACTATCATCAACATAAAGTTTGATAGGGTTTTTTACTTGATCTGGCAAATCATTAATGAAAATCAAAAACAATAATGGTCTTAAAACTGATCCCTGTGGTACTCCACTGATAACTGGTAGCCAATCTGAGACAGTGTCATTGAGGATCACTCTCTATTTTCTGTTAGTTAAAAAGTTTTCTATCCATCATAGATAATTTCTCACGATACCATATGATTTAAGTTTAATGATCAAACAAGAGTTTGGTTCTTCAATACTAACAAGTGCTGTTTTACAGCAGCATTACCGATACATAAATAGGTGACAAAGATGTTTTTACTGTTTTGATTGTAAAATATAACTGTGATAAGTGATTTTTATCCTTTTAATTTTTATTTTTACTAGACAAAATTTCATAAATTTTTTAAATTTATGTGTAAATATATGCTTTCAAATTAATTTTGTTGTTATTGTTAAAGAAATATAAATTAAATATTTGAATATGGCTGGATTCTTTTTAAAAAATAAGAAAGATAGAAAGAGAAAATCTACAGTCAAGTCTAATGCAGTAAGCAAGTTTAATGTATTAGGTTTGTTTACAATTAGAATAATTATTTTATAACGATGCTTTAACTTAATTTAAATAAACTTTTAAATTAAATTATGTAAATAAACTGTTGTAAACATATTCCTGTTGAAAAGCTTTTTTTTTGTTTTATTGATATTTTTCTTGTTTCATTCTACACAACCATTTATTTTGTTTAAATTTAATTTAAAATACTAATAAAATGAGCAAATAGTTGTAAATAGTAAAATACATACACTACACATCATTTATTAGAGTACCAATATTCATGATCTTTGAAATAACCTTCATCAGTTAAATCTTACCTCTTGTAAACCAAGCGTGCTTGTTCTTTATGAGACTTTCTAAGGCTATTATCTTTATTATATTTCTTTTGATTTGCAAAGACTTCAATAAACACAAAACTTGGTACGGCCATATACCCATATATCAGTTCACCTATTGTGAAATCAGGTTGGAATCTTCTAAACATTTTTTTGTGCGCTTCTGTTTAGCATCTTTTCACTAAATCACTTTTCCCTTCTTTTTTTTTTAAAATCATTCAGCAAATTATTAATCATTAAGCAAATTTAATTTAGACTCATCATTCAGACATTTGCATCGTTTTACTCTATCTAGTTTTCCTCTTACATCCATGCCCGTGAACTCTCCCCTAATTATATTTTCTTGATTCATAGAATTTAGAATTTTGTAAGATTTCTATCACCTTTTATATGAACTTTTTTCAGTTTTTAGGTTTTCCTGTTCTTTAATAATATACTTTGTTTCCTAACTTAAGCAGTGGTTGCTTTCAGGCTTGTTTGTTGTGAGTTATATATATCAGTAAAGAACCCAAAGTTTATTTGGAGATACCACTTTTTTTTGGCAACTTTAAGGGGGAAGAGTTGTTTTTGCCCCCCCCCTCCTTTCTTCTTCTTCTCCCCTAGTTAAAGTCGTGACAATTGTTTTTAATCATCATTTTTTAAATCATCATTTTTATCATTTGTGTTTATTTAGTTTAGTTTTATCCTAAGATAAGGAGTTGATATGATAACATTTTTTTCAAATACATCAATTACTGGTGGGTGACGCTATTTTAGTTATAATAAGAAAACTATTTTACTAAAGACTTTAATAAATGCTTTTAATGCAAATGTGATATTAGTAAATAATTAATGAAAATTATTCAAAGTATTTTAAACATTTATTTTAGTAAATTCAATTTTAGTAGTTATTAATGTTTAATAAAATTAATGTTAAACAAAAAGCAATTAAATGTTTAAAGAGTTTAATAATTATTAATTAATATTTACATTACATAATATATTTATATACCGTTTTACTTGGACCCAAATTTGACACATATTTGATGTTTGTGGTTCTCTCTAATATTTATGTCAATGTAAAAAAGAACTTGTTGCTTATTCATAGACTTATGAAATAGTAATGATGATCGTAGAGAAAAAATATTTGGGTGGATCTTGGTCCCCCCTTTTTTGGGGAGATCGAAGTCCACCCAAATATATTTTTTGATACGTAGCCCCAGTTTACATAGCCCTAGTTCGCGTAGCCCTGGTTATGGGGTTATGGGTTCACGTAGCCCCGGTTATGGGGCTATTTGAACCCATAGTGTAAAAAACCCTGCCCTTTTGAGGTTTCCAGCCAATCTCTGGGATAGCTGATGATGTCTTCTAATAAAGGCGTTTACCAATTCGACACCTGAGAGATTTTCATTGAAACATTGAACATCACTCCCTAATCAATCTAGATAGGATTTCACAATAATTCGAAGATCAAATGAGGTCAGTGGGTAGCCAAAAGTTGAAGCTTTATTCAAGTGATCACAAAATGACTGTTCTTTTTCAGGTGTAGAGGCAGCTGGATGCCCTGCATGTTTCTTTGTAATAGTAAGGCATCATCTTCGAAAAGCTCTTTTAATGCTGGAGCATTAAATTGCTGATTTTATACTGCTCTTTAGCAAATCGTTGACTCTACGTTCAATATGAATACAGGCTTGCTCTAAGTTTTGATTGGACTTTGTAAGCTCTAGATCCCAATTATCTTTTATATCTGCGAACCATTCTGGTAGAACCAGTTATGATAGCATGAATTATGCCCAAAAAGGTGTATAACAATAGTTTTAACCAACCATCAATATTAATTAAGCATACATATTATAAACTAACGAATATTAAAAACATGGTTTTTAATATTCGTTAGGTTATTCGTTAAACATATATTTTTACACTTTGGGGTTTAATGTTAATAAAAAACAAATTTAATCATTTTCAAACATAAGCTGCTACAGTGACATGTGGGTTCATGTAGCCCCAATTTTAAACTTCAAACATAAATACAATCTTTTCATCAAAAAAATAAAAATAAAAGAAATTATAATTGCTGCATTTTGTAGCAACTTATACTTCTTTTAATAAATGTTGTCAAATAATTTTTATCTTTTTTGGTTATGTCTGGACAAACAAGTTTTACACTAAATTTATACCATTATTGTAGATTCCTTTAAAAAAAATATTTTTTTGATCTTCTTACAAAAAAATCTAACCCTTTTTTATTTTTTATGTTACTTGATTTGAGTAAGTGTTAATTAACTTATTTACTTTCATACCAAATAATTCTATAAAAAATAAACCCGGGTAGCTCAAGTAAACCCGGGTAGCTCAAGTAGCATGACAGTATATTAAATTGTGCAATAATGTAACATTTAAAAAATAGTTTTACGTCTTGTATTTGATTAACTATTCAAATAAAAAACATAAGCATTTAATAAAGGTGTTTACTTTTGTTTTAATTTTAAAATTTTGATTTAAATATTAGAAAATCTGTTCATTTAACTTTTACTAAAAGGTAATAATTTTTAAAGTGATTTTAAGGTGCCTTTTAAATTATAGAAGAGACAATTATGGTAAACATAATTTAAAAAATGTGAAATTTTTCAAAATATAATATCTTTTTAAAATATAGGATGTTTTTTAATCAAATTTTTTGATTAAAAAATATCTTATATTTTAAAAAGATATCATATTTAAAAAAAATATATTTTAATCATTAAGTTTAATTTAAAAAATTATGTTTAATAAATATGTTACATTTACAATGAGTTGATTTAAACAGATATTAATAAAACTTTTATTAGGTTATTGTAATCATATTATTTTTAAAGTCAAAAGGAATACAGAAAAGAAACAAAACTTCCTGGAGAAGTTTACGGTTTTTTGTTTTCATCACATAAAATTAAAAAAACATTCATTCAAAAATTAAACTTGCGTGTTATTTATTAAGACTGAAATTTTGTACTTTAGTTCATTTATTTTCAAAAGCAGGTTACTTTTAATTTGCAAAAACAAAAGTTAACTTAACTCTGAATGGATATTTTAAAATCTATTTTATCTATTTTAAAATCTATTTTATCTTTCGAAAAAGCAAATTTTTTATACATTCCATTGTTATAAAATATCAAAAAAAAATTTTTTTATACATTTCATTGTTATAAAATTTTTAAAAATTAAGTTTTGTAATAAGATTCAATTTTTTTAAACTAACGTTCAGTTTGTAACCAAAGGACAGTTAAGTCATTATGTAAAAAAGCAATTTTTTTAAATTCATTTTATTGATCTGAAGAATAAACAAGATAGCTAAAATAAACTCAATATTATTTATATACACTGTATTTAAAACTGATTTTTTTTTCTATTCTTAATAAAAAACCAAAACAAAAATTAAAAAATTAAAATAATTTTTAGGGCGCTTTTTTTTTGGGCGCCCATATCACTCCAGCGGTACTAAAACTGGGCTGGTTCGTCCATATATATATATATATATATATATATATATATATATATATATATATATATATATATATATATATATATATATATATATATATATATATATATATTATATATATATATATATATATATATATATATATATTTATATATATATATATATATATATATATATATATATATATATATATATATATATATATATATATAAATATTTATACAGGCCTCGGCAGGAATGGCGGGACTATGGTTTGCCCATCTCCGCACCCCTCTAAGTCAGTTTAGACTGGCAAAATAAACCCGTCTCAAACATAAATTTTGTGTAAAAAAAAAAGGTGAATATTATGATGTTTTTTTATTTAGTTACTCTTTTAAAACTTCTCTGAAGACATAATTTTAATATGGGTAGCAAACTCCAAGTTATAAAAAAGATGGAGTCTGTGGAAAAGAAACTGAGGTGGAGAATGAAACAATTTTTGTTGTGAAGTTATGGTGTAAGATTTGTATTCAATATTAAAGTTAAAAGGTCTTGCAAAGTCATCAGTATTAGCATTTATAGAGGGCACTACGAATGTTAAAGCTAGCAAAAGCCCACGCAAGATCATCGAGACGAGCAGCCCTCCTATTTGATAAGTTAAAAAAAATTTTTTTGACAAATTTATGAAACGTTCTTTGAGGTTTAGTATGAACATAAGGTTAATTGAATGTTTTGTACATGCACGTGCAATATCGAGAAGTTTTACTATTGGAGTCGGAGTCGCAACTCCAATTCCGACTCCACAGCCCTGTATATATATATACATATACACCTATCGTAAAGGGCTAAGATATTCAGTTTGTGGTAAAAAACAGCTCATAGCTTGTTTGTGGTATTAAAGTTGACAAAATTAAGGATGCATTATGTCAAAATGCATTAATTTAATTGCAGGAAGTAATTAAACCACAAAACTACAAATTAAAAGACTAGAATGTTTTTGAAAAATATTATAAATGTTTTTATTTTACTTTTAAAAAATAAAAACTTTCTGAATGTTTTTTTTATTTATTTTTTAACTGTAAAACATGCGCGGAGTGTTGCTAAATCAACAATTTTATAGCCTGACTCACAACGGAGTGCTGTTACATGAACTGACAAATAACCTGAATTGCAACAGAGTGCTGCTACATCGACTGACAAATAGCCTGACTTGCAACTTGTGTGCTGCTACATCAACTAAGGGTTTTGTTTTGGCAGGCAGTTTATCAAATAATTAAAAAACAAAAAACAAACAAAAAAATATTTCCGGTCTTTAAAATTAAAAAAAGATTTGAAGGTGACATTTTATGGTAATAACTTAAAGACGACCATGCAAGAGTATATATATATATATATATATATATATATATATATATATATATATATATATATATATATATATATATATATATATATATATATATATATATATATATATGTATATATGTATATATATATATATATATATATATATATATATATATATATATATATATATATATATATATATATATATATATATACATATATTTATCATCATAGTCATCATTCTATGTGAAAACATCAAAGTTTTTTATTAACCACAAGTAGGTTAATAAAAAGGGGTGGTAGGTTAATAAAAAGGTAATGTTCATCTGACTCCAAAGTGCCTGCTCTGTTGGTGTATTTCCAACACAAATTTCTCATTTGTTACAATGATTCTGGCACAATTTGTGGCGCTGTCAAATTTCAATATTCTCATCCACCGAAGGGGTACTCTCCTTAATGAATCAGTTTAGTTATTTTCGAATGTTATTAGTTTCACTAAACTATATCATCTCCAAGTTATAATTGTCAATTAACTCCGGAAAATGTTTATTCTTCCGTATTAACATTTTGGTTGATGCTTTCCACTTCAGTGCTGATTTCCATGTCAAGGTGTCAGAGATCCAGTGGAAAACCATTACAGAGTCTAATATCCATAGTTTGTTGAGCTTCCATGCCAATTACGATATTGATGCTAAATGTCATATTGAAACCATGTAAAATGGTGTCCAATTCTGCCATATTTATGTGAACTTCAGATCGGTTCTTTTGCAGGCATGTTGAATCTTTAGGCTTGGTACCACCGATTTAGACAAATTAGTACACAGTTATTTTACTATATATTAAGGTTGATCAAAACTATGGTTTAACACCCATATATATTTGTTGAATGATTTTGTTGAATACTATTTGAATAATTGAGCTATAGCAAGATTTACTGTCTCATTAGCTATTTTTTTGAGAGATTTTAAATTTCTTTTTTATTTAGAATTTAATTAAAACCTTCCATTGTGCATTATTTAAGATTAAAAAAAAATGTTGCTCTCTGTTGTTTTTATTTTTTGTTTAGAGTTTAAAAAAAAAAAATCTGCTTTTTTTCCTAATTTAAATAACTAATAAAAATGAATTTTTATATTTAAAAAAGATTTTAGTTTATTTCACTTTAGCTTGTAATATTACTTAATATGGTATTACTTTATTTAGCTTGTGGTATTACTTAATATGGTATTACTTTATTTAGCTTGTGGTATTGCTTAATATTAACATAATATATGTCAGAAAAAAATTAGTTTATATTAATGTTTAGACAAAGTTGAAGAAAAGTACAAACAAAGAAATCGAAAGTGACTCAGATGAATCAATAGTGTCTAAGTATGTTTTTTGTTAAAACCAATAGCAACTGTGTAAAAAATGGTTGGCTTGAGGATTTTGTAATTACTAAACTAGAAATAGTAATTTAAAAAAGTGGTTTGTTTGAAAAGTTTGAAGTATGAAGTTTTAGCTACTTGGTGCAATAAAATTTATTTACTTAATTTAATTAAATGTTGGTTAGGAAAGAAATATGTGTTTCTAATTACTTTAAGAAAAAATCATTTTGTTTGAACTTTAAATAAAGTAACTCTACAACAATATTCATAATTTTAATTTTAATAAATTATAGTTGTTGTTCTTTTCAACTTTGTATATTTAAAAATTATTTAAATTTTTTTTTGTTAATAAAAGTAATAATAAAACTAAAAACAAGAAAAAATTTTAAAATTTTCTCCTAATTTTTTTCTTTTTTTAAAATATACTTTAACCCGTTAACAGTCCATGCCATAATATTGCGCAAACTAAAAGTGGTTTTTAAATGTCCATGCCGTAATATACGGTTTTGTGCATCTCTTTATATTTCCTTCTTGTTCATCAGTAATTATACGTCTACTTGTCACAAAAGTTATAAATATATAATTACAGAGCTTTTGTTTCAATAATTGTCTTTTAAACATATTCAATTTAATTTTAAACATGACAAATAAGGAGTTTCTTTCAGTGCAAAAATAATTATCAAAGTGTAAACATTTACTCACGAAAAGATAGAGTTTTATACATTTGATGAATCAACAATGAAAAGATATATTTAATGAATGTTTATTTAAAATGAAAATAAAAGATTAATGCTCAAAGATGGTGTGCGGTATGTTACTAACACAATATTTAAAAAGGTTCAGGATATGAATGTGTAAAATGTGATGTAGAACTTTTTGCAACTCCTTGTTTCTTACAATTATCATACAAAAAGTGAATATTAGTGAATACATTTTTAAAAATTTTATGTTTATGTAGTATGATTTATGTATTCTTAAACTTGAATAGTAACATTTTGTAGTGTTTAATAATGTTAAAAGTAGTAAAAAACATTTTTTATTCTATTAGTAAAAAAACACAATGAATTTAAAAATACGGGATATTTAGAGACCACTTCAAAAAAAAAAGCTGGACTAATCATGACCGTTTTTAAAAAAAAACATGTTAAAGGATTAAAGCATTTTATTTATTGGCAATTTAAAGCTCTCGAAGAGTTTGAGATGTATTAAAGAACTTAAGCTTAACAAAGATTGTATTTAATTTTTTTGCAAATTTTATTAATTTTAAGTTTTGTATCTTTTTACTCTGATTTCTAATAAAAAATCTAATAAATAAATGTTTCTTTGTTTATAAAAAGAGGTCTAACTTGCAACAAACATTTTGATTAATTAATGCTTTGAATCTAGGAAAAACTGTTTCTAAAAACAAACAAAAGACTACAGTCACTAAAAAATATTTCAATCTAAAAACATTAAAAATAAAGGAGGTATAATTTTTTGACTATTTAATGTCGGTCTTGGCCCACGGTAACAAGTTTGGTTAGAGATTTTCGGTTACAAACAAAGGTTAAATTTTAATGCATTTCTTATACCAGTTGTGTTAGCATATTAATAAATGAGGTTGCTTTATTAATAATTATAGTTAAAAAAAGGAGCAAAAAATAAAAATTTAAACTTTTCTAATTTCTTCAATAACAATTTTTTTATCTTAGGTGTATTTAAACTTTTTTTTTTTACATTGTTTTCTAATTGTAAACAGCTATTATATAGTTATAAAATAATGAAGAACTTTTAATGAAAATTAAATTTAAAATTTTTAATTTTAGATAGACTAAGTTTGTTGTACATATTCTGTTTGCAAACATGTTAAAAATGATATGTGTAGGACTCAACCTAAAAAGTATAATATAATCAGCTTTTTTAAGCAAAATTTATATTTTCTGAAGGTTTTTTTATTGCCTACATAAACCAACAAATTTTAAGTTAGGCATTGTACTCCCAAAAAAGCTTGAATATATTGATTCTACTAGAAACAGGCAACATATATGATGAAATATGCCTCATCAAGTTGGCCTTTATATGTATCATCAATGCTCTCAGGGTATGGACACACCTAAAGGATAATAATATTAGATTGCTGTGATTTTAGATAATATTTTAAAATTGTTTAGATTTTCTTATGGTAATCATAAGGTTCAAATCCTTTGAAAGAGTAGTTGTCACTATTTTTCTTTGTATTTTTTTGTCTATTTAGAACTGTAATCATAAACATTGTATTAATCAAGCCTTCTTAGGATACACGTGTGGTTGCCTTACATGACCACGATTATAATATTTTGACAACTTAGTCACAGCTCATTGCAAGTTAAAAATAAGCGTTTAAAAAATGAATAAACAAATACTTAAGCTAAAATTTTTAACTTTAATGTAATAATTGAGTTGATGGATACACTTATTATATATGTACAACCTAGCATGATCTGTCAACAACAAAAGAGAAAACTAATACTTAGTGACTCTAAGCGAGCTGTTGCTGATCTTTCATTCTAAAAAACATATTTTTCTTATAAATTGGGTCAATAATTTTTTAATAAATATTCATCCTGTTGTTTTATTCTAATAATTGTCTACCGAAACACAAAAAGAAAACATATTTCGAGCCAGAAAAAGTGTGTCAGCAGTCTTCTTGAAAAGAAAAGAAAAAAGAAATAAGTTTGACTTGTTAATTTATAATATATTTTATAGTATAAATATTTATTTAAAAATTTTACTATTATTATTTAGAAATTTTACTATATTTTATAATATAAATATTTAATACCTTATCTCTTATTATAAATTTCAAAAGTGTTACATTCTTTACTTTGAAAATACTATTACATTCTTTACTTTTCACCAAAATACTCACACACAGTGTTGCATATCTCACTAGTATATAAAATATAATATTATATATTTTTTTTAGTCTATATAAACTAAAATTTGAAACCAAATATATCAATAAAAACTCTAATAAAATAATAATATAAAAGTCATTAAAAAAAAAAAAAATTCAGAAAATAGAAATAAAAATATAAAACTTATAAATAAAAAAAATATATATAAAACTCATAAATTAAAAATAAAAATAAAAACCTAATAAAAATACAAATGTACATTTAGCTCAACCAAATACCCATTTCTCATTATCATCATCCTAAATGCTGAAGTGAATAATATGGTTGTTAAGTCTCCTTGTGGTGTTTGTTATAAAACTGTAACATGCAATCAAAAAGCTATAAAATGTGACTCTTGCAATAAGTGGATACACACTAGGTGTAATAATGTTGATAGTAAATGCTACAACTCTTTGATGACTGAAACTGGCTATTGGTACTGTCTTAATTGCTTGGAAAACACTCTACCATACTCTTCTCTGACAGATAAGGATTTTAAGGTCACTATAAATGGTGCAAATACTTTTACTCATAATTTGTTTAATGACACTTCTTCTAACCTAAAAAATCTCTTTCAAAATAAACTTGACAATGACAATATTAATTGTAAATACTATGATACTACAGAGTATAACAAAGCTATTAGTATTAATTCACAAACCTATTTACATGTAAATATATCATCCCTGGCATATTACCTTGAGGATCTAAAACTTCTGCTTTCCCTTATGAATAATAAACCCAATATCATTGCTATATCTGAAACTCGCTTAAATCACGACAAAACACTTAGAACTGATATCAATTTAAATGACTATGTCTTTGAACGTACTGATACTCATTCTAATAAAGGAGGAACTATTATATATATAAGATCTGAATTAAATTATATCTTAAGACCTGACCTCAAATTTCAAAAAAAAAAAGAACTAGAATCAACCTTTATTGAAGTTTTACTGCCATCAGAAAAAAATATTATTGTAGGTTGCATTTATCGCCACCCTTGTATGAACACTAGTGAGTTCTTTATCACTTATATACAAACCCTACTTGACAAGTTATCACTAGAGAATAAAAATATAGTTCTTTTAGGAGACTTCAACATTAATCTTTTAAAATATGAATCTTGTAATGATGCTTCTAACTTTCTAGATCTAATGTACTCTTCCTCCCTCTTCCCATTAATTACTCAACCAACCAGAATTACTCCAAAATCAAAGACACTCATAGATAATATATTTGTAAACTTTCACACACCAAATACTAAATCAGGCAATCTATCAGTATCGCTTGCTAACCATCTTATTCAGTTCATATCCTTTCCATGCAAGAACTTAAAACAGTCTCTTCCCAAAGTATATCGTAGATGTTTTAAAAATTTTGATGAAAAAAAGTTTCTTAAAAACTTAAAAGAAACTGATTGGCTCTCAATAAACCAACAAGGGAACTATTGTGTTAATAACTTTACCTCTAAGTTTTTGGATACACTTAGAAGATTACTTGATAATCATGCCCCTTTCAAAATGTCTACCAAAAAAGCTAATAAATCTTTATCAAAGCCATGGATTACCAAAGGAATCATTACGTCAATACAAATTAAAAATAAGTTGCACAAGAAGTTCATTAAATGTAAAAATGAGAATTTAAAGCTACAATACTTCCAAAAATTCAAATATTATAGAAATCAAATTAGTAACCTACTGCGATACTCAAAAAAAACATATTACTCAATCTACTTTAATGAAAATCTGAATAACCTTAGGAACACCTGGAAAGGAATAAGGAGTATTATTTCTACTAAATCAAAGAACAACAATAACATAGATAGTTTAAATATCAATAATATAACTATAACTAACAAGGAAATAATTACAAACACATTTAATGATTATTTCTCGTCAATTACAAATAATCTTGCTAAAGAAATTATACTTCCTAGATTTCACTTCAGCCACTATCTAAAAAACCAAAATCCTGATTCTTTTTTTATATCCCCAGTTACTTCTCAAGAAATAAATGACTTTATCTCACTCATGAATCCGAAAAAAAGCACTGGACCCAATAGCATTCCTTCAAAAATAATGACCTTAGCATCTCAAGAATTGAGTTTCCCCTTGAGTATTTTAATAAATCAATCTTTCCAATCAGGGATATTTCCTGACTTATTCAAAATTGCAGAAATTGTTCCAATTTTTAAAAGCAGCTGTAAACAAGATCCTTGTAACTATCGGCCTATATCCTTACTCTCAAATGTAGGTAAACTAATTGAAAAGCTTATGTATAACAGGCTACTAAGTTTTTTAAATCTATCAGATAGCTTATATAGTTTGCAATTTGGATTCCGAAAGAAACACTCCACTAACCAAGCACTCATAGATATAACTGAAACCATACGTGAGGCTTTAGATCATAAACAGTTTGCTGGTGGAGTGTTTGTTGATTTGCAAAAAGCATTTGATACTGTCGACCATGAAATCCTATTATCAAAGCTGTACCATTATGGTGTAAGGGGAATTGCTCTGAACTGGTTTAAGTCATATCTAAATCGTCGTCCTCAAAGTGTTACTATTGGTAATATCTCATCCACTACTAAGTTTACGTATATAGGGGTTCCTCAGGGTTCAACTCTGGGTCCCCTTTTTTTCCTTATCTACATAAATGATTAAAATACTTGTATTAAGTACTCGAAAGTGTATCATTTTGCTGATGACACTAACCTTCTAATTGTAGATAAGTCTTTAAAAAAGCTAAATAAGTACCTAAATTATGACTTGGCATCACTGGTCCAATGGTTACGATCAAACAAAATATCTCTGAATGTCAAAAAAACTGAATTAGTTCTATTTAAACCTCGAGGCAAAAAAATTATCAAAAAACTTAATTTTAGAAAAAGTGGTCAAAAACTAAATATTGTAGATAAAATAAAATATCTAGGCATATTGTTAGATGAAAATCTCTTGTTCATTCAACAAATTAAATCCATAGCAAACAAACTAAGTCGAGCAAATGGAATGCTTACCAAAATAAGGCATTTTGTGAATTATGAAACCCTTGTGAATATTTGGCATGCTATTTTTAACTCCCATCTACGCTATGGTTGTCAGATATGGGGACAAACTTCATCCATGTATAAAAAAAACCTTATAAATCTCCAAAATAAATCATTAAGAATAATTCACTTTTAACCTAACAGTTTTAGTTCTGACCCACTATATAATCTTTCTAAAATTTTAAAGCTTGATGAACTTATCTACTTATCAAACTGTGTACTTGTATGGGACATTGTCCACAATAATATGCCCAGCTGCTTCACTAGCTATTTTAAATTCACAAATGATATTCATAGTTATAATCTTAGGTCTGTATCTTATTGTAGTCTCTCTAAGCCTTTAAAACTAACACATAAGTATGGCATAAAATCAATCAAGTATCAATCAATTCACTGTTGGAACTCTCTTCCTGTTGAAACTAAAATAGTATTATCCAAAATGACAAATAGAAATGCCTTCATAACCCATGTAAAAAAGTTTCTCCTCAATAAAGATAATCAATGAACTATCATTTATGCTATCACCCCCTAGTCATTCTTTGTGGCTGAATTTTTAATAAAATAAAAGTATAAAAAATAAATTTATAAAACCCATAAAATAGAAATAAAAATATAAAACTCATAAAATTAAAATAAAAATATAAAACTCTAAAAATAAAAAATACAAAACTCTAAAAGTAAAACATAAAAATATATAAATGTTCATCTAGTCGCAATCAAATACCTTATTTTCATCATCCGATATAGTGTATATGGCTCTTAAAGATTGTGGCATTGTTATTAAACTATCTAACATTTAATAAATATACAATAAACTATTTCCTATGCAATCGCCCCTGCTTAATTCTCTTCAACTATTTTTTTTTTTTTCCTACTTTTTATCTGTCCTATTTTTTGTTATTGATATTATTAAGATTCTTATATTTTTATTTTGCTTTATTATTAAGGATAATCACTATTTGCTATAAATGTTTTATTTTGATTATAGTAGTAAAATATATATTGATTATAGTGTTTTATATTACTGCATTAATATTATTATTAATATTATTATTATTAATATTTATTTCTATTATTATTAATAATATTTATTATTGTTATTTATTATTATTATTATTATTATTATTATTATTATGTTATTATTTATACCATTATAGGTCTTTACACGTCATCAGTTTATAACTGTTTGTAAATGTCCCGCACAATTGTATATATATACAGTATTATTAAAGTGAAAACATATTGATTGATTGATTGATTGAGATGTTTCTAAATTAAAAAATATGTTATTTTTATGCTTTTATTTTCTCTAATTTATTCTTTATTTATTTTATTATTCATTAAGTTCATTTCTCGTTTTAGTTAATGGTTTATTTATTTTAAATATAATTTAAGTTTACATTTGTTTATTCAGCACATTTGTTTAACCCTTTAATTTTCAAAACTTACAAATAGCCATGGCCAAGTTGTCTAAAAAAAATATTAAATGCGTGGTCATTAGGGTGTTTTATTCCCAACAATTTTTTGAAAATGGTTACGTTATTTGCGCAACGAGAGGACTAATAGGCAAAAAACATGTCTTTAAGTGTTAAAATGTTATCCAGAAGTCGCTATTTTGAAAAAATGGTTTTTTTACACATTTTTTAACTTTAAATTTAAATACCTTGAAAAATAATTAATTTTATGTTATGTTACTTGTTGTATATTTTAAAAGTTATCAGATGAACATTTGACCAAATTTTCAAAAAAATTTGGCCGTATCAAAAAAAATAAAGCTACTAAACCTTTAATTTTTGAAAATCCTAATAAAAATGTAATTAAAGTTCAATCAAGATGTTTTTAGGCTTTAGCTTTTCTTTAAAATATTTATCAATAAAAAAAACAACTAATAATATAAAAAAATACCATAAAATATTAATTAATTTTGATTTCAAGTAAGATGAGTTTTGCTTTTTGTGAGTTGTTCAACAACTTGTAAAATAAATTGACATTGCTCTTCATTTTGCGCACACTCTCTGAAATCGCTAATAAACTTGATTTCTCATTTAGCGAAATCATTTGTTTAACAAAATTTTCTGCAATTCGATTGTGGATGTGGATTGATCTAGAGCAATTCTTGATCATTTACTAATCCTAATAAATCAAAAAGAAGCCAAAGCCATTGCTCAAATAAAAAAAATTTAAAAATTGAAGAGCTTATGTCAGAAATTTTGGTTTTATAATTAAAAGTGTTTTTGGTCTTGGTGTAGAAAAAAGTTTCTTTGTAATCATTGTTCTGGTGAATTCTGACAACTTTCATTAAATAAAATCTTTATTAAAAAAAATAACAAGCTCTTTGGTTAAATACCAAAGGTATCAGTTAATTGAAGAAATCACAGCAGTTGCAATATCTGAATCTTCATCTTGATATCAGATCATTGCAACAAAAAATTTGAATTCATTGACTGGACCAAATACAGAAATCCTCAAGCAAAGAATCTGCATAGAATAAAAAAGACTTTGCCATGCGGTGGATCAAAACTTACATATCATTGGATGTAACTAATTTGTCAGATAAGAGTTCCATTTTTAAAATATATTTAGAATGTTCCATAAATCTTGCATTGTGAATTGTACCTGGTTTGTGAGTTTTGAATATTCTGTTAACTTATAGTTTTCCCCCAAGGGAGATAAGAGTTAGTTCAATTAACTCAAAATAGTCTTCTCATGGAAATTTTTTATTGTCTAAATTTGCTCAATTAAATATTTCTGATTTGACGTCAGTAGGTTACTCAAAAAAGGTAAAGTTTAAGTAGTCAATATCAATTCTTGAAAATTTGGCTCGGAAATGTTTAAAAATAGGTTCATCTAGACTCTTGTTATCTCCCTATAATGCGATAAGTACATGTTTGATGTGTAGCCTGTTATGCTGGGAACATGCTAGCCAAAGGAGAGATCTCTTTAACTTAATTTCAATTAAAGTTGCTGCTCCTTTTTTTATTACCTGTATTAAAGCTGTATTAAAGCATATACCAATAATGTTTTTCAAAATTTTTCAATCTTGCATTGGTTTCACAACTGCATCACATTGAATTTTACCTCTTAAATCTTTAATTAAAGATTTAACAGGTAATGCTCTCCATTTACTTTTGTTTTTAATATCATCATGCTTTTGCTAATTCAACACAGAATATAAAACATAATTCTGATTTATGAAATGTTTTGAAAAATTTTTTCTTCATAAATCAGTGATTTTTCCATGCACAGGTGTTTTATCCATCATAGATCTTTGAAGTTTAATTTAATACATTTTTAATTATTTTATAATAAAAAAATTCAAAACAGCTTTTATTGTCAAAATGATAAATGATTTGTTTAAACCTAAGCAGATTTTGAATGTTTTAATATTTACTGCCTAATAAGTAATGATTTTAAAAAAATCTAAATTTATTATAATGAATTATAAAACAAGTCGTTGTTTAACATTTATGTTTTTGTTTAGAGATGACAATATTCCAGATATAGCAGAAACTAATACAGAAACTGCGCAAGAAAAACGGTTGCGTATTGCAAAAGAATATATTCAAAAGTTAGAGATTGAAGGTATTATTTAAATTTTTATAGGTGCATTGTTTTTGAACTTACATTTTAGAAAATATAAATTTAAAAATAATTAGAAATAATTCTCTGATCTTATCTCAGCATATCACACTATTGTAGTTAAACCTTTCTCATTATAAAACAAAAAAAAAAAAATGAAAAATCTATATCTCTTATTATTTCTCAATTTTTATTTTAAAACCTGTTGTCTGCTGAAAATTAAAATAATAAGTTTTTGAAATAATAGAGCAGTTGAGAGAATTTATTTTGTTATTTACTTGTAGCATATCTAAAATGATTGCAATTTATTTATTTTTACTAGTTTTTTACTACTTTATCGTAAGTATTTGCAATTTATTTTATTGTTTTCTTATAGCATATTTTCTATTAATGCTTTTAAGCATGAAAGTTGCAGTAAAAAGATGCAACTTTATTGAATGATGAGTTAAGCTAGACGGTGTTTTCATTAGTGGAACATGAGATGATAGCTTGCTTGAGCAACAACTATTAGTTTTTTAGAAAAGATATAGAAGTTGGAAAAAGAAGTTGCATCCTTACAATGATATGTTTGAGGCTCAAGTCTGACAGCTAGAGTAATTCAAGCTACATTTACAATCTATTTTTAGACCCTTTTTTAAATAGTTGTGTTATTATCCACTTTAGAGATAAGATTATCAAGATAATATTTAATATAAACAAGAAGCAATACAGTACTAAGAATGAAACATTATATTACCTTAAAGGTTACTTGGTAATAAAGGTATTTTTTAAGTATATATAATAATTTTTAAGTATAATAAGTATATAATAAGTTTTAAATGTATTCTATGAGTATAACTTATAGAATACATCATGTATAACTTTAATGCTGCAATTAAAAAGAAATAATTCAATCATTTTGAAAAGTTTTTCCCTCGCCATTTGAAGAGAGTTAAAGGAGAAAACCAGCATGCCAGTATTTATCAAAAGTTATTAATTTTTTTTTTGTTTTTATATTACCTCTGCACTACAATCATCCCTATATCCAAGAAGTTACTTCGATTGAAAAGGATATTAATTTTACAAGCTTCTCTCAACTAGAGTCGCAAAAAAATGCTATTTTGTTTTTTTTGTTGTTGTTTTTTTTTGCTTTTTATTTAGCAATTTTTAATTTGTTTTTTTTTTTTGACATTAATTTTTTATTCTAGTATATTTTTAGCATATGATCATTATAAGCACAAAGACATGTCTAAACACCGATTTTAATTTATATTTTTAATAAAAAGTTAAATTAGCTATAAATTAGTTATAAATTTTGGTATTTTGTATGGAAACGTTTCTTTGTCATGTTGTACTTCCTGACTACTGTGTTACACTTATTGTAGTGTAAATACTAATACTAACAATACTTTTAAGTATTGCTAGTATTAGTATTTACACTTCAATAAGTGTATTGTATCAATAAAAAAAACAATAAAAAAAAGTCACTTAATATTTTAAAGATATTGTCTCTTATAGATATACTCTTTCTCTATATATTCGGTGCCTATAGATAAAAAATTACAACTCAGTATTTTTCATGTGTTGTGGTTATAGTTTGGTTTTGTGTTGTTTTTCATATGTTGTGGTTATATTTTGATTATGTGTTGGTTTTCATGTGTTGTGGTTATTAATTAAAACTTAACTTATTGTACAATATTTTTTTGAAAAAGAATTTCTTTGAACTGCAGAAAAAGTTTTTTTATTAAAAAAACAAACAAACTTGAATTTGTTTAAGTTTTTTCATCATTTTTTCGAAAAATTTAATTAAATTAATGGAAGAAAAAAGATAAAATTTATTAAGCAAGATAACGATTAACAGATGACTTAAAAATTGCAAATTATATGAATCAGGAAAACAATACGAAGGGAGTGAATTTCAACTAACTGATGTTTGTGGGTAAAAAATAAATGAATGTCTAAAGAACTTTTTCATGGTGCAATAAATGATGCTTGTTATGTGTATATTAATGTAATGTTTCAAACTTATGCTTGTAATGAGTATAAATCCAAGCTTTGTATTTCATAAGCAATTTTTATATAAATAAACAGATAGCTTGTGCAAAAACCAAAAGCTTTCGTAAAAGCAGTTTAAAGGAGCAGCTCGCATGGCTCGCCATGTTTGTTTTAGGAGAGCTTTTCTCTGCTCTTGCGCTCATTTAATTCTGCCAAGGCCTATATATATATATAGTCTTTGTCTAATAAATAATTCTCTTTTATTCTAATGTACTTCATTTCTTCCCTCAGGCGTTCACTGCTCGTGTGTGACCATTCAGCGAATTTTATATGCCATAGTTTTTAAATAATATTGGGCCTAGCCCGTAAGGGTTAGTGTTACGGTCATCGAGCACGACTATTTTCCTAATCGCAATTACTGTCACCGCGAAAGAGGATGTTTGTCTGTGGAAGATGCCTGGGCTAGCTTTTTAGTCATAAGTCAGTTCTAAATCCATGCATAGGTGTTTAATCCATCATGGTTTTCTGCAGTATGGCTGGGCTGGCTTGGTTTGGTTCAGAGACAAATCTTTTACGCTGGTTACTAACAATACAAGACTCTACTGAATGACATAAACAGCACAGACTTATACATTACACCTATACACCCTTATGCACATGCAGCCTGTTTACATCGTTTGCATGCTTTTTGTTCTTTCATAGATAAACTATCTTTGTTTGAACTCATCCTTATTTAAATAATATTTTCTTTTAATAGATAATATGTGGTTGAAATGTTGATATAGATTTGTATGTTATCTATATATGTTTATAATGTATGATTGAGTTTTTCATTTAAGGATATATATATCAGGCCTTGTGATGAATAAAAACTGCGCGACGCATAAGCACGACGTGATTTTTGACGTCATTAAATTCTTTTTATTTGCTTTTCATATTTTTTGACATTAACTGCACTAATTTACTTAATTACCGCAAAACTGCTTTAAATCATTAATGTAGAAATGTTATTATTTAAAAATGTTTTGAAATGTTTCGTTTTTTAAAATGTAAAAACATTTGCTTATTTTCTCGACGTTTGTTACGTTTTGTCTATACTAAACGAATAAAAAACATTATAACTAAAATTTAAAAAAGATTATAAAATATGCTAATATTTGATTTTTTTTTTCTCAAATATGTAATTTAAAGTTTTTCAAATAATTATTTTTTCTTTTTAAAAAGTCAGCGAGTAATAAACTGGAAATTTTAATATTGTACGATTAAAAACTGTGCAATAGCTAATATTTTTACCAGCGATTTTATATAATATTTATTTATTTATTTTTGTTTATTTTCATAAGGAGTCGTCCATAAATTACGTCACGCTATAAGGGGGGAGGGGGGTTTAGTGGTTTTGTGACAACTCATTCAAAACTCGCTTCTTAAGTGTTACGATTTTGTGACGAGGGGGGAGGGGGAGTTCGAAAACGGTCAAAAATTGCGTGACGAAATTTATGGACAACCCCTAAGCCGGTTGATAAGCACAATCACTCGTATTAATAAAAAACTTAAACGAACGTTTTGAATAGATTTTTAATGTTAACAAGGAATTTTATTTCTAGTAAAATAAAATAAAATGTTAGAATAAAAATCTTATAGGTATAAAAGAAGTATTTCAGCCAAAAAATTATTCTTAAAAGTTATTATAAAAAATTATTTGAAAAACTATTGACGTTCTATTTTTCAGCAGCTGTTCTTGAGCACGCTTCGTTGAGTTTCGGTAACTTTTAACATAAAAGCGATCGTTATTATTTAAGTAATTTTTTTGTGTTATTTTTTACAAAAATTTTAATAACTGTACTTTTTTATTGAATCAAGTAGAATACGTTTTAATATTATTCCTTTTTTTTTTTTTTTTTTAATTTGCGCTCACCAATTTTAAAAATGTTTCCTTGAAATTACTCTTAAATACTTTAAATACGTCTAACAGTTAATAAATATTTTTAAATCTATGGAATAATTTTAAAACCTAACAAACCCCTGTAAAATAGTTATTTAAGTTTAAAATCTAAAACTAAAAGAAAGTATTTTTGTTCTATTTTATCGACAACTTTGCTATTGCTGAATAATTTTATTAAAATGTTAGCTTAAATGATTTAAACTTTTTTTTTAATCTGAATTTTTTCTACTTGTAAATAATGAGCAAATTTAATTTTTTTTAATTCAAACTTTTATATCAACTGTGTGCGGTTTTTAAAATACTTTATTAAATGTTAAAATAATCGTAAATTACTTCATTAAAATTCTGCTCAAAAATATCTTTAAATATACTCAAACTAAAAATTTTTTGCTCGACCCAAATAGCCCTAGCTACACGCAAAATCGCTCTTGGACGACGTAAAATTCACATCGCCCGACGCTTTATCGCAAGGCCTGATATATATATATATATATGTATATATATATATATATATATGTATATATATATATATATATATATATATATATATATATATATTTATATGTGTATATAAATATAAGAGCGATTCTTATAAACTAGCGGCTTTCGACATGTTTTTATGATGTGTGTTTTTCCTTGTTATTTTGTTATGGTCTCAAAATTACATTTAATTCGGACCGTAGAGAAAACTTTACTTTTCGGAAATTTCGATTTAGATATGGTCTCTAAATTACTTTTAATTTGGACTGTAGAGAAAACTTTACTTTTTGGAAATTTCAATTTAAGTATGGTCTCAAAATTACTTTTAATTCGGACCGTAGAGGAAATATTACTTTTCGGAAATTTTGATTTAGATATGGTCCTAAAATTTCTTTTAGTTCGAACCGTAGAGAAGACTTCACTTTTTAATATTTTTTTTCCCGGTTTATACATCATTTTTACATTACGACTTATATCGTTGTTATATTATCCACGGCTAGTTTTTTAACCACTCATTTGGCTTAAAATTATCTGGTTTTATTGCAATATTTAGTTAGTCTTGTTGCAGTGTTTGTTGATATATTATTTATCTCCTGATTTTCATATTATTACTGTTTGTTTCATTCATTGCTCAGCTTTGTTTTAATTTTCACATGTACATTTTTCATCTTTATTATTATTCAGAGAATATTTTTATATCCTTCATTAAATGTTTACATATATGCCGCTTACATTTTTAAGGTTTTTGTGCAACGTTCTTTTTCGCTATCATATATTTTTCAATTATTGTTATGATTATGGGTTTCACGGGCTGCTCATTTTCCTACACTTTTGATTGGTTGTCATATTTGGAATGAGGTATCTATGACAGCGTTAGAGTTTATTTAAGGCTATTGTTGTTTTATTGGTATAAAAAATTTTTCTAATGAGGTATACTGCTTTCTGATAATAATACCTATTTGGTTTTATTTCTTAAAATAAATTGATTAATATTTTTAATATTCTATTAGAATTTTAATTTATTTTGTTTTCATGTTTTCTTTTGTTGGTATGGTAAGTGTTTTATTTAGTTATTTTTATTTTTGTTTGTTCAGTAAATCTATACTTTTTATATCATATCATCAAAAAATATATTGGTGCTTTACAAATTTGGGGTTGGTTGGGTTTTGGCTATTTGTAGTGAGTCCTTTTTTACTGCAGTATGGAATAGGCGTAAGTCGCGGGGTAAAGCAAAAGTGGCGATGACGTTTGTCTGACGGGATAAGCTAGTTATAAATGCTGATCCTCATCGAAACGCCAGTAATAATAGACGCGACTCTGAGGAGATATTTATTACTTAATCACTACACATATTATGTTTACACATTAGCATTAATGTTTTTTTTCCATTATTAAATACCTCTCATTGTTGTTATCTGATTTTTTATTTTGTGATCCGTTTTTTGTTTTACAAGTTTTTGTCTGGCGATATATATCTTCGTTCATATTGGTGTTTATAAAACAATTTTTTTAATTTTTTTTATTTAATTTTTTATTTTTTTATTTTTTTTAGTTTATTTTTATTGTTATTATTGTTGTGGGTGTATAGCCTGTCTTATTTATTTTTAAACATTCCTCTAATTAATCTTTATTTTTGTCTTGACAACTGTCAAAATATGCTTTGTCTAATAAATAATTCTCTTTTATTCTAATGTACTTCATTTCTTCCCTCAGGCGTTCACTGCTCGTGTGTGACCGTTCGGCGAATTTTATATGCCATAGTTTTTAAATAATATATATATATATATATATATATATATATATATATATATATATATATATATATATATATATATATATATATCAAAAATTAATTAAATATAACAAAAGTAAATAAAAAATGTTTGTTTTGTCAAAACCAAAACTATTTTTGCAACAGGTCTTGCAATTGTGCTGGAGACTTTTTTTAGTGGAAATTTTGCCTAAATTATTTTTTATAAAATTATTGTATCTACTATGCCTCTAAAGTATTGTGTTATTTCATGCTCGTCTATGACCAAAAGATAAAGAACTTATGTATCCATTTATTGTTTAACAAAAGAATAATTTTAAGAGATCATATACCTTAATCAAAACAAACTATGGTATGCTGTAAATGTTGGCCTAAAAATGTCTGATAATGATTAATTGTTTGAAACAACCAAATGTACCTCCAACAATATATCATATCATAAGTTTAAGTGAAATTCTAACAGCACCAGCAAAACCTTGTATAGCAACACAAACAAGTTTATCAGTAGGAAATACTCAAGAGGATGAAATTATTAGTTTTAATGAAGTTGATAACTTAAAACTCAGTGACATTATGATGAAGGTTGGAACTAAACAACTACCAGTTCTAAGTTACAGGTGTAATGATGACACAGTTTTACAATCAAAAGATTTTATTTAAGAAGCTAAAGTTTCATGGTGATGAACATTCTAATTATCTTTTAGTTTTTATAATATATTTGATGCAGATCAATGTTTTTCATGTCATAAAGTAGAATGAAATAAAAAGTCTTTTTTTCATGACAATATATATCATGATAGTAATATTAGTAATTACAATAATAGTAATAATAGTAATAACAGTAATAACATAGTAATGACTAACTTTATTTTTATTATAATCTTTTAGATTTTTTCTTTAACTTAAGTGATTCAATATATTCAGCATTTCATATGGGTTCACCAAATAAGAGTAATAGACAAATTTTCAATTTTATCTGAAACAGTTTGTTTAAACATTGAAATGACTAAAAAAAATGTTTTACAAGAAGAATTATTTATGCACTCATTAGATTACATTAAATTATTTAATTATGACTGTTGGAGAGTCTTTGCACTCATTAGGTATTATTGTTCGAGTCTTTGAGTATATGCTGTGCCTCAAGCATTATATAGGCGTTTAAGAAATGATATTTAACTACCTAGTGTATAGTCATAAACTAAATTGAGCTCAATAGCAAATAAAAGTTGATACTGTATCTTTAATTTCCAAAACATTTCATAGTTTGATAGTATTTATGCATTATAAAGGTTGATGCAGTATACATAAAAGCAACTGCTGCCTTTCACGGTGGAAAAATTTTTGGTCAGACTCAGGATAACCCAGAGAAGCTTGCCTAAACATTCCTTTCCATAATGGTTAAATATTTATTTTCAGGACCTACATCTATTTTCAGTATGGTACCAATGTCTAATTTGGATTCTGATTTCCAATACAATGTTGTTGCTAATATAATTGAATCTATTGAACAGTGTTGTGGTAAAGTTATTTCCGTAATTTGTGATAACAACAAGTGAATAGACATTTTAAAAATCTTTTTTATACTGAAGAAGAGAATGAGATTTTTGACTGAATGCCTTAAAAGAGTCTATTAAACAAGACAGTAAAATGGGAGTGTTTATGCTGGATACATTGTTCACAAAACTAAAATTGATAATGCTGGAAACTTTTATTTTGAAATTTATGGCAGTTAATTGAAGCAACTAAATAGAAGAGGTTTAAAATTTCCTGGTGATACTTTGTGTCAGTTTTTCTGTTACATTTTATTTATGAAACTAGATTTTACTGTTATGATTTTTCAAATATTATCTAAATATTTTGTTGTGTTTGAAAAGTATTATCTAAATATATAAATTTGCCATTTTCTAGTGAGCAGTTTTTATATACAATATTATATATACAAAACAAGGTTTAGTACTTTTTTTAAAAAGTTAAAAGAAGAGTTAAAAAATTAAAATAAAATAGTCAAAATAGTTTAGAGAATAATAAAAAGTTCTGAAGAATGAAGAACATTCTAAGGCCTAAGGTCTTACTGTGAAGTTATAAGGTCTTACTGTGAAAGGTCCAGACCTCAAGTTTTAGAAGTGTTTATGTCAGAAATAACTTTAACAGTAAAAGTTGGAGTGATAAGGATGTGTAACTATGAAATTACCTGTTTCTTGTGAGGCTTGACTTAAAATCATCAAGAAGGGATAAAAGTTTTCATACCTTTCTTAATCTAGAAGAAATTTAAAATTATGTAGAAGATCTAATTTTCAGCAGAGTGAGGAAAAACATCAGTACCAAAGACCATAACAAAAAAAATCACAAATTATTGAAATGAATTATAATTAAATAAAAAAAAATAGTTTGGAAAACATTACATTGACTTTGCAAATGGTGGAGGTGCTCAATTAGCAGTAAAAAAGGTTAAAAAAAGAAAAATGAGGAAATGAAAAACCTAAAAATTATTTAAAAGATATAAGATAATAAAAAAATGGAAGTAAAAACAAGATTAAAAGGTGTAAATAAAAGATAACAAATAACAAAAAATAAATAAAAATGTGTTAAAAGAAAAATGTTTAAACAAAAGTAAAAATGTTCAAAAACGGAAAATAATAATAAAAGACTAATTTAATCTTAACGTAACAACTTGATAAACGTTCTGAGTTGCTAAATGGGTTTTGAACTTGTCATATTCAACTACAAATCTTCTTAATGGAAAGTTGTATTATCAGAAGTGACACAAAAAAGTTTTTTTAGCCCTGTCTTCTATTTAACTAAACATAAAGACAGGTATTAAACTCATGAAATATGCTGATAATATATTAACATTTAAATTAAGAAAATTATTAAAAATAACTGAGAAGAAAGAGTTTTTATAGTTATTTATAATAATTTATTATATAATTGTTCATTAAAAAACAATTACTAAACTTCAATATTTTATTTGTCACCTAAGCTTCTAACGGAACACCTAAGCTTTTATAACTGAAGAGATATTTTTTGCCATTAACTTATATTGATGAATGTTTAAAATTAAACTATATCAAACTCAACTTTATTGTTTTGTTGTAGCTAAAGATTTTTTTACAAAGGTTGTTTGGAGTTTAATAAAAATTTTGAAAATTAAAGATTTGCATACTTTTTCTAAAGATTTTTTTATGAATTTATAATAATTATTAAAATAAACTTATAACAAATTTGCTAATTTTGTTGTTGTTGTTATTGTTGTTTGTTTTAGAACAAGAAAAACAGCTTGATCAAGAAATTGATAAAGATGCAATTGCTCATCGTTTACAACAAGATGTCGTATGTTTTTTTTTATAATAGCTAAAGTTTTGAAAAGTTAAGTATTAGTATTTAACCCTTTCTGGCCTGAATTATGCAAATGTAATTTTAAAAAAAATTTTTTCTTGAAAACACACCTATTATAAGTCAAAAATCAAACCCAGACAGAAAAAATTATATAAAACATTTCATACAGCAAAAGATAGCTATGTCGCGTATTGTACACAACAGGCCACAACGGCCGTATAAGACAAGGTACAATAACACAGTTATCAACAGTTATTCGTGAAACTGGCGAAAACAGTTACTCTTCTTTGAAAGGCAAAGATTTGCATTGCACTTAGTGCATACAAAAACAGTTTGTCCTTTGCACCCTGGACGCTTGCACCTCTGCCTCACACCATGTGCCGGCCAGTGACCAACAGAGTCTGTGCGAACATCCTGAGTTGGCACAGGCTTAGCAGGTCCCCTCTTCTTCTTGCGCTGCAGCTCTGCCTCCATACTGGTTGATGGTCTGCCACGCTTCTTTGCTGTCATGTCTTTGCCTTCACGACAAAGAGCATCAGCTATTTCAAGCTTGAAGGCCATAAGATCCTTCTGCTGACGCTTATCAACTCCCATATCACGACAATCCCGGCGATACAGTAACCAGCCAGTTGCCACTGCCACAGTCCACAAAATGGAAAAAAAAGCGGTGGTAATATTTCTTTGATTTCAAGTGGATCCGATACCTCGCCATGATGGCATCCAGGGTATCAACTCCTCCCATGAACTTGTTGTAGATCTGTATGATTTCTGGGCGTGGCACGTCAATATGCTGCTTTGTAGTACGATCCCACCGCCTCGCAGTTGACACTGGTTCTGCACTAGCAAATGTACTGGCTAGTGTTACAGACTTGTTGTCAAACCACTTGACAACTCGAACTTCGACACCATTGACCACACCCTCTCTTTCTTCAAATGAGCCACGCCCTTTCTTCTTCAGAGTTGCATCAGCAATCATCTTGCAATTCTGAAGACGATTCGCACGAACTGTCCCAACTGCTAATATGTTCCTATTAGCTAGGGCTGACAGCAACTTCAGTGACGTAAACCAATTGTCAAAAAACAACAGGTACTGCTTCTCTTGCGGCAAGACCTCGACCAGCTGAAGCACAATGTTGCCACTGGCACCAATGTTTGCTTGATTGGATGCTGCCTGAATCTTTCCAGTGTATATTATGAAATTATGCACAATTCCAGTCACATCACACAGCATAAACACTTTATAGCCCCATTTGTAGGGCTTGCTCGGAATGTACTGTTTCATTCCCGACTGTCCCTTGAATGGGATAATTTGTTCATCCACTGACAACTTATGGTCAACTTCCAGTGAATGGAACTTTGGCAAGAGAGAGTCAATCAACGGACGTATTTTGAACAATTTATCTCTCTGAACGTCATCTGGAGCAAGCATATTTCCATTGTCGTTGAAGTGAAGATTACTTTTCAGTTCAACCCACCTGTCACGTGACATCACATCTGCAACCTGTGACAAACGCGATGCTTTGCCCCAGTACATCTTACTTCTTGGCAGATTAAAAATAGACATGTACATAGTCATACCAAGAAACTGTTCAATTTCATCCTTGGAACAACCAATAGGCTTATTTACATCTTTTTGTGTTGCATACAGATTGGTGTGATCAGTAATGTGTTCCACCAACCCACTGTCAAAGAAGTAACGAAAGTACTCCACTGGCGACTTTATGGTATCAGCAGAAGCACGTTGATCAGCAGACTCTGGCATTGACTTTGCAGATGATTGGCCAGTAACACATTTCCAAACAGTAGATCTTCCAACAGCAGCAGAAGTGGAAGGCTGCTCATCATCGCTGCTGTCTTGCTGGTCAGATACTTCGTATTCTTCTGTATCGTCACCAGATGATACTTCAGCAACTTCATTGTCACTCGACGAGAGCTCATCATCATCACTTTCTGCAGGAATGTTACGAACAAAACGAGCTGTTGTAGCAGTCTTCTTGTAGAACTGAACAGGCTTCATCTAAAATCAGAATACAATTTATGCTATGATTAGTATTGGTATCTAGTATTATATATCACTATGTTTGCAATAAAAAATACAAAAAAAATATAAAATATGCACAGATACAAAAATAATATCAATATCACTACTAACAGAACAATCATTATAGCAAATACTATATCACAAATAATAATAGTAATAATATTACAAATCATAATATAGCCCAAACTTGCCCTAATTACTAACTCTAGCCTAACCCTAAGTCGCACCTCAGACACTCTATAAAAGTATAGCAGATATAATTGGTATCTATAAGAACACTAAACAAATATATAATAACTATACTAAAACATGGCTATGATACTATTGTAGCTGCTTGTATTACCAGCAATAATAATAATAATATTAGTAATAAATTATTATTATTATTACTACTATTAGTATTATAATTATTATTCCTAGTAGTAATAAAATTGAACACTATTATGAACATGGTAAAATATAAATATATTTCACCATAACAAATCATAAACAAATAATCTGTCATTCCAGCATGTTATATCACACAATACTAAGCTGAAGAGTGTCAATTTTGTATCTGTTATATTCAATGCTATGCCCGATTGTGTATAATTCCACACATACAAAAAACACCACATAAAAATTTATTCCTGCAATCCAGCTACAAATTCAAGGTACTACTATACAAAGACACCACTACTACATAAAATCCATAACATTTCATGGTTATAACTAACCTGTATAACTCGGAATAGTCAGGTCTTCCGTCTCGTAGTAACACCGTAGACCTTCTCACAAAATCCCTGTAAACAAAGCTCGAGCCAAGAATCCAAAGTAAGAACGTCATTGGTTCAACGATTTTATCGTCATCCTAGGTATGTGTACAATACGCGACAACCGGTCATAACGTTCTAAACGCCACTGCTATTAAAGCAGCGCGTGGATCTCGGTATGTGTAAAATTCTACACAACCGGCCAGAAAGGGTTAAAAATATAAAATTTTTAAAGGGAAAAAGTTATTTACACAAAAAGATAAAAAAAAAAATTCAATAAAGTTTAGCTGTTATTTATTATCATTTGTGATATTAAAATATAGTTATTAAAATGCCATTGTTGATATTGTTAAGAAAGATATTATAAAAGTGTTAATTAACTTTAGTTGGAAGATGTTGGTCACTTGCAAAAGTTTTTAGCTGACAAGGTAGTTTATAAAAAATTATTCTTGTATGAAATAAGGTGAAAATTTCCTAAAATCACAACTGATTTTGTTGGCTTTACATTAAAACTATATAGTCAATTTTTGTTTTACTAAATCAACCAAACTAATTGGAATCATTTTTTTAAATAATTGCAAAGCTTTATTTTTTTCACTCTTGTATTTATAAATTAGTTTTCTTAACAAAAAAAGAAACTTTATGTTAATTTATGCAAATTTATAATAACTTAAAATTATTTATTAATTTAGCTGAAGCCTGATATAGAAAATATAAAAAAACTATGTGGTCATAAGTTATCTATTACATCTGTGGTAATATCAAATGACAATAAATATTTATTTTCAGCATCAAAAGATGGAACTATAATTAAATGTGAGAAATTTGTTTTTAATTGTTTATACATGTTATGTAAATCTTTTTTTAAATGCTTACCACTTAAGTGTGCATGGATAACACACACATGCGCGCGCACACACACACATACACACACACACATTTTTTATCTAATCTTAAACCCTCAATCAAAGTATGTACTGAAGCCTCCTATTTCAATATGACATTTTCAGTGTGTATCTAATGCTGCATTTGTATATGTATATGTTATTATGTAACCCACGGTTACTAAAGTTTTTAAAATTGTTTTTTTTTTAAGTATTAAAAAAGATTTTCATACTGATTTTCATTCATGTGTGAATTATTTGTATCTTGTACTCAGTTCCTTATTTTATTATTATTATTTTAAATTATTATTGACTTTTGTTAATAATTTACAAAATATAATAGACTATCTGTTTATTTGTCCTAAATATGTTCAGTGATGTATCCAGAAGTTATTTATGGTTTTAAAACACTGTTTTTTTAAAAAATGTTCCTCATAAGTCTGCAGAAATTTAACACAAGTATATCAGCGTCAAAATTGGCCTTGATACATCACTGATGTGTCATAAGTATAACTATCATCAGGAATTTTGGAATTATAAGAAAATTTGGCAAATTAATGCTAATATTAGTTTTTAATATTTGGTGGACTTTTGGCAATATTTTATAAAAATATTATTATAAATTATAAAATATTTTTAGTTTTTTAGTTAATTATTTCAACTAGTAATATCATCTATGTTAACACTGGTTGTCAATAATACTCTAAAATGCTTGGAAATGTTTGAAATGACTTAAGCAATAAAAAAAAGTTAATAAAAAAATGAAAGTTTCATGGTTTCTCACTTAAAACCTTGAAAATTTCATGGTTCATGATGGTTAAGTATGAAAAATTGGTTTTGATTGAGCATCAAGTTTGTTATACACATGCATTTCAAAGTTCTAGAGATGGTTCACTAGAAATTTCACAACAAATCCAATGCAACACATTAGAAAAAACAAGTTATAAGGATGTGGTTAACAGCAAAAAATCTAAATCTGACACCAATCTGTCCATTATTACCACAGGTACTACTAAAAATGAAAGCAATTAATAATCAAAAAGAGTATCACTTGCAATCTGTCAATAAAAATGTCAGAATAATGGCCAAGTTACTTCACAAAAATCCAAATGCGATGTCTTCCAAAAAGAAAGTAAGAGAGTTTTCACTTTTCATTTTGAATGTAGAACAAGGTGAACAGTTTATTGGCAATGATTTAACAGTTCTTTAAAGTCAAAGATTTTATCTAAAAAATTTACTTTCGTTTAAAGATAAACTCAAGGAGAGAATTCAGTTTTCTGCAAAATAAACACTGAAACAATTTAAACAACAAGTTCAAATTTATTTTAAAAATCATGTTATGTTATTATATACTATATATAATGCAGTGACTAAAAAGAAAACTGCAGCATTTGAACTTTAATATAATTTACTGAAAGCTTCCAACAATTGTTGTCAGTCTTTTTTGCAGCTGTGACAAAAAAATTTTCCAGAATGAGTGATGGCTCACTCAATACAGTTTCTTTTCTTAGAAAAAAAGAAATTAAAAAAAAAATTTTTCCAAAATTTTTTTTTAATCTCAACCTTTTTTATGTTTTATTTGCTTATTTTTACACTTTATGGTCTTATTATTATTTTTTTTTTTTTGCTTTTTACTGATTTTATTGGTAAATTTTATTAAAACTAATTTACAGATAAACTTAAAAGTTAATAAAAACTTAACCTTTACATGAGAGTCTATGTACACTTTGCATGAAGAAAAATTAAAAGAATAAAAAAATAAAAAACTGTAAATATGAAAAAAAAAACTATATTAAGGTTTTCTATTTTTTATTTTGACTTACAGTTTCTTTGTAACATCAAATGGAGGGTTTAATATTTTTTGTTTAACTAGTTATTCTTAATTAATATTTTTAGAAAAGTTTAAAAAACAATTCAGTTTTTGCTTTTTTTGTGTGTTTGACCTGTTACTTCTATTTTTAACATTAAAAGATATTAAAAACTTAAAAAGATAAAAAAAAATCCTTGCAGCATATTCTTTGTGTATAAGGTTATGCAACTTTATGTTAAAATTTATGCAATTTAAATTTTGATTGGATAACTTTGAATTAAAATGAATAAAAGTTGCGTTGAAACAAAATCTAATTGTAAAATTTTGATTTACTTTGCTAGAAAATACTTTGTTTTTAATTTTGTAAACTAAATTTAGATTTTGATTATAATATAATATATAATATTTCTAATCAAAGATTTTTTTACTTTCCTAACTTAAAATAAACAACAGTAAAAATGTAAATCAAAAGCTTTTGAATAAATCAAGATTAGATCAGAAGCTATTAATTTTAGACTTATCAGTCTAACTTGTATCTCAGTAAAATATTATGAAAGAATAATACAAAATCATATTATGGCACACCTAATTAACAACAACTTATTAAATCCACACCTGTTTTCCACACATGGATTTCGCCCAGGTCATTCCTGTTTAACTAACCTACTAAATGTAATTGATTATTGGACACTATCCCTTGATATTTATGCTTTTTATCTCAGTAAAAAAAAAATTAAAAAAAAAATAAATAATAATAGTAAATAAATTCAACAATAAATGCTTTGTACTGATAAATGTAATGATAAATGTAATGATAAATGCTTTGTACTACACTTAGGATAAAAAACCTTATATGTGTACACTATACGTGTACGCTATATGTGTACACTATGTATGATTCAGATCAAAGCAAAAGAATCAGCACTAAGCACACAACTTGTAAACAAGGTGTGTTCACGTAGACTCAATTTTGTTATTTTAAATAACACATATTTATTAAAGTCAACTAAGCAACACAAACATTCGATCTGATAAAAAGATAGTATTCTTCTCATCCAAATCTAGACTCATTTAAAAAACTATTCTCTACTTTAATCCGCCCCCATTTAGAATATTGTATATCAATATGTACCCAAAAGATAAGAAAAAATAGATTTGGCAAATAGATTTTTTCAAATTTCCCAGAAAGAAAGCCATAAATAATTATAACAATTATAATACAGTTGGGGGACATCTTATTTTAAAAAACATCGAAATAAAAGAGTAATGAAATAAATGTAAGTAAATAAAAGATGTAAATGAAATAAATAAGTAAATAAAAGATGATGAATTTTTTATTTCTGACCCTAGCGAAATGAATCTTGACTTGTTAGTGAGATTATCTCATGAATTCATTTAATAATTATTTTTTTGATTTTAACAAAACAAAACAATTTCCAATTCAATTTTAGACTCAGGTTCTTACACGAAATTCATATATTATCATTTGTATTGGATACATCCTCTACTTTATTTAGAATTTTATTTTGTTTAGGGAATGTTGTTACATATAAAAAAGTTGCTAAAATATCTGGCTCTTCAAAGCAATCAGATAAAAAATGTCATTCTGGTCAAGTTTTGTGTTTAGCTCTTACAACAGATTTTACTTTTTTGGTAAAATTTTTATATAACTACTTTTATTCTCTATTTTTGTTATTATCATAGATTTATTAATTAATTTCTTGTTTAATATTCATTGTTTAATTTTAAATTTAATTTTAGTTATAACAGCTTAAGTTTAGATTTAATGTTTATTATCAAACTTTATTTAAATTGTTTTTTACCTCTTTTTATTACCTCTTTTTTTATGTACATATGTATGTGGAAACTTCTTTTTACATATGTATAAAAAAACATTTTTTTTTTTGCATGTATATATGTATGTATATATGTACATATGTATGTAGAAGCTTCTTTTTAAATATGTATGTGGAAACTTCTTACTTATGGATTAGTGTAGTTCTTATGTTTGTTTTTAAGAACTAATGTGGTTATTTTGTGTACCGTGTTGGAAAAAATCCATGAAAATGTACAGGACATAAGAAGTAGTGCTTCCAATACCGGTAGTACCGGTAACGGAATACCGGTATTACCGGACATTTTTAAGTACCGAAATACCGGTATTGGTTTGGCTCAATACCGGTATTAAAAATATATGTAGAGGGCTTATGATATAGCAGGTGCTATCGCCCTCTTTACGTGAAACACTAAAGTAAATGAAATACTTAAAACTTTCAACAACGCTTCCAGTAGGAAAAAGATAGCTAGATGAGAAAAGACGTGTTTAAATTGTCTAAAACAAGTATTCTACGTACTTTATACTTAATATCTAGTTGCCAGCTCATTTCCCACTAGGTTTGGTAGGATATGAGCTAGCAACTAGCCAGCGAACAGCTAGCGTTTAAGACGTATAAAATACGTAGAATACTTGTTTTAGACGATTTAAACACGTCTTTTGTCATCTGGCTATCTTTTTCTTACCGGAAGCGTTGTTTGATCGTGACTGGAAGTTTTAAGTATTCCATTTACTTTCGTGTTTTCATTAAATAATGAAGCACCAATTTAAAATATTATCATTACGTCACTCCCTTTAATGTAGAACGCATGTTTGAATTTTGCACTAACGTAAATATGAAAAGTTTTGGTAATGTAGAAAGTGGGGCGTTTAAGTAACTGTGATCAACAGTTGTGCATTAGGCATGGGATTCAACTAGGTATTCAAGATATTTTGTACAAAAAAATCGTCAATTTCTGCAAAAAAAACTTGAAAGTAATATGCAATAAAAGAGAAAGTGACGAGGAAATACTGATGACACAAACATAACCAATAATGATGAAGACTTTTCCGGCGGGTTTCAAGTTGTAATGAGTGAAGAGAATGACTCTATTGAACTGACTGATGATTTGCAGCCGTTAATCAAAAAGGTGCGCACCGTTGTGAAATTTTTATTTCGCCGTTCTCCGACAAAAAATGATCAAAATTCAAAAACGCACGTTAGAAAAATTTGATAAAGATATTCCACTAATACTTGGATCCAAAACTAGCTGGGTTAGCTTGCACACAGTACTCGAACGTTTTGTATAATTAAAAAAATGCATTCACGAGTCACTTTTTGCCCTTAAGTCCAAAGTTGAGATAACTAATAATGAGTCCGATGCAATATTAGCTGTTAACTTATGTCTTGCGCCAGTAAAACTGGCTGTGGAAACATTGTGCCAAAACCATGCAACTCTGTTGTGTTTTTTTGTATTTACATTGTAAATACCATTACTCGACTGAAAGATCGGCTCAATCAGAAAGGGTATAGTCTTCTCCCTTTCACCAGCGTTTTTTCCGATAGTGATTCTGTGGACAACGCTGTAAACTTGTCATTGAAAAAAAAGCTTGACTTTGCAATTTTGAAAAATAAGAAATGTAACAACAAGGGAAAATTGAATGTTTCGAATAATTCATCAAAAATTATATGTATTGAAATAGGAATTTTTGAAGAAGGAGGAAATCGTTGTATATATTTGCAAAATTCCTACCATTACTTGAAAACTGTGAAGCCAACAAAATTAGATCATCTTTTGAAGATGATGTTCTGAACGCCCTATGTTTTTTACGGGCTCATTTTACAAAGCAGAAAAAAGCAAAAAATGAAAAAGTCAGTAGTTTTGATATAAAATAAATAAGCTGATTGAATCAATAAAATTTTTACTATTAACTTAAGATTTTATTAAGATTATGATAAATTTAAAAATAAAGTTTAATACCGGTATTATACCGGTATTACCGGTATTGTAATTATTTAGTACCGATATACCGGTATTGAAAAATGGTATCAGGATTGGAAGCACTAATAAGAAGGTTTTCTTATGACTTTTTTCTTTCTGTCTCAAAAAAATGTTTATCAAAGTATATAGTTTTTTTATGCTATTAAGCACAAAACATATATGCTTTAATATTATGTATACAAAAAGTTTGCACCATGTAAATTGCTTGAAACTATCATGCTTGTAGTAAACGACCGGGTTTGATATTTGACCGGGGCTGGGGGCGGGGCCAGGTTTGATAAAATATAACTGGTCAGGGGCAGAGGCCAGGTTAATGAACGGGGCTGCATAAATATTTATATGTCCCATAGTACTTTTTTTTTCTTCAAGATTTATGTTATATATTGTATATATGCACATATATAAAAATCATTATGATTTTTATATATGTGCATTTTTTTTTTCTTTTTTCTGCAAATACTATCATGTTCAATGCTCAAACAAGCTATCATCTCTATTATGATAAACCAAAACTCATTCTTGCCGGTTTCTTATTCTATAAGTTGTATCCTTTTATTGTATATTTCCCTTCATGCTATAAAAATTTTTATTAATCTAGTTTTTTTCCTTACACATCAAAAAAACCTTATAACTCTTACCTATCTTCATGTTTTCCTTTTTTATACAACCTACAACTTTTAAATTCTTCAATTGACCGTTTCGTAGTATTTTAACTTATTCTCTATTTAAAGTAACTCATAACTTATTAGTTGTTGCTTGCAATCTTGTCGGAAGTAAATTAGAGTTTAAAAATATATAAATATATGCCAGTATTTAATAAATAGTCAATGTAAGTATAAAATTATAATATATAAAGTATTATAAATGTATTATAATTCTAGCCTCTACTATCAAACCCTGCTAAATCTTATAATTTACCTGGGGCCCGAGCCAAGTTTGCAAAAACTGTCATTTTCAGCCGAGGATGGGGCCTGGTCACTCACTACATGCTTGGACTGTTTTTACCTCTTTTTTTTAATTTTATGAATTGACTTAATATTTTTTTAATCTAGGATATAACTGTACATGTTAAACATAAACCTGCATAAAAGAAAATTACTGCTACCAGCCTCACATTCCATCTTTATATAAAGAATATAATTAAATCTGTGTTACATTGTTTGCTGCCTAGATGATGAACGCTGTACCTTTTTGATTTCTCCTAAGGATTTTTATTTGTTCCTCTGATTATGGGTAGCAACAAGAATGTACCTTTAATAGGTATTAAGAGTACATTCTATTAAGGGTATTTGTTGTTCATGGATGGTGCCTCAGTTAGTTCTTTTGTTGTACATTGTTACAATTTTGATTAACATAGTTGATTAGCAAGAATGAAGCAACAATGTAATTAATTGTTTAAGATCTCTGAGTTCTTAAAACTTAAATGGCTATGACTATTATGCCTGTAAAATGTTAGGCCCAAAAACTATCATTACTTAAAAAAGTCATCATTACCACAAAATTTGTTTCAATATATCTTTGAAAAATATTTGTGGCTTTCAAAGTAATTTTTCATTTTTTTGCAAAATTCATAAACTTATATAGACTTTGTTAGATTTAAATTTTACTATTTAATTTTCAGATTTCATTGTTGATATCTACTGTTCTTTTAATTTGTTGAAAATAATAGTGATTTGCTTGGCTTTTGCATATACATCATATATCAGTCTGTGTTATTTGTTCGCATATACATCATATATCAGTCTGTGTTATTTGTTCGCATATACATCATGTATCAGTGTGTGTTATGAGATTTTGTTGTGTAACAAAAAAAACGTAACGCAAGTTTTATTCTCAATACCCTTTAACTCAATATACATGTTTACATAGTTAAAAGTTTAAGTGTTTTAGTGACATTTCTTCATGTATTTGTAAAATTGTTTATAATTAAATTACTTCAGTTGCATATTGTAAATTACCACATAGTAATTAAATTTAATTTGAAACCTTTAAATTTATTTGAAGTCTTTATAAAATATTTTCTAAACAATATTTTTTAAGTATTTTATAAAGATAAAAAAATAAACAATGTTGTTATAAAAAAAAATTTTGATAAAATTTAAATGTTGTTTAATAAAAAAAAATTTCGTTATTTTAAAAAACTTACTTTAAACATACTATTTATTTCTTAAAACATTGAAAACACAACATTATTGTCTTATGTTTTCTTTCTCCCCATTTAGTTGTTTTAAATGAGAGGATAATTATTTAAGGGTAAATTGGTTAATGGTCAAAAAAATATAATAAAGACTATCAACAACTTTTTTTTAACATTTTGCCTTTAACAAAATCTTCATTTTAAACTATTTAATCATTTCTAATCGACTTTCATTCAAATGAATATAAATGTATAAAATGAATATAAATGTATAAAAATGGAAAGTAGAAAAAAATGTATTTAACTTTTTTGTTAAGTTTGATCTAAAAAAAATTATTTATTACTTTATTTATTACTTGCAGTGAAAATGTTTTAACAGTAGTTAATTACTGCTTAATGTTTTTTGCATAAACTTTTTTAGAAGGCTGTTAAAATAGTTGAGAAAAGTTTAAACATAACCTAAAACCGCCTTATGCATAGGGGAAAGCTCCATTTTGTACGTAAAATTCACATGGTGTAGCAATTCTTAACAAGGTGTTAGCTTAATCAGCTTTCTCTTTGTTCTTTATTGTTTTTTATTCCAAAAATGCATTTTTTTTTTAATGTTATTTCTAAAAAATTTAATTTTAATTTTTCTAAATTTTTTAATGTTATTTCTTAATATTGACTGAGCCCTTTACATTTATCTATCTGCCAATACTGTTGTTATTGATGACTTAACTGTTCATCACACAGAATGGGTTGGCTTTAGTACCACTGACCTTAATTGCATTCAAGCTCAAATCTTTTGACTTTCCTCATTTATTACCCAGATTAATTCTGACTTGATGACCCAAATCTCTTCTTCACTTTTAGAGTATTTTGTGTCTGATCTTAGCTTAGACTTGGTTTCTCCTAGTTTTTATTTAGGCAGTTCAGACGATGTTATGATTTTGATAAAATTTTTATCTTGAATTTTTCTACATTAGACTTTTTTTTATGGTAATCATAAGGACATTTTTGTCCCTTTGCTGAAAGTTATGCTACCTATGTAAGGTAGTGTAGTTTTCACTGAAAATTATGCCACCTATGTAAGGAAATGCAATTTTAAGCTGAGAAAATCCTCTGATATTAAGCAGGCATAAGCACTTTTTTTTTGTTGACTTTTATTCAAGACTCTTGGTTTACCCATATTTTTCTTTTCTTGTGCAACTGCTGTTTTAAAATGTTACAAATTTTTTAATCTTTTTTTACCAGGACAGCTCTCCTGAGACCAAATTTCTGTCTATTTTTGTAAGAAATTGATTCAAAAGTCTGAACACTGAAGTTTTTCTCAGATTGCTAAATCTTATATTTAATCTCAAAAAATTTTATTTCAAAATATTGGGTTTTGGTTTCTGTCAAAATTTTCAATTATAACTAAAGGGGGTTCAAATTTGAATTTTTTTGGATTTTGTGTATTTAGCCACTTTTTATTAATTAATTTTTTATGCTAATTTCGAATTACTTAATATTTTTTTTTCATTATTAATCAATTGTTTCATGAAATAAAATCATTATTATTATCAAAGCAGAATCCGTGGAAAAAATTTTTTTTTTTTTTGTTTTATCAATAAAATATGTAATCATTGTGTGTAGCTATAAATACAAGAAAAATTTAGGCATTATACATGAAATTACTTCATATAAGGAACAATTTGTAACAATTAATAATGAAAATGAGAAATAACTTCATTGCAACCATGGTGCAGTAATTTGAACTTTTTTTCAAAATCGCGAAGTCTGAGGTTCAATGTTGGCTCTGACCAGATAACCGACATTGGTAAAGAAGGGTGTGTAAACTTCCTAATTAAATTGGCTGCCTTGTAATTTCAAACAAGCTAAGATATAATATCTCTTAGACACTTAATGTAAAGCTTACAGTTATTTTTTGCTAACCTGCTTTGTCTCAGCTGTTTCTGTCACTGGTTCCAACTGTATTTTATATTGAAAAATTTTTTTTAAATGAGACGCATTTCCGCAAATATTTCAAAAATACCTAAATCTTGATTTCAAATTGGTTTGGATATTTAAGTATATTACCACAAGAAATTTTTGTAATCGATGGTATTTCCGAAGCTGATTACAACAAATGCCACGCTAACACTTAAGTTTTATGTTATTTGAAATTGTTTCATAAATCGCAAAAACATGATTAAAGAGCGTAATACATCAGTTATTTCATTATTGTATCTTTTTTCCAAACCCATAATTCTTTTTTAATTTCTGTTCAAGAAAGATAGCTAAATTTTGCTTAACAATTTGCAAGAATGATACTATCATCCACTTTTTTTGATGCATATATACAAACTGTTTCTACGACTACTGAGCAGTCAATCTTATTTAATAAAAATTTTTGAAATATAATTTATTGTTGACTTTATTAAAAACAAGTACAAAAACAACCCTGAGTAAATTTTGTATGATAAAATTCGTATATTATAATTGATGATTTTTATTAATATAACTAAGAGATTGCTTTGGTTAACCAAAAAATAAAGAATTTTGGATCCCCCCCCCCTCCTCCTCTATATATTATATACTCTAATCTTGTTTAAAAATTTCATAAGAAATTGTAACTTAATTAATCAAATAAAGCTGTTTCCTCAGGGATTATCTTTTTCCGGATATTTCTGGATTTCCAGATATTTTTCTCAACTTTTAGTTTTACCGGATATCCAAAACGTTTTCCATAGAGACAAGTTTAAGTATCTTTGTAATAGATTTGTTTTTTAAACTTTTACACTCATTACTCATAGAAAATTAAGAAAAGTAATAAACAAAATTAGAAACAATTCAGCTAAAAGCAAAATTAATAGGAAAATGCATTCTGTATTTTTTTTCAGATATTTATAATATGGTCTGGATGATTTATGTGTGTATGATCAATGCTATGTATCTATGTATTGTATGATCTATGCTAATTAGTATTTTTTTTTTTATTCAACCATATCAATAAAATTTACAAATTTCATCGTAAATTAATATAAATTGGTTAGGTGTCACTTATATAGTTACCAACTAGTCAATGGAGTGACACTTAAAAAACAAAAATTTCACGAAAAAATAAATAAATAAATAGAAAAAAAAAAAAGAAAAAAATAAGGAAAAACTCAACATCTGTATATATAAATAAGAGAGAAAAGAAGAAAAGATTTTTAAACAAATAATAATGATATGTAATAATAATAGTAATAATATATATATTTATTAATATATGTATATGTAATAATAATATGTATATAATAATGATATATGTAATAATATTATGTAATAATAATAGTATTGTTAATTATATTGTAGATATATCTACTTTGATGAATGGCACCACTATTATTGAGTCCTTTAATTTGAGTTTTCCATAAAACCCTAAACAGATATTATAATAATACCAAAATGTTGCAAAGTTAACATCTGTTAGCTCTCTTTACTGAACTTGCCACCTCTTACCCCCAATCCCATTCTTTACCTCTTAAAATTTATGTAAATCTCTTATCTGTCTTTGTATGGTTTGTATGGATATTATATTTTTACTGCTCTAAAAAGTTTATTACATTTTTTATTTACAGGCGAGTGGGGGACATGATATGGTGATTCATATATGGAATCCAGAAACACTAGATTGGATTCATACATTTAAAGGGCATAGAAAACAAATATCTGTAAGTCAAGTTTTGTTGCTGTGATTAAATTTTTACACTAAAGTTAATGAAGGGTGTTCATTTTAGTCAGTTTTCTATATTTTAGGCTTTAGCTTTTCGTCACAAACAACATCAGCTATTTAGTGCTTCTGATGATAAAACGATTAAAGTTTGGAGTCTTGATGAAATGGCTTATGTTGAGACATTGTAAGTTTTTTCAGTTTCTGTTTTTTTTTATACATTATTATCTAATATATTACCATCAAAACGTTTTTATCATAGATTTGGTCATGAAGACACTGTCTTAGGAATAGATAGCTTATTTCGTGATTGCGCAGTAAGCTGTGGGGGAAGAGACCGCTCTATTCGTTTGTGGAAAATTCCAGAAGAATCACAACTTGTATTTCAATCAAATATGTATGTGTTTATTTTTGTGCTTTTAAGTTTAAACAGTATTTGAAAACCATCATTAAATCAAACATTTATTTTAGGCCTGCTTCTTTTGATTGTGTTACTATGCTAAATGAAGAGTATTTTTTGGCTGGATCAGATGATGGGTTTTTTTTTTTTTTAAGTTTTATAGTTTTGGGCTATTGAATTAAAATTGAATTAAATTTAATGAAAATAAAAGTTGATTGCATATTTGCATAAAAATTAGGTCACTGTCTATCTTTTATACTCGTAAGAAGAAGCCAATTACTCTACGCACCAACTCACATAAAATAACAGAACTTTCGGGTTCTGTGTCCAAAGATTCATGGATTACGTCAGTGGCCTGCGTTCCATTTTCAGACATAGTAGCTTCAGGTATAAAGTTTTTACTATCTTTTATGATATATATATATATATATATATATATATATATATATATATATATATATATATATATATATATATATATATATATATATTATACATTTTTGCATTTATTTATTCGTTGATTTTTACTTTGATTGATTATAAATTAACTTAGGTTCATGTGACGGATGCATTAAGTTATGGAGATGTGATAAATCTTTTAGATCTTTAATGCTAGTTCATTCTATTAAAATGGTATAAAAAAGTTTCTAAGCTTTTCAATTATTTGAGTGGTTTTATTTTTGTTTTGCATCATATATATATATATATATATATATATATATATATATATATATATATATATATATATATATATATATATATATATATATATATATATATATATATATATACATACATACACACGTATAAAAGTATATATATATATTTATTTGTTTTATTAGCCGGGTTTCATCAATTCTCTCAAGTTCTCAAGCGACTTCAAATATTTAATAGCGGGTGTTGGTCAAGAACATAGATTAGGGCGTTGGCGGAAAATCAATGAAGCAAAGAATTTAGTTTGTGTAATCCCACTAATTATGCATAATGAAAGTGAAGCATTAACTGTTAATGATTTAAATGAGACTTAGTTATATCCTATAGAATAACAAATAAATAAATGTTATTGTGAATAAAAATGAGTATTTTGTTTGGGAGGTTGGAAACTGTCCCGAATATTGTGTTATTACGTAGTGGAAACTACTTAAAAAGTTGTTAAAACGATGTTTCTTCGATTTTTATCCTAAACTTTGTATCTTAAAAACTAAAAATCTTTAAAGGTAATAGTACAGTTGTTAAAAAAAAATTGTATTCAACTTTGAAAAATGTTTTTTTCTTTTTTTTATAGTTGTATAATATACTATTGGAAACTTATAAAAAGTGAAAAAATTTTAATAATTATTTCTTAATCATTAAAGGTCAAAAAATAGGGTATAGGGCAACAGATTTTTCAGCAACCGTTCATAATTTATGATTAAAATTTTGGCTGCTAATATATTATGTACGTCATTGCGTCGTGTACTAAAAGCTAGGTCTAACTCTATATAATATTACCTTTTTTGTAAATTTGGAGAAAAATTTAATTTAAGGGGAACAAATACTTTAACAAATACTAAACGAGAGAAGCAGTAAAGACTATTGTAGTTTACGTTGTAAATACTAATGCAATAAATAAATGGACCAAATTTCAAATCAATTTGGCAATTATTTTTGAAAATATCACCGTCGCCATCCCAAAAAACATGATTTTTTGAAAATAGCAAGTAAAAATTCATTGGAACTCTGTTTTTTTCCATGAAAACATTTTTCAGGAAAATTATCAGTAGAAACGACTTTAAATATTGATTTGATTGTGTACACAACAGCTAGAATAAATCCAATTATATGTCATTTTTTCAGCTAATTTTTCAGACTGGAATTTTTACCATAAGCTTTTTAGTGTGCATACAAATCTGATGGCAATTTTTTTACACAATCCACGAAATGCTACAACTTTTTTGTCAAGTGGTTTATGTGTTTAACTAGATCATTTTGTTTTGTGAGTTTTTTTAGCAATAGCAGTAGATAAATAAATTAACAATTTCTCATTAACAACCACTCCAACAAGTTTTTTGTCCAGTATTTAGGCTTACTTTTTTAGAAAAAATAAAATGTAAATTTGCAAAATCTTCACATTCTAGACATTAATGAAGCATAACTATGTTTTTAGGTAAAACAAATCTCATAATAAAGTTAAAATCTTGATTTATATTTTAAAGATCGTGAACAACCTCTTTGTTCGACAACTTATTTAAGGAGGATGAGCCTGGAATATTTTCAATCTGAATTTTTTGAATTTCATTCTGAAATTATGGCAGTGGTTTCTTTAAAAATGTACATCCTTTTATCACTGTTTTCAATAAACTTTGATTTTCATTTTGTAAAGCTTTTTTTGATGTTACTTTTCTTTTTGATCTATCCATAGCACTTTTATTTGAACAAGATATTAAAAAAAAATTAAGGTTTAGAGTCACAAATAACCTTAACAAGAACATAAAGTAGTACAAATAGCTGTCTTGTACGCAATAAACGCGCATATATCAAGTCAATAAACAAGAAGCAATAGCTGAATAACAATACTTTATTTTATACAATCATTATAAAGGTGTTTTTATTGTATTTTGTGGTATAATTTGCTTGAAAAAATGCATAGCAACGAAAATATTAGATTGATATGGATAAAAATTGATACAGAATCATTTCAAACAAAGATTAGATGTAGATACCAAAATTTTTTTGCAATATAAATAGAAATTAGTTATCTACTATGATTTAATTGATATAAAAATGAAATTTTTGAAAAAATAATTTTTCAATTTTAATTTATGCTCTGATTAATAATTAATGTTGTGAGTAATAGTTTATGTTACATAAGTTACAAATTTATTTATTATTAGTTTAAATTAGACGAGTTAGAGACACTATCACAAAAAAGTTTAAATGAAGATTTCAATTAAAATTAGGCAGTATAAGAAGAAAATTAGCGAAAAATACAAAAATGGTACAAAAACGAACAAAAATGGTATAAAGCTGAAATTGTATAGAGAGAAAGTAGACAGGCTTTGGATGAGCGTAAAAAAAAGCTTTTTTTTAAAAAAAAAATAAAAACTTTTGTTTGTGCGTACTAGGGTGTCCGAGAAAAACACTTTTTTAAAAATTTCAATGTGCTCTCAACTGATCCCCATTCTATAGGTCCTAAATAGCTACCAAAATCTTTTTTTTAATTTTTAAATGACTAGAAGTGATAGATGTAAATTCTGAGTTTTACGGTATTGTACACATATGCGTATTTACATAAAAACAGCTCTATCTAGTATTTCAATGTTTTAATATGATGTAATAATTGTAACACAAATAATTCCCATAGGACATTATTAAAGATTAGCATCATTCCCTATGAACATTGTTAGCGATTGATATAATTCCCTCTGGACAATATTATTATTTGGAATAATTACCCATGGATTGATTCACAAATAACTCTATTTAGAAATTTTTTTTGAAGGAAAAAATTTCTAAATGGAATTATTTGTGCACGAAGGAATTCTAAATTGTTAAATTAATCATTAAACTTAATTTAAAATACAAGAAGTTGATTAAATTGCCTTCTCTAAACTGGAACAGCAGCCTTGATAAGCAATCAAAGTTAGAAAAAGATTTTCTCACAGAATCCTAACAGCTTTTTGATATCTCGACTAAGAATTTTAAAAACGATATTCTTGCTGATAGATTGAGAACAGATAATACCGAGTTGGAAGATATAAAATAAGTTCATTAAACAACACTTTTTTTAGTAGTGAGATTTTCTTTCCGATTTAAAGCAACTTAAGTAATAGCATATTATTTCCTTTAAAATATTTAAGTTTAACTCCATGGTTTAGTCATCTTCCAAGAAAAACTAGAACAATTATTAACTTATTTATAAATGTCTTAATAGATTTAAATATTTCTTAGTTTTTATGAAAACCAGAAGTTTGATAGGAAAGGATATATGGGAACAAAAGTCGATGAAGACTACAGTAGGAGAGTACTGGATGCTAACAGGAGAAAGAACAAGCTAGATAAGTTGAGAGAGAAAGAATTAGAGAGACAGAAAAACGTAAAAGATATCAATGATGTTTTTTTGTCACATGACTCCATGACAGAAAAGATTCAATTCAGCAGTGAAGAAGAAAAGCCAAACGAGGACTCTAAAATCAGCGAGGAAGAAGATTTCCTGGGTTACGGTCAGAAACGCAGGTATAGTATTATTTTAACAACATAGTTGTAATTTTCACAAGCTAAAACTGTTTTATTGAAAAGTATATAATTATAAATAGGTAAAAAAGTATTATAAAAAACTATTATATTTTTAGAATATTATGGATGTAAAGAGCAGATCATTGGTATATGCTTTGATACAACTGCAAGCAATACAGGTGGAGTCAATGGAGCAGTCCAAATTTTTACAGATATTTTGAAATTACCAATGTTGTGGATAATGTGTAGGAGACACATATATGAAATACATGTATCTCACTATATGGCTGCTCTTACTAGTGAGAAAACTACGGTCCAAGAAGAGCTCTTTATGTCAAGCTAAAGAGCAAGTGGTCTGAAATCTGTGAAAAAGTTACTGAAGTAAAAATTGATGTAAATTGGTCTGGCAAAGAGGTGATCTGAAGATAGGCTCTGTTCTTCGAACTATTGCAGAGGAAGCTAAGACATTTTTGATTAATGCAAGTACTGGTATGGTGTTTTCAAGAAATAATTACGGTATAGTTTGTAAGCTTGCCTCCTTCTATCTTGGAGCGGAAGTACAACATTTTAATTTCTATTAACCTGGCGCCTGCAATGAGGCAAGGTTTTTAGCAGATGCTTTCTACATCCTGACTCTTTATATGACCAAAGATATCAGTAATATCTTGACAGAAAAAGAAGTGCTGCAGTTGAAAGATGCAAGTTTGTTCATTGCAATTTGCTATGATCTATGGTTTTTGAAAAGTTTTTTAGGATTTCTTGCTCCCTAAGCTATCCAGACAGCCTATGCATTGAGAAAAGTCAGTAAGATTATTGGAAATACTTTTCTTCTCAGCATGGGACGCATACGTAGTACTCAATAATAGTCTTAATAGTATAAATGTCTTTAATCATTCTCAGTTGCTAGATTTTATTGCATGGATCAAAAACATATCTATTGTTAATGATGGTGCAGAAAGAAACATTAAGCTCATTAAAGATTTTATTTCAGCTACTAGAGATGAAGATCACCTTCAAAATGGACTTTTTGTAGTTAAAAAGTCTAGAAAAAACTTGACTAAGAGTATGACTAAAAAAGAGCTTGGAAACTGTTCAAAAAGTTGTATTTATTGAGAAATGTTTCACCGCAATAAAATCTTAAATTTGCTAATAAATATTAGTTTTCATGTATTTTTTTTTTTTGTATTTTCATATTTATAAATATTAACTATCAAGTTAAATAATAGAAAACAATTAGAAATGATTTATATGCATCTAATTGTTTTGTTTTAATTTTCTAAAATTAAAAAAAAAGTTGTATTTTCTATTAATGTTAAGCCAGCTTAACATTAAAACAGTAAAACTCAGATTTTACATCTAGTACTTTCTATCAAAATAAAACCATCGAATTTTTTTAGGACTTATTTAGGTCGCATAGAATGGGAATCAGTATAGAGCTTTTTTTTTTTGGGACACCCTAGTGCGTACTTTTAAATGAGAATAAAAATGTGAAAAGGAAGAAATATATTATTATAAACTTTAGCACTTTAAGGTAAATTTCTCTAAAATTAGATGTGCGATCATCTAATTTTAGAGAAATTTAAAATTAGATGATCGCACATATAATTAATTTAAACAAATCATCAAATAAATTTCTTCCGTTTTCAATTTCATCATTTGAATCTTCTTTAAATTCAAAATCCTATAAATGTAAAACAATCGTATCACAAAAACAACTAATATATTTTAAAAAGATTATGTGCATATGATATACTTAAAAAATAAAATTAAAAATCACTTTTAATATATTAAGTGGTGCCACATCTGGTGGTATTGGAAGAAGACAACCATTATCTAATTTCCATCCCCATTCTTTTGGATCCAAGTTAAAAGATTCATTCAGCATTTTCCATTTTTCTAAGTTGAATTCTAAAACTATGAAAATAAGCAGCACGATCTGTGGGATGGTAACTTTTCTGACTAAATAACTCCTTCGCAAACCATTTATTTATACTTCAAATATCTAAGAAACAATACCATAAAAATACTTTCTCAATCTAAATTTAAATTTTCTCAACCTAAATGAATGACTTATATTCAAAAAATTAAAATTAAAATTAAGATTCTGCATTTCTACCAAAAAATTCAATGAAAGCCTTTACAGCAGATATTCCAACTTCTTTTTTGGTTGCCCAGTAAACCAAAATAAATTTAGATACTGATTGTATACTATTCGATTTTTGAAGTAATTTTAGAAAACTAGATTTTCCTTTTCTAGTATTGAAGAAAGTCACATTCTGAGCACGAATGAACAAATAACAGATGTTCTCTAAAATCCATTACTCAAATTTGAGCAACTTTTATATTTCAGAATTTTTTCATGCTTTCATGATATAAAAAAAATCTTATTTAATTCATCTTTCCAATGACACACTAGCATCACTGTTATACCAATATCATCGGCAACAACAATGCATGGTGAAACTTCCTTTGCAACTTCCAACAATTTAGAGACTATTTTCGTCTCGGCATTCCCTTTGAAAATATATTCTTCTTGGCAATCTTGTTTAGGATAATCAAAAAAAAAGTAAAACTAATTGTGCTTTGTTGTGTGAATTCGATAGAAATGCTCTTGTGTGTACAAAACCTGATTATTTTCTCTTATGACTGATGTGTTCATTAGATTTAACTGAAGACTCTTTATTTTATTATTATCTTCATGATTGACCGATACAACATCCGTATATAATGAATATAGATTTCTACCGTCAATTTTGAATGGATTTCTTACAGGAAACCAGTCAGAATGGCGCACTGCGTGACGACCATATAAAAGTTGTTGATGTAACCACGGATTTGTTTCTGAAAAATATTGCATTTTTTGCAAGTATAATCTGGAACACTTGGTATAGTTTAAATGTCCTGATGTAGCAAATAAGTTAAGCATTTTTTAGATTGCTCAAAGATGCAAATACTAGTAACTAGTTCTCTGCGCAACTAAAAATTCCTTTATGACTCCAATATAGTATATGTACAAGATCCAGAGTTTTACAATGCGCGATTCATATGACCTCTTTTCCGTACAGGTTAATATGGCACACTCAGTACTTTTTTAAAACATTTGTATCACCAAGTCTGATTAACTCTTCATTGTTAATAAACTTTTGCATTGCCATTTTGTAAGTGCATTTAAATCTGGATATATCTAGTTTTGATTCGTCAAATAAAATATCTATAATATGACTCATCAATGTACTCTGGACCTCTGGACCAACATTTAACTTCTTAAGGCTCTTGCAACAGCTTTTCCTTCAAGAATATGTTTTACCGTATCTTCAGAGTAAACATGCTCTGAAATTTCTTTTAGGCCAGTTACTGCTGTTAGTTTTCCGATGTTTCCGAGAAAGCTCATAATTGTGTGAAGTCCTTCGAGTCAACATACTGTATTAAATTTCTGATATTTTATAACACCGAGTGGTTTCTGACACAAAGGCTATTCAAACGTAAGGAATAATTATTAATGACTGTGTAGAATATATGCATGTTTCATCTGAAGAATTTAAGTCAATAATATGTAAAAATTTGATGGATGCTTTTTTATAAGTTGTTGTTGATTGTGATGCAGTATGCATAATATAACCTGACCAGTTTAAGCGAGAAATATTTTTTGAATTAAAAATCCATACCACACTCCAAATAAGGTCAAAATTTATTTCGAGCGCACAAAATACTTTTGTTTTTGCTCAGCATTTACTCTACTAACTGCAGCAGATAACTTGAACAACTGCATTTATTTAGAGGGTATTAAAAATTCAAATTTGTAAAGATGATCCACAAGCCACTTTGTTCCAAATGGTTTATCAATATTTATTCTAATTCCAAATGGAATCGGTGCTATCATAGACTTGGTCGCGAAGCTTGAGCAATTCATTGTCCTAAACTAAGTTGTCGAAGCTTTACAGAAATTAAATTGCTTAGGAACAGCTGTTAACTCTTTGGAACTCATTTGAGTCCATATTCAATATCACCCATATTCTCTAGTGACGGATATACAGATTTATTTACATCTCTTTGTCTGATTTCACTCTTTATTATACTTGCAGCGGCAGCAATAATATCATTTTTATTGTGATCTTTCTTTTTTTGAAATTTCGATATAATAAAAAAAGTCATATTTCTGAAAAAAAATAAATTAGATTGACCAGAGAGTTTTGCAAAAAAAAAAAATGATCACTATAATGTCTAAGTAATTTTTGTTTTAAAGATTTCTTTGAGTAATACGGATAACCATTACTAAGTTCTTTCATCTTTATGTGCACATCCGAAAAATTAAAAAGTTCGCAGTCAGTTTCTTCCTCTAACCAGAAACAGAGTTTTTAAAAGATTTTAAACAAAGTGAGATCTAATAAGCGTCTGCGTTGGTTATTGCTTTTAATTATAAGCCTAAAGTTGTTCATTCACTAAATTTGTTAGATGGCTCCTTCCGCTACAAGATCATAACAAGACATTAAACAAGAATGTACAGCATTTTCCCAATCTTCCTCTCTATTCAAAGAAACGTTCAATCATTTTGTTAATCAATGATATAGTCTCAACTTTCGCAATCGGTAAATATTTGTGGTCTACTTTTTAAGTACAAAGAAAATATTATGATTTCCGTTTTAATACTTCTTCAAATGAGGATTGTAGTTTCCTTCTTGGTACAGATAATGTTTGATCTTTACAACTATCCACAAACCTTCTTCTACAGCTATGACAGACTAGTACTGTTGTACTATCAAAGCCAAGCTTGCACAATTCACAAAAAGCACTCATTTTTTTCTTTTGAAAATGTAAAGACTTTTAACAATGCATGCAACAATTAACCACATGTAAAATTTTATATATATATATATATATATATATATATATATATATATATATATATATATATATATATATATATATGAATATATATATATATATATATATATATATATATATATATATATATATATATATATATATATATATATATATATATATATATATATATATATATATATATATATATATATATATATATATATATATATATATATATATATATATAGCAAGTTCATCAGAAGCAGGATAAGCTTCTGATAAACCTTCTAATGGTAAAACATGCTGTTAAAGACAACTAAAAATTAGATAAGTGTTTTTACTAATTTATACATATATATATATATATATATATATATATATATATATATATATATATATATATATATATATTTTACTTCAAAAAAAGGCAACAATAATTGTTGCCATTTTTTAAAGTCTGAAAGATCAACTATAGCAAGTGACAACTTGTTATTTCTTTTACTTTTGTCCCTATTGACTTTGTTAAATGGATAAATGGAGACAAATATATTTATTAGAGTTTACTCAAACAATTATTGTTCTCACTCATTCTACAAAAAAGAAGTTCCAATTAAAAATGCTTCTGAAGGATTTTAACTATCATACAAATGTTGAGCAAAAATTTGAAAATAAATTTCTATTGAATGATTTTTCAAGCGTCATGAGTGTTGAAGGCTTTGAACTATTTATGACATATTCTGGATTATGCATTTTTTCTATAAAAACAGTTCCCTTTAAATAGTCCTTAAAAAGATTAAAGATAACATTTTTTTTATCTAAAATACTATTACAACAGTTTATAAACCATTATTTTCTATGGGATACTCTATCTACACAGTTAAATTTCAACGTATCATGAATGAATGAATGAACGTACCATTTCATCTCCGGAGAAATATTTTTTATTCATACGATTTTTCCATCAAACATTTTTACGTCTTTTGCTCATTACACGTTTAGATAATAATTCCATATTTATCTGAATAGTTAATGTTTATTTGGAAAAACAAATGTTTATCTTATTATTCTTTTTATTTAACTTCTTTTTTTTAGATATTTATAATTTATTTATAAATTTTTTATGAGATAGTTTTTTTTTTTTAACTATTAAAATAATTTAATAAAAGTGTAATTTAAAAAATATTAATGTGATATTATAATATATAGGTATTTGAATTTTTATTTAATTGAATTAGATATATTAATTAACATATAAAAATGTTACCACATTGTTAAAAATAGGCACATTTAAGCATTAATAAAAACTCAGAGGTGTAACTTATGGTTTTTCCTGATTTCTCTGCAACTGACTTAAATATTGTATATGTCTTACTTGAGTCGTCCCCTATGATAATCAACAGTTCAGTATTTTTAATTTTTTGTGTTTTTTTTTTGCTCAGTTGTAAAAACTGAAGAAAAAAAATTTAAATGACTTACTTCTTTCGTGTACTTTTGGTAGGTCTTTCTTCTTGAAGCTGGCCGATTTCTAGTCATTTTGATCTAATGAAAAATGTCACATATTAGATACTTGAAACTTTTTATCTACCTACGAATAATAATTGGAATAAAGAATAGTTATACATAGCAGTTATTTAGTTTGTTGTCTATATTCACCCTAGTACTTTTCTCTATACGCTTCATTAATTGTAAGTATTCACCCCAAATGAGAAAATTAATGGCAATTAACAACCAAATTGTTCCAGTATGATTAATATAATGAATTAAATCGAATCGAAATTTTTAGTAATAAAAATGCTTAGGTTGATCTGCTAAAAAATATATATTTTTTTATTACTATTTAGAAATAAAAAGTTATCTGGAACCATTTGGTAAGTTACATACATTTTTCCAGTTGCAAATTTTGCGCATAATCTTCACGGTAATTGGGTACAATAATACAGCACTCGAAGGTTGATTGGTATTGTTCATTTCAATAGTGGTTTAGTTAGTATAACAAATTATAGTATTCAAACTTTATTAAAAAACATTTCAGCCTGCAGCTCAATTTTAAACTAACCAGAAAAAAAAAATTCTGAACTAGGGACTTGAAGAAGCCCAGAGTAACATTGGGTTTAAAATCTAACATCTATAGGAGTAACATCTCTAAAATCTATCGGAGTAACATTGGCAATCTTATGGGAAGCGGCCGTTGTAGCAGCAAAATCTAGTGTACTGTTTTAATCTTGTTTGCCAAAACATGTGTCAGGGAGAATTAAAACAACTGCGTGATTAAAGAAGTCCACAGAGTTTGAAAAAGGGATGGATTTAAAGGTGCAATTCACGCTGGTTCAATCATAAAGTAGTTATTTTTTTCTTTTTTATTTCTGTGTAATATTCAGAATTTAAACGTTTCATGTTTATTTATTTTAAAATTTGAAACCCTAAAAAGCAGTTTTCATTTTTTTAGGAAAACGTTTTGGAAGATGCAGAAGAAATACATAAATCTGCTTTGAGTGTTAAAATTTCGTTCAAAGCACAATCAAATCAAAATTTATTTTAAAAAGAATTTGATTTGCTTTTTGACATATCCAAATCAGACTTCAAGCAGAAGATAAGCCAGAATAGGGATTATGAAAGAGTTCAAGAAGACTTAACCTTCATATAGGATCAGAGAGATGATGATGATTTTAGGGAAAGAGAAACACTATTTGAAAAAAGTTATAAATATTTTCTTGCATAATCAAGAATAAGTTTTTATTCATTTTGCTTTTGTTTTAATAATATTATTTTTTGTTTAGATTGACACGAAGCTTGCAAAATTTGATCAGATAGAAAGGCAGAAGGAAAAAGAGAAGAAAAGACAAAGTTCAAAAAATATTTTTTATTTCTTACAGAAGAGGCTTAGGTTTCTAAAAATAAAGATATTAGTCAGAGTATTTAGGTTTCTGAACATGATTCAGATATCTCAGAGTTTAATTATGTTTTTTGTAAACAGAATAAGTTAAAAAGATTCTCTAAGAGTTTATAACTGAAAAATTTATTGAAGCAACATCTGTTTGTTTTACAAGATACAATATAAGTTTTAGAGACCATTTCAATATGCTAACAAGTATATTTAATGGTGCTTATGTTAATATTAAAAATGCTGCTCTAAGATGCAACTTGGAGGCATTTAAAGACTCTTATGATCTCAAGAAATTGTTTTGCTCTAGGAAGTGTAAAGATCTTAGAAATGCCCTAATAAAAAGCTTAAAATGTCATAAATGTTATTTAGATGAACAAGTGATATTATTTAAAATTATAAATAATAACAGCATTAAAACATTTTAATAATTATATATCAAAAGTTAAATTCTTATAACATAAAAAATGCAGTTAGAACCCTATAATTCTCATGCAAAAAAATAATATTATTTTAACAAATTCATTTTATAGCAAGCAAAAACCTTTTTTTCCAGACAAGTTAAGTTTTCAGTATTTTTTTGCTATTAATATAAAGGTTATTATTTAATAAGTAATATTTTCAATAAAAAGTATGAAAATTAAAAAAAATTGAGATTAACGTAATCCTGTTACATATGATCTTATGAGCTGAATGATGATCAATTTGATGTAAATGGCAAAGATTGCAAGTATACTGTTCTTTTTTTGACTTTTTTTGACACAGGCTACTGACCAGCTAAGAAAAGTTGAAAAATATATCATTATTCAGTGCTTGGATTGAAGATCCATTAAAGTTTTGAATAAACACGAATTTAAAAATTATAGAATTATAATATAATAGTGCAGATGAGCGCAGTGGTTACAGTCCTGGCTCAGAACTAAGAGGTTTAAGACTCGACTCTGGCTCTAACCCAAAGAATTCTTTTCATGGTTAGTTTTTCAATTTTAATGTATTTATTGCAACTTCCATCAGAGGCGATTTTACGCTGGGATAAAGTAGGTGGAGGGGGTACACCCCTTTCCCTAAAGAAGATTTTCAAGTTATAGTCGGTTTCTTTACAAACTTAGTCGGCTAGTTGGGTATTTGACAAATTCAGTCGAGTAAATGTTAGTTTTAAGGACCTTTTTTTTTTAATTTATGGAACCAGTCGGTACATTTTAAGGATTCACCCTCATCCCCCACCCCTTATTTTATTCGTAGAATCGCCTCTGTTACCTACAAATACCTACAATTATTAAATAATTAACTATAATAACTCTCAACTACCTGTAAAATATTTTTTCTATAATTGAAACTACTGATTTGAGAATCAATCTTTTGAAGAAAAAATTAGATAAATGTTTTTACTATAAGAACATTGAGCACTTTATTTGTAGATTACACTTACATAATTTATATATATATATATATATATATATATATATATATATATATATATATATATATATATATATATATATATATATATATATATATATATATATATATATATATATATATATATATATATATATATATATATATATATATATATATATATTATGTAGGTGTAATCTACAAATAAAGTGCTTAATGTTTTTCACTACTAAAATTGTTGCTTTTATGTATAAGTACTATTATTTTTGAAACTTAAATTTTCTTTACTTAGCTACTCTAAATTTACTTTTACTTAGTATGCACAAATGATCTTCTATAATCGGCTTACGTAAAGGTTTCATTGGAATTTTGAATGAAAAAGCAACTAAATTAAATGTAAAAAAATATGAGTTTATAGTCCTTCATTGCATTATCCATCAACAGAACTTGTGTTCTAAGTACATTTGACTCCAGAATGTTATGAATGTGTTAATAAAAACCATAAATTTTATTTGATCCCGAGGGCTTGACCATTGTCAATACGAGGCGTTTTTGAATGAAATATCAACCAAATATTACGACGTAACATATTATTGTGAAGTCAAATAGCTAAGCAAAAAAAAAAAAAAAAAAAATGCTAAAACGGTTTTATAAGATGATAAATGAGATTGCAGATTTCATGCAAACAAAAGATAATTCTATATTAAATAACCTAAAATGGATTTGTGAGGATTTCTGGTCGACCTTACAGGCTATTTGAATGATTTAAATTAGAAACTTCAAAAACAAGGACAAGTTAGTAAACGATTGATACAGCCATTTAAAATGGTTTTAGAACAAAATCCACTTGTGAGAGACACAGATTCTATCTGGTAACATTTCAACACGCTTTCTGCGTATAGAAATATTGTTTTTGCTTAATATGTAAAAGATCTCAAGTTACTGTCGGAGCAACTTTCAAACAGGTTTAGCAATTTCAAAGACTTTGTTTGCTTCTCCAACAAAAAAAATATATATACAAAATGATCAAATACAAATGCAATACAAATGAGTTAATTGAGATTCAAGAAAAAATGTACTTCTAAAATCTAATATCTTAAAGAAGACCATTTTCCGCAGCTCAGAAAATTCGCAAAAAGATTGATTTGTGTGTTTGGCAGTACTTATAAATGTGAATATTTTTTTCAATAAAGAAAGTTAATAAATTAAAACATTGTACAAGGCTGACTGACAATAATTTGGAAAATTCTTTACGTCTTTGTATTTGTGGAATCAAACCAAACATTGACGAATTAGTTTCCCAAATTCAAGTCCAAGTGTGTCATTCCAGTGTCGTTACTTAATTTTCGTTGTGTGTAATAACTCTAAATTTTACAAATTAATTATAATGTTGTATCTATTTTTTTCATTTATTTTTGTTATTTTAAGAAATTGTATCATATATATAATAACAATATTAATGTTGTATTATTTCATGTCTGATATCTATCGCTAAACGTTAATAAAATGAATGTATTAAACGTTAATGAACTTAACTCGTGTTATACTTTATGTTTTTCGTTTTGTTGTATAAACAACCCATCATTAAATGTTTTTGAAGATCTATTTTCCTTTAAAGTAAAGAATAAATATAGTTTACGAAAGAATAACTATTTAAAAGAACCATTTTGTCAAACAAAGTTTGATCAATTTTGTATAGATTATCGAGCACCTTATCTCTGGAATAAAATTGTCCAGCTTAATTTAGATTCATCTATCTCTTTTTCTGTTTTTAAAAACAAGCTAAAGAATATTATTTTTTCATCGGATATATTGAAATATTTTTGAGATATTATTCTAACTTTTATATTAATTTAAGAGATATTAATTTAACACAAAAGAGATATTAATTTAACATTTATTTTTTCAAATGTTTTGGATTATTATTATGACGCATTATGACGGAAGCCGAAAAGGTTATTAAGTTGAAAACAAATCAGCGTGTTTGTCACTTATATCTTATATCTAAGAAGAGTCGCAGCCTATCATTATAGTGATAAAAAGAATCAAGAATGGCAGGAAATGATCAAATGGATGCGGAGTTGCAACGCTTCTTGGCTATCGAGGGACAAAAAGCGAAATTTCAACAGCATGTTCATAATTTAACTGACATTTGTTGGGATAAGTGTATTGAAAAATCTGGTTCAAAATTAGAATCAAAACAGCAAGCTTGTTTAAGTAATTGCGTTGGAAGATTTATTGACGTTTCGAACTTTGTTATTAACCGTTTATCGCAGAAAAGTGGATAGTACTAGCAATTTATTAAAAGATAATCGACTTTAAAATGTTTTGGAAATATAATTAGATCAGTGAAACAACTAAGTATATAATGCATTTTGAATGCTATATACCAATAAATTATGCTTGACTTTAATCAATGTTTACACAATTTCTCTTTCTGATTATTTTTCCTTTATAATTTTTTTAAATAAAAAAGCAAAATAAGTTGTTTGAAATCGTATTTTATTTGCACATTGTTATGTGTATATCTTTGTGAATAACTTGTTAGTTATAAGCAGAGCTTGTTAAGCTTATTTTGAATATACACAGATCTGTGTTGAGACAAGTAGGCATTTTATAATTTGAAATTTATTGACTTTTAAACATTTGTAACGACTTTAACGGAGTATTTAGTACCAATGCTTTCATTGTAATGAAAATGTTATAACTTTTTTAAGATACATAATCATACACTCTTTAACTGAGTTTTAATTTTAGTTAACCCCATTTTTTAAACATGATGTATCCTTATTAATGCAATTAAATATTAATTAATAGTATGTATTCTTACTGATTTAAAAATATTTTATATTTGAAAATGACACAAGTCTTAAAAAGTTAAATAAAAGCTTTTATCTATAATCTTTAGTATATATAAAATTGTTCATAGTTTTTTTTTTTTTTTCAATTTCAAAATTCAAGTTATTTCTTGAATTTTGACATAGGCAAGGTTTAATAAAAAAAAATCACAGTTATGCAAAAACCTGAGCGAAAAATTGAAACAAGCTGCAATTGCTAAAAAATTATTCAATTCAAACAAGTTAAATGCAGTATTACCCCTGGTAGTTTTGCACTCTAGTATTTGTTTGGTTGAATTAATGTTAGTATATTGCTGCAATATTTGATTATCTTATTTTGTTTGCTTTATGTTTATTTGTTTTTTTATATCTAAAATTATCTAGTACAAAATATAAGCAAAATATAAATGATGATAATAATGACCTTTTATTTTTTGTGAAGTGTTTTCGGTGTTAAAACAATTTTTATAAACTTAAATTAATCTTAAATTTATTAAATTTTGATTTATTATATACACACACAAGCGCGACCATTTTGTTTGTAAAGGTAAAGAGTTTATAATGGGTTTTAACAAAATTATGTAATTCTGCCTAAATTCAACTACAGTTAAATTTGCTATTTTAAATTGACAATACAATTAAAACACTTACACAATTGTATAGGATTGTCTTTTTTTCTTGTTTGCAATATGTTAGTTTCATTGCATTTGATATGTATTGTTAAATTTATTTGAGAATCAAAATTTTTATTCTAATTTAGTTAGGTTTCTTGTTGTGTTACTAAAATATCCATATTTAATTTTACAAAATAGTTGAATCATTCTACAAAATAAAATGAATATAATCAACAATATATAACATTAAATTTATAACAGAATTTATAAGAAGGATAAGTAGATCATCAATGTATATAAAACATACTTGTGGATGAAACATATATCCTCATAGTTCATTACTATCGTTACTATTTTTAACTTTGATCATACATAATCTCTAACCAAAACTAATAGTTTTCTACAAGATACCAAGTACCAATTTAAATAAATTAGATTCACTCCTTTATTCTCAAACAGACTATGTGACAATGTTATAGTTGTTACAAGGTAGTTTTTTTACCAAAAGAAGCTTATAGAAACTGAGGAATCAATAGTTGAAATTATGTGTTAAAAAGTTTAAAGTGTTATTGGAAGAAATATTAGAAAGTTTAAAATGTTATTGGTTGTAAGTGAAGCAAATGCTGAGAGGTGAATATAGTAATATATAAAAAAATTGAAACAAATAAAGTTGAAATTTTTAACATGTAATTATAATTTTTATTTTTTAAGCAATAAAGTATTATTAAAATATAATATTAATTATAATTCATTTTTATAGAAGATAAGTTTATTTATAATGCACAAGTTTTGGTGTCAAGGAAGATCAATATATTTAAAAAATGAAAACTTTTTGAGAAAAAAATTTATTTCACAAGCAAGTTTAACAAACAAAAAAAAATCTGTGAGAATAGGATGTGCATCAGGTTTCTGGGGAGATACATCCACAGCAGGTAAGAATTATTGCACCCATAATTTTTTCATAGTCATGAAACTTTATTATTGCTTTTAGCCCTAAAATTTGTCATGCTATTTTTAGCACCTCAACTTGTAAGAAAAGGCAATATCAACTATTTGGTGTTTGATTATTTGTCAGAAATAACAATGTCATTATTAGTTCGAGCTAAACAGAAAAATCCAGTAAGTAGTTTTTAAACTTATTAAATACTTTATTTGCATACCACAAAAGCACACTGCAGTTCTTAAATTTTTTTCTAGTTATGTCTAAACTCTGGTTTCCATGCATGTTTTACATATCAGAAAATTGAATTTTCATTTTTAAAATCATCAAAATGACAAGATCTTTTCAAAAGACCTAAATAAACCCAGTGATTAGGGTGTGCAGTTTTATTGTACATCCTAAAAAAAAAAATTATTTTTGTCTGTTTGATAAAATTTTGTAATGTTAATTATAAAGATGAAAAATCTTTATATAAATACTGAGCAAATAGGTGATATGTACCACAGTACTTTTTTGGTCTTAGTTTTATAATTTGCTTAATGATAAAGTATTTTACACATGATCTAGCTAAAATTTTGCAAACATTAAACAAACAAACCCTGCGCTATGATCTACATCTGAAAGTTAGCAAAAATATTTTTGTTAGAGAAATGCTTTTTTATAAAATAAAGTACAACTGAAAAAAGTTAACATTGTCTTTGACTTAAGATTTGTCACTAGATGATTTATTTGTCACAATATTATTTATTTGCTCATTGCTTTTAAACTCTTACACTAAAAAACCTTTTAATTTCTGGGTACTGACTTTATTGACTTTAACTTTGAATGACTTGACATAAGGATATTCTTTTTTAAATACAATTGCACTTTGAATGCACGTGCATTTGTACAAATTGCAACTTGCAATTTGCACAAATGCACTTTACAGAGATTAAATTGTAATACTTTTGCAATAATTTTGCTGTGTTGCAATTGTAGGAATTTCACCAGTTAAATTGAAAAGTCTTGAGAGACTTTTCCATTTGACTAGTAAATAAAAAATTGTTTACTAGAAAATCTAATTTTAAGGCAATAAATGTTTCTAATTTCACTTTTCTAAATATTTATTTGTTGTTTACTTGCTGAAAAAATTACCTAAAGCGCTAAAGTTCTTAATACTATTAAAAATTTTAAGAATTTTTAAATAAATATATTAGAACAACACTTTTGTTTACTTTTAATATATCAATCCAAAACCTAACACATATAATAATACTATACCATATAACAATAAAAAAATTTAAATGAGATGTTTTTTTATTGTTTAGATCTAAAATCATATACTTTGTTTATTTGAAGTGGAAATACATAAATTGTGTTATTATGCTTTATTAAAATACACACCTTTGTTTGTCTTATTTTAACATTTTAACTCTTTCTTTAGGAAGAGGTAAAAGTTTAGTTTAGTTTTTGTAAATATACTGATGTAAGCTTTTAATAATTTTTAAAACATTTTAATGTCTTTTGTGCTAAAAACATCTTATACTTTAGTGTATTATATGAGCAGGTATTTGAGAACAAAATTTTGATTTTTTTTAGTTAAAAAGGATTTTTGGCAAGCAACCTTTTTTTTTTTTTTTTTTTTTAAACTCAATAATTTGCAAGTTTATTTTTTGCATAAAATTGGATAGTAAGGCATTTTTAGAGACTAAAAATTCTAGGGGTATTACTAAAATTTTAGAGACTATAAATTCTAGGGGTATTACTAAAATTTTACCATTAGATAAAAAAAAGTACTTGTCAATCTCTATTGAATTGGTGAAAAAATTAAAACAATCAAAATGAATTTACTATCGCAACCTTAGTGTTTTATATCATATAATTAATTTTTATAAGACTTTAAACAGCTTTGTTTGATACTACAACTACAATTTTTTAATCTTTGCAAAAATAAAATTATGTTTAATATTTTCACACACTTGTGTTATATTTATTACAATGCAAGTTTGCATCAATACGAATAACATAAGTTTGGTTAAGTGTTATTTTTTAGGAATATGGTTACTGTCCTGATTTTATACAGCATTCAATTGGTCCTTTACTTCCTGAAATCAAAGAAAAAGGTTATTTCTTCTTTAAAGTATATGTTTAATATATATATATATATATATATATATATATATATATATATATATATATATATATATATATATATATATATATATATATATATATATATATATATATATCAGTGGGGTCACTGGGTTGGTGTTATCCAGTGTGGTAAAGTTTAGGTGTCATCCCCCTATACTTTCACTAACAGGGCCAACAACACAGGTTTCTAATAAGTTAAGGGCATACTATCATATTTGCATTTTTTATTTTGGTGTCACCTCTCTGTTAATGTACTATAACCCAGTGTGGCCTGCACCCCCCTAATGATGCCATGATAATGCAATTTCTGTTACAGTATAAGTATATTTCTGTTAAAACTTCAATAAATATAACTGTTTTTTTTGTTTAAAAATCTTATTTTTATTCAAAGAATCAAAAATGTAAGCAAAATGAAAAGAGAGCATCCATTGAGAACAATATCAAAAAAGCCATTTTTTTTTCACCATTCTCAAAAAATGTTAAAACCAGTTTTTTATTTAAATTTCATTTTCTTGTTTAGTTTTTTTTCTTGCTTTACAATGTATAACATTAATTACTTAGGAGTTTAATTATAAGAACAAATTTTAAAAATTTTAAAGCCAGTTTAATTACTTAATTATAAAATAGTTTAGTCTTTTATTAAATAAGATAAATAGAAATTAGATAATATTTAAAATATAAAAAAATGTTTAAAGAGATTTAAATAATATTCTATATTTAATATAAGAAAAGTCACCAGCTTCATAAAACCTATGGAATTTTTGCATGATGTACTATATATAATATATAAAAACCAAATGGTATTATTCATAAAAACCAAATGAACAATAACAGTTTATCTAGCTTATTAAAACATATACTTCTTTCAATAAGTTTTCAGACATGTTTTTTTTAACTGTTATAAAAAAAAAAGAGAATGGTGAAAAAAATTGCTTTTTTGATATTGTTCTTGATGGATGCTCTCTTTTCATTTTGTTTACATTTTAAGTTTTTTTTTCAAGTTTATGATTGAATTTTTAAATAATCATTGGATGGTGTAGAATAGATGTAATGAATGTATGTATAGGTAGTATTGGATGGGCATTTTAACTCAACATTTTTACCCTAAGGTAATTGACAATGTAACCTATAGTCTTTTAGGTGTTTAAAATTTCTTTAAAAAAGAAATTTTAAACACCTAAAAGACTATTGCACATGGGTTCATGCTTGTATGGTGAAAACAGTTTTTTTATAAAGCTATTTATATGAAATTATAGAAGAGTTGAAGCAATTTTTTACAATCCGGTTGTGTACCTGGTCTTCTGCAGATTAGCTTTGTAAATGTGTTTACCTAGTTATTTTGTACCTGGTCTTGTTCAAATCAGCTTTGTAGTTGTGTTCACTTATTTTGTATAGTTATTTAGCTTTCATAGTTATGTTGTTTAGTCAAATTTTTAAAATAAAATTATTTGTCTATTAAAGTTCAAGTTATTTTTTATTTAGGTATAAAAGTGATTAGTAATGCTGGAGGTATTAACCCATTATCATGCGCAAAAGTTTTACAAAGTTTATGTAAGCAACAGAACATTGAGTTAAACATAGCTGTTATCACTGGTGATGACTTGATGCCTCGGGTAAGAATTTAAGATGCGACAAGATAATTTTAGATTTTTGGTTAAAGTCTTAGCTGTAATTAGTTGCTTTCCTCTGTCAATATTTTGATGTTTGTGTTTTAGATTTACTGTGTTAATATACTGTTACAGTTCTTATAGTTCATATATGTAAATATACTGTTACAGTTCTTATTAGGTTTCAAACTTATGTAATAAATAGCTTTATCCATGTTTTGAATATTTTTATCCAAAGTTGAAATTTGTCTAATTAAATGACTTTGTATTACTTAATATTCACCTATTGCAACCCTCCGAATTAGGAAATTTGGGGTCGGCAATAATTTGCTGACATCAATCTTTTAGAGGTTGGCATCTGGTCAGCAAAAAAGTTTGATACAAAGATCTTACCATAAACCATAAAAATGAGGTCGGCAATTTTTTGCCAACCTCAAACACTTTTAGGTCGCCATTGCCAAATGCCGAACCTAATTTCGAGAGTTGCCTACTGTGACTTTATATCTGTCAGTTTTTTTGTCCCATTTGAGATAAATGTAGTATAAGTACTGCACTATATCTATGTACATAGTGTAAGTACACAGTACTTAGACGTGCATAGACAGTACATATAAAGTTTAAATACACACACTCAGACTAACCTATACTGGGTAAATACACACTACTTACACTTGTGTAGGCAGTATCTATGCATAAAGGAAATTTAAAAGTGCAAAAAAAATGTTATCTGCAAATTCTGTCTATTAAAATACTGCTACAAATGTTCTAGGGTTGAAACTTTGTAATCTTTGCTTATGAGAAGATCAATCTATTACTGCATAACCACTACATAGTATTGACACACATTGGTATTAAACTTATACCACAGTGGTATAAAACAACAGTGTTTTTTTATTTATTTAGCTTAAAGAAATTAAAGAAGAACTAGTTAACCAATTACCCAAGGGAATACACAGCATGAATGCTTATCTTGGGTATGTTTTTATAAAAATGTTTTTAATTTAAAATATTTTTGATTATTTAATCATATTATTTATTTGATTATTTGATCATCATCGTGTAATGAATTGAAAATTACTTTTACATAAATAAATTTAAATAATTAGTTAATTTTGTTAAAAAACAAACATTAAAACATTATTAAGTATTGTTCATTTTTAGAGCTGGTCCTATTGCAAGGGCTTTGGATCTTGGTGCAGATGTTGTAATAACTGGTCGTTGTGTTGATAGTGCTGTAACTTTAGCACCTTTGATGCACACGGTAATAGATTTATTTATATTTGCTGAGGTTATTATCCACACCATGAAACCAACTTATTTCAAAACACTGATACTATAACATTTAAATTTTACATCAAATTAATGGGAAGTTTGCAAACTTACATTTTATAGATATACAATTGAGTCAATGACACTTTGATATTCAGATCATCGATCTGTCTTTAGGACAGGTGAGACTTCATAGCCCTGGAAAAATTTGCCTAGGAGAAAGAAAACTAGAGTTCTGAAAAATTTGTATGCACAGATATTTGCCAATAAATTATGTGCATACATTAGCATAATTATGTGCATAACTTTTTTTTAATTTCAAATTATCAACAACCATTACATTGTTTTGACAAAGCAGACAAGCAAAAAATTTGTATGCGCATAATATACATATTATGTGTATTATTATGCGCATAACTTTTGTATAGTATGCCCATATATTCACCAATATGCGCATAAGTTCCAATATGCGCACAAGAAAACTCATAAACCTTGGAATTCTCTTAGTATTAGTATTGCAAAATTTAGTTTTTAATTTTACTCAAAATAGTTTAACCATATTTAAATAATAAAGCAACATTATGAAAATCTGTCCATACTACACAAGTGTGAAACCATGGAAATTAAGTTTCTTTACATTTTAAATCACCAAAATAAGAGCAGTAAATTTTGTTTTAATTTATATTAAGTTTTTTAAGTTTCTATACAAAGAACTTGTATTAAGTTTAAGTTGTAAATTTTACCTGAAAAATATGTTATAAAATACAAAAAAAATTGAATTAAAAAAAAACTTTTTTTCTGGTTTAATGCTAAACATTAAAAAAGAAAAAAAAATATTTTTTTGATTTTATTTTTAACAAATATATTTTGGATACCCAGCCCAAGAGTTTGTCTTTAAATATTTGTTTTAAGTCAAAGACAAAAAATATTATTGGTATAAAATATTAGTGAAAATAAACAGAATTACTATAAACTATAGCTAATTATGTAGAAGTCATAACCAACATATTGTTGTGTGCAATGTATAAAAAGCAAGATATGTTTTCTTTTTTTATATACATGTATTCACATTTCCAATGCTCAGGAGGAGTACTACATTTGAAAAGGCTACTTTTTTATTAACCAATAATTGATTATACTTTTTTAATTACCAATAATTTGATTTTGTTCATTACCAATAATTTAATTTTGTAGAGTTTAAAGAATATAAATACCTCATACTCTTCACTTTGTCAAAAGTATGTTCAAATACAATTTTAAGTGAGCAGCTCTTTTTATTCTTTTTTTTCTCTTATCACTTTATTTTCATACTTATCATTCTTATCATTATCATTCTCTTATCACTTTATTTTCATACATCTGTCCAAAGAGATTGAGTAATATTCAAACCAATAGGAGTTTAAATATATCTGGTGCTAATAACATGATATTTACTGATAATATTAGAAGTTATATTTCAAATAGATTTCCCATGCAAATCAAATTTATTTACATAGTTTTTTTGTTTCAAAAAATTTGGTAAGCTTATTTTAAAGTATCACATAAAGAAATTAAAAAAGTAAATAAATAAATAAAATTTGATTATTTGCATTTTTTAATTTTTAAAACCATCTGTTATGTATAATAATCAATTTTTGTTTGAATTCAATAATTTATATAGCTCATGCACAATTAACAAACATTTGAAGTTTGTAATAACATTAAAATCATCTGGATCTTTTAAATGTTGTTCAGGTTTTTTGGATGAGTATTGATTAAAATGACACCTTTAAGTTTGTAGGCTTTGCTTGTTGGCCATTATTATTATCATTTTATGTTATTCACCTCCCCAAGGTCAAGAAGTCCACTACAATTGAGCAGGATATGTTAGTGTGGCGACTATCCTCTCTCAACTCTTTAACTTTGAAACATGAACCTTAACGAACTAGGCCACTGCACGGAGTAACAAGTTGACTATTACTGATTTTAATTTGTACGATTATTTTAAGATACTTAAACAATTTAATATTTAAATCAGAATATTATTCAATTAATATTAATAAATTAGTTGTATTTAAGCATTATTCAATTCATATTATTTATGTAATTTATATATTATATATTATACATATATTATAAATCATCCATAAACAACCAAAATATGTTTACTGTGTATGTAAGTTTGTGAATTCATACAAAATTGAATCTAATGAGTTCTGATACATAACAGAAGACCTTTAAAATGTAAAACAAATAATTACATTTAATAACTTGTATTTATAAATGGTTTGAAGTACATCATATTCAGTTTACTTAATTGCTAAGGTTAATTATAAAGTGTAAATAAAACAAGATGTTTTATGGAATTTCAGTTTTAACACAAATAAATTGATTATGATTATGAAATAGGGTATTAAGTACTACATAAATTCTATTGAAAATAAAAATTTCAAAATTTTTTTTTTTATAGTAAGAACCACCTTAAGCTATCATAGTTTGGAAACCAACACTTGCTTTCTTTACCTTATTTCTCATACAGTTGCCATACAAGTTTACCACTTGTAATATCAAGATATTTTAAAATATCATATACAGAAGTTAATTTAAAAACATCATTAAAAGGAGTTTATTTAAAACAAATAAGCATAACATTTTCTTTAGTTTAATTGGAAGTCTTATGACTATGATTTACTTGCAGCAGGAAGGTAATTGAAAGTTTCTTAGTTATATAAAAAAAGATTCATAACTTTCTAAAAACTTATACTTTTAATTTACTTTGTAGTCTTGCTGGTCATTTAATAGAATGTGGAGCACAAGTGACTGGGGGTATTTTTACTGACTGGGAATCAGTACATGGATGGTATTATTTTATTAAAAAAAATCAAGTGTTTTTTTCTTCTTCATTATATTTGGAGATTTTTGAATTTGTGTTTTGCGTATTTAAACTGAAACAGGAATAGCATTGGTTTTCTTTTTGTTAAGTGAGGCTTAATGTAGTTAGCAAGTTTTTAGTTATCATGTCTTCATTATATTTATTTCTAAATTAAAATGTGATTTGTTTTTCATGTTTTTTTTTTGTTTTTTTTCCTGAATTAGGGATGACATTGGTTTCCCTATTGTTGAATGCTACTCAAATGGAGAATTTATAGTTACTAAACCTCCTTCAACAGGGGGTTTGATTAGCAAAGCAACTGTTTCTGAACAGGTGTTTTTTGTTGTATTTATTATAATTTATTTTAGATGCAAGTTTTATATCAAAAGCAGTTTATAGTTAATGTTTATTTTACTCTTTGTAAATTGCAATTGTTTAGATTGTATATGAGATTGGTGATCCAGATAACTATATGTTGCCTGATGTTACGTGTTCTTTCTCACAAGCAAAACTCTCTGTTGTCTCAGGTATTTTAATTACTTTAATCTTTTTAAATTGATTGATTGAGTTTTACTAAGAAAGTAATCGGCTAAATTTTTTTATTTTCAGGTGATGACTCTGCTGTTATGGTAAAAAATGTATATGGAAAACCTCCTCCAGTTGATTATAAGGTATATCCATTTTTAGTAATACTTTTATATCTATGTTACTAAAGTTGTCAGATATTTTTTTTTTATTCAAACTTTTATTATAGGTAAGTGCAACATTTATGGATGGTTTTCGAGCTACTGCTGTTTGCCCTGTTGTAGGTCCTAATTCTTCATTTAAAGGTGAGCGCGTTGCTGATGCTATAATCAAGAGGTATGCTTCTAACTATTTTTTATTAAAGACTTTACAGTAGGGTAGGGTAATTCAATAGTTATTATTTTTAACTAATACCCCATTAGTTAAAAGTAATAGTTATTTAGATATTTACCTTTTTCATTTTGGAATTTAGTTCAAACTAGTAGGAATACTACAAATATTTTATTTGAGCCCCAAATGTATTTTACAAAGATATTTTTATTAGCATGTTATCAGTTTAAAATGTCAACTTTTGAATATTTTAACTTCTGTATTTTCTTTGAACTGGTTTTAGTGTTCTTGAACTGGTGTTAGTGCTCATGAACTGGTGTTTGTGTTCATGAACCAATGTTAGTGTTCTTGAACTGATGTTGTGTTCTTGAACTAGTGTCAGTGTATTTCAACTGGTGTCAGTGCTATAAGTTCTTTTTCATTATTACACTTATATTTGATGCTGTAAATTTTAAGTTGAATTTAAAAATCATTTTTCTATTTGTTTCTTTAAGATGTCATGTATTATTTTAAACAAATGTTATGGGAATGTTTAAGGTATTTGTAGAAATAGTTATGATATAAATATTGAACATTTTTTGTCATATTCTGGGGTGTTAGGATACAACTGTTTTCCATAGTTTACTTGAGTACCTAAATTTTATATAAAGTCTAAAAAGAGTTTAAAATTTTTGTTGTAATATTTTTCTGTTTACTTTTTTTTTCTAAACCTTATTTAACTTCATTTATTTATTGTATAAATTTATTTTTAATATTGATATTTGTTGTTTATATTTATTATTAATATTGAATTTAATCAAAAATGGGAATTCTTAAAGGAGTTATAAAGTTTCTTATAGAGACTTTATTCTCTGGCATTTAGTCCTCTATAGTTTTTTAACTTGTTCCCTGTTTCTGGTGAAGCCATTTTAAATCTAGATTAGCTCATTGTGAAACCATTAAATTGTATACTTTTTATTAGTAATAATATTTATTATTATATTAATAAAATATATATTTATTTAAGTTATATTTTAAAAGTTAACAAAAGTGCATTTATAAACTGTAATATCATATTTTTCAAAACAAATAGAAATTTCTAAAACACTTTAAAATAATTTTCTAAAAGAAAATTATTTTAAGGTGTTATTCAATCAACACCTTAAAATACCTTTCTGAAAGTAAATTATTTTTAGGTGTAGAAGAATGTTTCAAGAAAATGGTTTTGATGATTTTTCTAAAATCAATGTCGAGGTAAAAGCATGATCTAAATTTTTTACAAAAACATTAAAATTAATGCCTAACAAAACAGTTTTGAAATTTAAACACCTTTTAGTAACTGGAATACTTTTTAGTTACTTGGGACAGAAAGAAAATATCAATTCTCTAGAGAACCTGTTGTAAGTTAAATATTTGAATTGAATTGATGTATGTTTGTTTTTCAATTTTGCTGCAACTTTTTAAAGCATTTTTAAACTTTAAAATTATGTTTAAACAACATAAGTAATCAACATTTTAGAATAAAAGAGATGTAGTTTTATGGCTTGCAGTTCAGCATAGACAAAAAGAGGCTTTGGAAATATTTGCAAGAGAAATTGCACCAGCTGGCACAGGAATGGGTTAGTTTTTTTTTTCTAATATAATTTATTATAATAGTTATGCATAACAAATAGCTAACAGTTAAATTTCTTATTAATAAAACTATTTCAGAATTGTTTTGTTAAAAACTAATTAATCGAGAAACAAAAGAACAATTTACAATTTTTACAATAAGTTAAGTACAAAATGAAAAACTAACTTCTTAACCACTTCATTTGTATATAATTGATAAACTAAATACAAATAAAAACAGGTTAAATTGATTGACAATACAAATTTGCTTTTATGTCTAATTATAAACATTATTACCTTTTATATATATTAGGTTGTAATTTTTGTTTGTTAATATTTCTTTATAAAAACAGTAAGTTGCATCGTTTGGTTGTCGTTTATTTTATATAATCATATTTTATTTGATTTACTCAATTTATAATCATTATTTGATTGTCATTTGATTTACTCAATTTATGATCATTGTTTAATTGTCATTAGATTTACTCAATTTATTCACTTAATTTTGTCCTAAGATTTTACTCAATTTATGTGTTGGGTTTAGTTCCATATTTAAAATGCTTTCTTAAATTATTTTATATATATATATTTTTTTTTAACATCTTCGCTTTCAACAAGGGTGCAAGCAACCACTAATTAGTGTTGGAAGTTACTGGAAGAGAAAAGATGAAGGTTGTAGAGCAAGATAACGATTGACAGATGACTTAAAAGATTGCAAATTATATAAATCAGGAAAGCAAGATGAAGCAAGCGAATTCCAAAGAACTGATGTTCGAGGAAAAAAACTTGACGAATAAGAGTTTTTGGAGCACTTAGGAACAGTAACAGAAAAAGGATGAGACTTAATTAAATGACGAGTAACACGAGAATAAATTTTAGTAGATGGCACAAGAGACGATAGCTCTTTAGAGCAGTGCCCATTATAGTATTTGTAGAAAAGAGAAAGAGAAGCAACATTACGACAATGTGACAACTATGTTTACAATGCGTTTTTGCACCCTGTCTAAAAGAGAAAGGGCATCATAAGAAGATCCGCCCCAGATATGGCAACAGTATTCCATGCAAGGTCGGATTTGAGATTTATAGAGATAGAAAATAGAATCCAGAGTAAGAAAGTGTCGAGCTCAATAAAGAGATGCAAATTTAGCTAATGCTAATTTTGCAACGGATTTGATATAAGGTTTCCAAGAAATTTCAGAAGTGAGAGTTAATCCTAGAAGATGAAGGATAGATGACTCATCGAGTACATTACCGTTCATAAATATAGGAAGGTCTAAATTATTGCAATAACGGTTGGCTGAAAAAAATTGAGTTTTATCTGAATTAAAGTTCACCAGCCACTGTGAGCCCCATGCTGTAGCAGGAGTGAGATCCTTTTCAAGCTCAAATGCTCCTTGCAAGCAATCAGAGTGCTGTCCATCAAGGACAACTTTTATACTACAATTGGAAAGAAAGGATTCAATAATCTTAAAGATGTTTCCAGATACACCGTAAGAAGAAAGCTTATGGAGAAGACCAGCATGCCAAACTTTATCAAACGCTTTAGAAATGTCAAGAGCAATGGCCTTAACCTCTCCACCTTTATCTAATGCACAATAAAACCTATCGGTTATTACTGTTAGCAAATTGGCTGTAGAACGAGAAGATCGAAATCCATATTGATGATCAGAAAGTAGGTTATGAGATTCGAGATTCGAGATTAAGTGTTTGTTAATTAAAGATTCAAAAACCTTGCTTATGATAGGAAGAAGACTAATGGGACGATAGTTAGACGAATCGGATCGCTCTTCAGAATTTTTAAAAATAAGGATAACAGATGCTGCTTTCCAGCAGGCTGGAAAACAAGACTCTGATAAGCACTTGTTAAATAGTTTTGAAAGGATAGACGACAGCTCCGGAGAACACTTCTGCAAGACTATAACAGGTATGTTGTCTGGGCCGCAAGCTGTAGAAGAGTCTAAGCAGGAAATCACTTTAGATACAGAAGCTGGAGTAATATGGATGTTGAGCAATGGATCAACCTGTTTGACCACTATATCAGGTAGAGCACAACTAGTGGAGTCAAGAGATGATATTGATGAAAAGTTCTTAGCAAACATTTCAGCTTTGTCTCTAGGTGAGGTGACAAAGTCTGAACCATACAAAAAAGGTGGAATTACAGACTTGCCCTTATTATTGATACTATTAAAGATTCTCCAGAAGTCGCGAGAGGCTAACTTTTGTGATGAAATACGAGATTTCATGATCTGAGAATAGCGGGCTTTGGCGTTAGACAAAACCTTTTTACAATGGTTCCTAGCAGTAATAAAGAGACGTCTGTTTTCTGGAGAATTGTTTTGCTGATAGATATGGAAGTAATGGTTTCGATTGGCAATTGCAGCAGCACAATGTGAGGAAAACCATGGAGAAGAGTGAGGCTTGACCTGGAATCGTCGAGAGGGATTAAAGGATTCCATGTCAGTCTGAATCCACGAAGTTATGTAAGAAGCACATTTGTCATTAGAAAGATGAAAGATTTCTACCCAGGGGCCATCACGAAGAAAATCACGGAAAGAGTTCCAGTCAGCTTTAAGGTAGTTGTAATATGTACGATGATAGGAGGATTCTGATGATAAAGAAGAATGAGATATTTTAGAGAGAAGTTTTAGAGAGACCAAACCATGATTGGAGGTACCTAAGGGTGAGTGTGGAGAAACTGAGCACTGACTAGGATCAGAAACAAGACATAAGTCGAGTAGAGAAGGTAAATGATTCGGGTTATCTGGAAAGCGAGTTGGAAAGTTGACTAATTGAGTTAGGGATTGAGAAAGGCAAAAGTTGTGGGCCTTAATGCCTGCAGAGTCACTGACACTAGAGCCAAGCCATTTAGTGTGATGAACATTGAAGTCACCGACAACAACAATATTGGCTGATGGATGAAGAGAGAGGGTTTGGTTAATATGATCAGAAATAACATCAAGAAGATAAAGTCTTGAGATGAGGGATAGCGATATAGAGCAAAGAGAAAAGTGATAGAGTGAAGTGGTGCTAAACGAAAGCACATAAAAGAGTAGTTTGTGGATTCAAATCTAGTTTCCCGACAAATGGGTGAATTCTTACGATTGTAAATGCCCAGGCCAAGCATGTGACTATTGGAGTCTTTACAAATTAAAGGAAGATAACCATCAACACTAAGATCACAAGATGAGACAGCTGAACTCAAACTAGTCTCACAAAGAGCAAGTAGGTCTGGTGAACTTTGCAAGAGATAAGACTCAACAGAAGAAAAGTTACTTCGAAGACCACAAATATTAGTTAATGATAGGTTTAGCGAACTTGGTGATGACTGTGGTTTTTTGTGTTTTATAGTTTTTGTTACATTATTCATTTTTAAATTTGTTAAAGAACTTGACTCGAAACATAGATAGTATTCAGTACACTGTTTTACAAGCAATTACCTCATTTCTATTAATAAACCCTAAGCCATAACAAAGGGCTCCAATGTGGCCTTGGCAATACACACCAAAAGTACAAACAGGGACACCATCCATGCGCAACATGGCACTGTTAGTACTCTGATATTTTTCAGCTGTTGATGGAATCAGCCTCTCTGAGAGTTACTACAGAGTTCGGGAAACCTGACTACCAGCTGGACTCAGAACCATAAAACTGAGTTTTAAAGCTGTACCCTCATTTGGAGATAATAGAATGAGTTGCCTAGTCATAAAAACAGAGACACAAGCAAAACCCATGCATCGAGTCAAGAAGATCCAGCGTTCAACATTCTAAACTGGAAACAATGTATTAAAAATAATCTGCGCTAGCCTAATAGATGAAGAAGGGGTGCGAGGCTGGTCAACAGATAGAATCTGTTTACCCCTTAAGTCTTTGCCTGGAAGGCCTTTTACAAGACAGCAGCTGGATGCATGTAACATCTGCCCAAGATGAGTATTTTTATCGAGACACCATCTCTAGCCTTTACTCAACCAAGAGCCCCAAGGCAGGGGTGTTTTATGTCAGAGTTTGCATCTCCTAGTCTTTGCCTAAAGAGGCATATCCTACAAGGCAGCAGGACATGAAGCAGTAATAGCAATATTTTATGCAATGTCAAATGAAGTATAACAAGTTAAAGTGTAACAATAATATTAAAGTTTATTTCAAGTCAAATAAAATATGAACGCAATGCTTAATTGTATATTTCTGCTTTTGTGTTTGTTTTTGTATGCCCAATCCATTTAAACTAAAAAGTTTTAATAATATATTATTACATTGATATTTTTTTTTAATATAGCGCCTGGTTTAACAGCCATTGTTGGGGGAAGGCCAACTGTGTATGAACAATTTCTTATTTGTAATAAGTTTTTAGAAATTTTTTTAACTTTATTTCTTAGTTATTAATTATTTTGAATTTTCTTTTCTCTTTCTAAAGATGCAATAGTTTAATTTTTTAATTTCTATTTTAAATTATTTTAATTGAAGGAAAACAATGTCTTTCTATTATTTCTTTATTATTATTTTTATTGAAAAGGTCATTTTTTTATATCAAATAGTGCCACAGTTTAAATAAGAACACCAGTTTTCATATTGTTACAAACAAAAAACAGAAAGTTTTTGTTACTTTTAATTAATAGCTAGAAATGTTTACACCCACCCATGCAAATAGAAAACTTATAGAATTTTAAATGTCAAGATTTTATAAAAACATAGAAATAATAGTATAATAGTTCTATTATTTTTTAAACAATTAAAAAATGTGGCATTAAATATAAAATTATTTAAAACCAAATTTAATCAAGAAATATTAAAATTGTTAACCATTGTTTAATTAAGTTGTTAGTGTAATTATTAGTTTTTTAAAACTTTAATAAAAGAAAAGAAATAAAAAATCAACAAAAGGGGCTAAAAGAGACACAGAAAAGAAAAACATTAAAAAAAGTTCTTTTGTTAGACTGAACAAAAAGTTAAATTATAATAAATATAAAATTTTTAGATATAAATATAATATAAAAGTGCATAGTATCTATATAGATATATATATATATACAGGGGTGTACCCTCATGGCTGTACAGTGGCACAGAATTTTTTGTTTTCTCCAAGGGCGACTGAAATTATAATTGAATGCCTGTGAGTAGCCTGGCAGGATGACCAGACAATTTGTTACTTACAAAAGTGTGTTTATTAATAAAACCATATTTTGATGTATGAAGATTTTGTTCATGAAAAATCATTATTAGAACGCAATTAACGATGCATGTGGAAATTTCATTATTTTAAAACTTTTTTTCTAAAAGTCTTAGTATAATGAAAAATATTTAAAACAGTTTTTTTTATAGCTATTCATGTAAAGCTGACCAATCACTGATCTTTAATTAATAAATAAATTAGTTAATTTACTATAAATAAACAGTTTCTTATTAGACATATTTTAGTAGTCAGACGTTAAAATTTTTTTTCTTCCGTTATTTCTCCCGAGAAAATTACAAAAAAAAAACTTTTACATCGGACTACACATAGCAGACGACTCAAATGAGAAATAAAAACTGTTTTAGTCGCCTGCAGGGTGACCAGGAAAAAACTGGATGGTACACCACTGATATAGTATCTATATATAGATATAGATACTGCAGAATACTACTTTAATAACATCAATGAAAGTTATACAACAAGTTTAGCAATGAAAGAACGCTGTATAACAAATTAAAAAATCTTTTTATAAGCCCAGTTGCTAATAGATACTAAAATCCTGCTTTAGGACATAATGACAAACACACATAATTGCACTCATCAAACAACATATTTTCATTTAGCAAACATGAAATAATAATAAGTAGCAGGAGTAGTTTCGTGTTCTGATGAAACCATTTCTTCTGCCTATTGGTCTCATCACCATAGTTTTTAGGTAAAAATCAAAAAAAGTTGTGCAAAAAGTGGATTTTAAGGATCATCAGGCAAGCGATATTTTTAAACCTGTCATATTAGTAACAATAATTTCACAGTTTACAGTTGTTTTCAGATTGCCCAAAAACTTAGTCACAACTTCTTTTAATTATATCCAAGCTCATGATATATGATGAAATATTCTACACAAATATTTAAAACAATAGCTATCATTAAGTTTTTACAAGTTTTTTGTCCAAATTTTTGCTTAGTGGTATTAGAAGTATCTTTTTATCTATTTTATCTTTTAAAAGTATTTTTTTTATACTAAAGTATTATGGAAATTTTCTCGTTTAATATTCTAGATTATCTTTTTTTTTTTGGACCAGACATATTAGTGGGACAGCGAAGCAAATTATCTTGATAATTTGATTTGCTTCTCACTAATATGGAAAACATGGAAACTTTGTAAATCTCTGTAGTTGACCAAGTAGCATAGAAAAGTCTTTTATATTTACTTTTTTATATTTTAAACAGCATCCAATTGTGAGCTGTATTGTTGATTTTCTGTTAAAAAAAAATATTTATATTTTTTAGTTGATAACAAACATTCAAAATTTTAGAAAGTTTGGTTATACAACAAAAAAATAATGAGATTAAACATTTGATAAAATTGGTTTTCAAAAAAAATAGGATTTGCTTTTAAATAGACACATGAAAAGTGTGCTTCACATGGTGCTACACTCCCCTAATCAATGCCAAATTTGTTTACATTATATCGGTAATATCATGGATGTATACCAGATATTCATTCTAGAATATTTCTATGAAAGCAAAGTATTAGAATATTATGTAATATTTTAATACTTTGCAAACTATTAATTTCTTGGTCTATTGGTAAATATATGTTTTACAAATGATGTTTTTCTTTAAATCATTCCAGCTATTATAAACAACTGTGTTTCAAATTTTATGGTGAGAATTTAAAACCACTAGTGTCACCATAGACTGACGTAGCTCAGGGACAGGAAATCTTGGTAAATGTTTTTCAGGGCTATCATCTAAAGTAAGGTTAAGATGGACAATTTTTTATTTTTGGAGTTATAACCAGAATCTATTCTAGAAAAATAACAGTTTTTTGAAGGATTTTATTTTTCTCTCTTTTTATTGGTACTTTTTATACCATTTCCTAAATTCCTCAACACAAGCATAGTACCAAAATATGAAAACTTTTTTTCACAGAGTTAGTCCACTGACTAGTATAATCAGTAGTAATAAAGTAATCAATGTTTCTTTGGTGTTTTCTAACAATAAAAAAAGTCAGTAATGTTTCTTTGGTGTTTTCTAACAACAAAAAGAGTCAGCGATGTTTCTTTGGTGTTTTCTAAAAATAAAAAGGTTTCTTTTTTAACTACAAATTTATAACATTAGATGTTAAGAGGGCTTTTACAACTTTTTGCAACAACATGATTAATCAAACTTGAAGTGTGAATTAAAAAACATTGTAAACTTTTTAGACTTGAGCTTTAACTTCAAAAAACATGTTTTGACAAACATTAAAATGCCTGAAGAAATAAGTTTTATGACATAGGCAACCACAACGTTTAAAATGTTTTGCATAGTTTACTTTACTAGAATTTACTATCTTATGAAAAGTAGTTATCTGCTCAGAAGTGGAAATAGTTTTAGAGATAAGAAAAATATTTTATTTAAACACGCAATGTTTGTAATAACATTTTAATAATTAATAATTATTTTAACAATTATTTCTGTAAGTTGTGCAAACTGTGTAGTTGCTAGTCATTTTTCCCTATGTAGAAATCTCTTATGTTGTGTTAAAATATGAGAATTTTTTTTAAAAACATCAAGTTAAATAATTTTATTTTGTTGAATTGACGCGCAAAGTTTTGAAAGCAGGACTTGGTACAATTTTATTTTTAAAAATGTACCAATTTAAGAACAATTTTTATACACTTTTATTAGAAAAGAAATTTATATTATAAATTTAAAAACTTTTTTTTTTTATGTTTATCAATTTATTTAATTTTCATGTATTTTAGTATTTACAATTTTCATGTATTTTAGTATATGTAAATATTTTCAAAGAATTATTTATTGTTTACAAATTGTAACCAAATTGTATCCATATGTAAAAGATGATGAGATAGAAGAGTTGTTAACTGTTGTATGTTTTGTTTACTTGTGTTTTATTTTGTAGATCTCCAGTTTTGAAACTTTATTCATTTCAATATCCCAAGGAAAAAGTAGAAGTAAGTAGTTTTCTTGTTGTTAACTTTATAAATAATTTTTACACATAAAAGTCACAACTAGATGCACTCTCAAGTTATAATACCTTTTAGTCAATTACACCCTCATTCTCAGTTACACTTTGAAAAAGTTTTTTTTTAGAAGAGTTCAATTCATTAGAAGAAAAAAAATCTCAACAATAGTAAAACAAAGTAATTGGTAATAAATATAATAGCAAATAATACAAATGTTAACATAATGATAAAATAGCTATTAGTATAAATAATAATGATAGTAATAAATAATACCATTAAAAAAACATAATCTATTAATTTCAGTGTGTAATTTTAGTAATGTAATATTGATATTAGTCAATAAATGTTCATTTGTCAAAACTGACGTTTATTAGCTTTTAAAATATAAATTTAGTTTAATAAATGAAATATAGTATAAATATAAACTTAAATGAGTATATTTAATGTCATATTTATATTTTTAAATACATTTAATTTTAAATTTTGATTGATGCTTTGATGATAAAATAATCAAAACTCAGCGTGAAGAATAGCATGCTTTGGTAAAAATTGTAAAATGATAAAAAAACTTTATTTTGTTTCAATAGTCACAATTTCAATAGAGTTTCAGTTCCAACATCTCTACTTAATTATACATTAATAACATTTCTATTTAATTATACGTTAATAAGATCTCTAATCTTTGAAATCAATCTTTTTTCAATTGTAAATTACATATAGAATTATTTTTAAAAACCTTTTTCATTTATTAACAATAAATGGAACTATTGTTTGTTTGCTGTTTTTTTATTTTCAATATTTAACTTTTTATAAAGTAAATTATATTTAAACATATCTGATTTTTTTTTACAATTGACTAGTTTAAATAAATTAGGTTTTTATTCATCTCAATGGGGTAATGGTAGAAAAGTACAGAGAGTGCACTGAAAAGTACAAAGAGTACAATCCAAAAGTTGATCGTGCTGAAAGTCTAACACAAGAATCTGTCACAATAGCAAACTCAAAAAAAAGTAAGAAAAAAAAATTGTAAATTTATGTTGGATTTTATTTTGTTTTTAAATTTTTTTTAATTATTTGTTAGCTCAACATTCAGGTGTTTGCACCTTGGGTACACTTGCTTACACAAGAAGTGGAGATAAAGGAAATGATGCTAATATAGGTAAGGGAATTGTTCTTAGATCTAAGTCTATTGTCATGTCTAAAATAGTCAAGCGCTGTATTGGAAGACAGTGCTATTAAAATAGGCAATATATGTACAGATTAGGAAATCAGTTTTCCTAGATTAAATTTTTCTAACTTAACCCTCGTCATCATTTTCATTGTTTTAGCATATTTGTTTTCATGCTTGTACAAGTGGGACTTTTAACATAATACTAATTCCAATATACACATTCATGATTATTTTCTCTTATCAAATGAAGCTTTTCATGTCTTTTTTAAGGCATGCTCTCCAAGTTTTATTTTCTTATATTCCTGAAACTTCTAACTTTATATTAGTACTCTAGAATTTTCCAAAAAGTAGCTGAATCATAAATTAGAGGTTTTTGCAAATATATTTAAAAATTTTTATAATAAGAGTCAATGTTGTTTTTGTGGACTCAAACTAGTTAGTAAAGTTTAAACATGATAAGCCTTGAATGCTTTTTTTTATTAATATATGAGATGTAACAAGAATTTTTGAGAATAATGGTTTTATATTAACTTCCTGGTAACTGTTTACATTTATTATACTAGATGCATGATGTATGCAAAGAGTCTAGCTCATCAGCTTTGGATTTTAGTACGTTGAACCACAAGTTTCAACAGTAGAACCACAAGTTTAAAACAGGTATAATAGTCTACTGAAAAAAATTAGTTCCACTGAAAGAGGTGTTAACAAATATCTAGTTATTAACACCTCATGGCTCAAATACATTTGATCAAATCAAATCTGTTAATTCTAGATTTCTAAATACAAATTCAAATACAAATATATGTAATCAGTATTTTCCAAATATAAATACAAATATTTACACTTTAGGTTAAGAAAAAATTTAAAGATTCAGGCTTGGTCGGGAAGCGGGTGCGATCGCACTCGATAATTGACCACGGAAATTATATTTACTTGCGAAAAGCTGGCCAGATTTTTCAGGCGTTTTGAGAACATTTAAGTTTATGCATGTTTCCTTGTTTGTCCGCAAAATAATAAATTTATTATTTTAATGTAAATTTCAAAATATTTTGTTTTACGGACGTACATGGAAACTTATATAAACTTGAATGTTGTCAAACATCTTGGTGCGGAAAAATAAAGAAAGAATATTTGCGAACACAAAAAACCCGCCACTAATTTACCACCACTAATTTACGAACTAATTTACCGCCAATTTACGCCACTAATTTAACGCCACTAATTTACCGCCACTAATTTACTACCACTAATTTACAAACAACTAATTCTATTGGTTCAATTAATAAATAACTGAAATTACTAAAGAATTTAAGCGAATGTTCTTGAGTATTCTGTTGAATTATTTTTCAAAATCGTATAATTTGAGTTTTGTTATGTTTTCGTTGAGATTTCAAACATCAATTGTTTTAAGAATATACTATCAAACGAACAATTATTTTAATACAATGGCTCATTCTCGGAGTCACATCTACAAAGCTATAAATGTTTTAAACTAACATTTGTTTACAAAAATAAATGTTTTAAATTTATATTTTTTAACTTGTCAACGTTTTGTAAATATATTATAGATTTAATTAGTATAATCTTATTTTTTATATATAAGGGATGTATTTATATGTACGTAATGTATTAGAAATTGGTTTATTAACTTCAATTATTTTTGCTTCAGCCATTCTTACAAACTCGTTATACTTACACTTAAAGTTACTTTTTTCTGTAAAATACTAGTTAAAGATATAAAGCCCACTCACTAAACATCATCAGCGATATTGTTAAGCAGTTCCGCTTCCTCCTTACAAAGTAATTTAACGTTTTTAGTTAATTTCTATCTAGCTAATTAAATTTCCACAGTAACTCAATAATTTAGTTATTTCATTTGTTCATCTCACTAAGAAGAATTGTTTCAAATATGTTAAACTTTTCAAACTACGCGAAGCATAAAACAGGTACTGAAAAAACTTTTTTTATTTATAGTTAAATTATGTAGCGTTAGTTTTATTGGTTAAATCTTGTTGGACTTTACAGGGCCCGGGGCTGCATTGTTTTGGTGTCCTTTTTTATGTGCGACAGCGTAAATATGACTTAAAAATACCGATAGGTCCTTTTGACTATTTTTCGGCCCATAACATTGTGTGTCCCGGGACTATAGCTCTTCTACCGCCCCGCCCCCCCTCCAGCTCTAATTTCCAGCACTGGAAATAAGACAGTATAAGACAGTATAAATAAGTATATAAATAAAAATTATATATAATCTTTGATAAATTGAAGAACATTTGTTTCTTTATTAAACAATCATTATTAGTATGTTGTTACTATATACAAAAAAATGTCGCTTTTTTTTTTAAAAAAAATTATAAAAGAGCGACGTTTCAAAAATATTTGCTCTAATCATATTTATTTTGCTTAAAGTTTTTTCGCGTTAAAAGCTGTTTTTCTTTTTTTAACTGTCTCTCATCGGTCCAGTTTATCTTATTGCGCTTTTTTGCTTGTTTTTGAAATGTTCTCAAAACGCCTAAAAAATCTGGCCGGCTTTTCGAAACTAAATATAATTTCCGTGGTCAAATATCAAGTGCGATCGCACCTGCTTCCCGACCAAGCCTGAAGATTTTTTCAAGACTGATAAAATGGTCTACTAAACAGAAGAATGAAAACAAATCTTATAATAAATATACAATAAAATAATTTTTAATTTATTTTAGTATTAAAAATTGAAAAAAAAAATCCTCTTGGTATTTCTTGAAAAAACATTACTTAACCTAGTTTATGGAGTTTCAATTAAGTACAAATACAAAGGTTTAAGATATTTTTTAATCAAATACAATACTAATACAAATATGTCAAATTATTCTTACCAACCACAAATGCAAATAAAAATATGCATTTTTTCAGTTTCCAAACTATGCATATACTTTCTTCAGATTTTCTACCAGTTTCGTGTCGCAAATAGCTAATTAGTGTTAATACAAGCTTCACATTATATTACATAGCACAAGTTAGTTATTCGGTAGACATTTGTATCATAAATACAGCCCACTTGTGTCCAGAAGACGTTACACTTGTTTTTTAAAGACACCTCACTTATAATTGCTTTTTTTGATCTTTTTTTACGATTAATGCATAGCTGGCTCTCAATCTCATAGCATTTGAAAATTCTAATAACATTTCCATTTCAATATTTCTTAGGCCCAACATCTTCCCATCATATGCTCACTTATAAGTCTTAAAAATATTTTTTAGTTCTTTATTTTTACAACATTTATAATTTTTTTTTTCAACTTTATTTTTAATTTTGTTAAAATTGTTTTATAAGTAATAAATTTTTTCATAAAAGGTGTGATATGTCGTGAGAAAGAATACTATAATTGCATTAAAGAAATCGTGACAGCTGAAGCTGTGGAAGAATACTTCAAGCATTTTTTTGAGGGAACAGCAAATAAATGTCGTGTAAAAAGGTACATTTTAAAATAAATTACATATTCCATTAAGTAATTTGCATTCTGGAAAATATGTTTAACTAGTTTAAAAATTAGCATTTATGGCTAGATTGTAAAGTTAAGTATGCATAAAATGTCACTGATAGTATCATCCTGAAATAGACAACAAAATATTTGTTAGCTTGTATTATTATTTTTATCTGGATTAAAGTAAGCATAAACTTAAAAAACATTACATGTGCAGTATTGTACTGACTTAAATAAATAGTAGTAATTATATGCATGTTTCAGGTTTGTTTTATTTTTTTAATTTATTTTGTGTATATTTTTTTAGATATTAATTTTTATTAAAAAAAATTTTTTTTTTTGATGTTTTTCTATAGGTATGAGTTACCTGGAATTTTTGCATTTAATTTTGTTTTGGAAGAAGTGTTAGGAGGAGGAGGGGTTGCTTCTCTTCGTTCTGATCCTCAGGTTGGTAATTTTGTGTAAAGTAGGTAAGGACACTTTATAAAAGGTTAACATAAAATATTTCTAATATCATCAAAGTTTATGATAACCATGAAAGGAATGCTCCAGAAGGGCTCAGGTTTATGGTTCAGAGTCTTAGTTTCTTTATTATTATCATGGCTCCTGTGTTTAACAGTTCCAAAATTGTTTTGTCTAAATTCCGCAGAAAAAAAAATTGTCATTGAGTCAATTTGAATGACTCATGAGTTGTCAGTAAATGAGTCAATTTGAATGACTCATGAGTTGTCAGTAAATGAGTCAATTTTGAATCTGAAGTCTTTTATAAAAAGTTAAGTTACGCGATTCTGAGAAGTTTTGAAACAATTTTGAGACTCCAAAGTTTATATTAACATAAGAATCCTTAAAAGGTCTTATTAAAATAAAATTTTGATCTAAGATCAAATAAATGGGGAAGGGGGTTTTAATAAAAAGATGGGTGTCTTAATAAAAGGATGGGTGGGATTTTTTACAGAACACGCATAAAACAATTTAATTCTGGTGTGGCTTACCATCATTTTACAGCGTTTTTTACAGCTATTTTATCATAATTTCAATAGGATTTATTATGTTTATATAAGTTTTATACTCTGGTGAGGAATGAACCAAAAACTAGTTTATAGGTTGACAATTTTTAAAACTTGATTGCAACAAAAGTTTTAATTCTTATCAGTGACTGGTATATACAGTTAATTCCTGATAAGTTGAACACCGATTAGCTCGAACTTTTATTGTCTTGAACTATTTCATTTGGTCCCTTATAATCGTGTAATGGATTACTATTAAAATTCTCTGGTTAAGTCGAACCTCTGATAACTTGAACATCATTAATTCAAACTATTTTTTGACCCCTTTAGGCAAATTGCTTTGGGTAACTCAAACTTTTTGTATGGGACTTAAAGCTATTTACATTATTAAATTTAAAAAAAAAAAAGAAATCATTTCATATAAAACATAAATAACCTAATTTTTTTTTTTTTTTTTGTATTTATATCTATACAGAATAGTTCGTTATCAGATGTAATATAATGCTATAATAAAACTATTAAAAGGTAAATCATAAAAAAGCTGTTAAAAAAAAACAAACAATTCTTTTATAGTTTAATGAATATCGAAATAAAAGACTACTACCTATTAGACCAGATAATAAAGAATTCATTGTACCACTAAACTTTTTTGAATGTTATCTTTTGACTGCAATCTAAACTACTAAATACATAACTTCTTTTGTTAAAACATTAGTATAATGGCATAAATAATGTATATTAGTATTGAATCAAGATAAATTGTCCTAACTTGAACTAGTATCTCATATCAGCCAAAGTTTGACTTGACAAGAATTTGCTTTAGCCGAACATTTGTTAAGTCGAACCATTTTTCTTGGTCCTTTGAATGTTCGAGTTATCAGGAGTTAACTGTATATATTTTCTAATTTTTAAGACCTGTTCATTTTTTTTTTTTTAGCTTTAAGATATAGTTTTTTGTTGATAACAAGTAGAAATAAATAAACGGTGGAATAGAGGGTCTTAATAAGCTTGGGATGAGTGGTAAACGTCCTCTCCCATGTATTAAGCATGCTAAAGCATGATAATGCAATCTGGTTTTTGTTATAAGCTTTAAAATCACCAATTTCATGTTATTGCTTCAGTGTTTTTATGATGCAGTGTGATAATGACTAAAATTAAAACAATGCTCACTATTGATCCTTGCTTAAAACGTTTTGAACACGTTTTTGAATTTGTTTTGAATTTGTTAGTTTTTTCCACGATTAATACACAAATTTCTCACATAAATAAACTAAAATAATCAACTGATTAGTTTTAGTGATTCAAAATATTAGTTACATTTATATATAATAAAATACTCAAAGTTTTGAGTATTTTATTATATATAAATTATTATATATATCTTAAAAAAATATTTTAAATATAAAGTTACTTCAATAAAAAGTCTTAAATTTTAAAAGTAAGTCTTAAAGACTTTTTTTTTCATTTAAAAAATATTTTAAATGAACTTTTAAAATTTTATGCTAATCATTAAAATGTTACAAATTTTTGATTAAGGTTGTGTGTACATGTGTATGTGCAGTGCTGGATTAGGTTAGGGGGTAAAAGGGGGAGCTAACGCCCTGGGCCATGCAGTTTTTTGATTCAAAAAATATATATTTTTAAAAATAATCTCTAAAAATAAAATCTTTGATTAATGACATGAAAAGCTTTAAATTAACCCCAGGCCACGAAAAGTCCTAATTTGCTACTGCGTGTATATCGAAATTTGGCTTTACACCAAAATTATTGTATACATTTGTTTTTAAAATTTTTAATAATGGTTTTGGGTCTCCTCAATTTTACCTGTTTGCTTTGTTTTTGATCCATATCTCCAAAAACAGACTTAAACCTGCAAAGACAAATACTGTTTTATTCAAAATCAGTTTAATGGAAGTCGAACCTTTTTTTGTAAAAATAGAAAAAGTTCATAGGATGCCATAGTGAGCAAGTACATTTTAATGTCTTTCTCTCAAAATACCCTGGTTTTTAGAAAGTTATAAAATTTATTTCTTCTGTTTATGTTACATTCCCGATCCAAAACATATAATAATACTTATTTAATATATTAAAGTATTAATTTACAAACACTTTCTTATCTATTAGAATCTAAACAAATACATATATAAATCTCTTTATACCTCGTCATTACCTATCTACCTTTACCTATTTAACGCACTCGTAGTCTTAATATTACGTAATTAGAAAATTCAACAGTATACAGAAAATAAATTTTTTGCCTAATATCTTATAAACAGCATATATTTTTCTAATATCTTATAAACAGCATATATTTTTCTAATATATATTAAAGAATTCAAGGATTAAAAAAAATTGATTAGAAGGCCAAACATTTGAACTTTATAAATAAAATTAAAAAAAAACTTTTTTTAGATAATAATAACAAACGTTAATAATATACCGGAAATATTTAGGGTAGAATAAGGTTGGTTATTTTTTTACATTTAAAACTTATCCTTCTTCATTTTGATGCTAATCTTAAACCTGCCTAAGCAGATCTAATAGTCTCAGTTGAAATGATTGAAATTGAAAAAGCTTATCGAGTGACAGGGCCATGGTCTGAGATTTTATTTAATATAAATGGATCTTTAATTTTAGTGTCTGTCTAGTTATAAGCTGGTATTTTAGTAAATTGCTTAAATTTTATTTTCTGATTTGAATTGAATAAAATAAGCAATCTTTTTTTTAATTGTCCTAAAAAAGGCATATGTAAGAGTGACCATAAAATAACATGGACAATAGTCCTTAGGGTGATCATAAAATAACAAGAACAAGCTTTGTTATTATCTTCATTTTTACCTGAATAATCTGATTGGTTTCATTATTCTATTTATTACCGTGTGGTCAGAGGCGTAGCGATAGGGTAGACAAAATCCATAGGGCCTCCGAGTCTATAATAGGATTGAATTTATTTTAAGGTTGCAGAAACAGCGGAAAAATCATTAAAAGAATTAGTTTTGTCTACAGGCTATCGATTGTGTCTTAAAGGTATCGAAACGACTTCATTGTATATAGTATATAAGTTATTTAAATTAACAAATTTTTTAAGTCATCATTGATCACAGTTGTTTCTATTACCTGCTCTCTTGCTTTATGCTGCTTGCAAATCTTACCATGAGATCTGTTCTAAAACAAAAACGGTACACAAAGAGTTTTAAAGAACCTTTAGTTTGAAAAACTCCACACGGAGTCGAGGTCACTATGAAAACCATCTCAATTTTGTGCCAAACAACCACTTCTATGTTAGTAGCATGACACTTGTAAGTTTATCTAAATGCGTGTGAACTTAATAAGAATTTTTAATGAATTACGTTTTCTTACTGAAAATAAAAAGTTTATAAATGTTCATTCAAAACAAAAATAAAACAATTTCCGATTGGAAAAATAAAAATTTTAAGTGTGAGAAATTTAAATTTTGCAAATAAATTTCATTACTAATGGTGTTTTTCTATTCACCAGAAAAGGTTTCAAATAAATTCTTTGTTGCATAATTTCTAAATCTTACCAGCTTTTTTTGTAACAAGCTTTGTGACAACCAACCCGTGTGACAACTTACCCCGCTCTCCACTGTTATTTCAACCAAAAGTACATTTCAACTGGAAATACTTATTATTTTAATCAAAATTATTATTTCAACTGGAAATAAATATAAACATCTTGTACCTATTTAAATTTTTTTAACACATAAAACATATAGAGGGATAAAAAAGTTGAAGTAAATGTCGAATTTTTTTTCATACTCTTAATAAAATGCTTAAAAAAGTACAAATAATGCTTTTTCAATAGCTGCTAAAAAACGGCGAAAAAGTTTCATTTTTTCAAAGTTCGTAGGCATGCTTGTAATTTTGTGTACGTGTTTGTTTATAAGACCGGTGAAGGAAAAGCTGAAGAATTTTACGAAATTAGAAGAGCAAACTTAAGAAAAAATAATAAAAGAATAAGAGAAAACAAGCTGCTGAAAGAGATAGAAAGCAGAAAAAACAAAAGCGGCAGAGAAAAACAAGGGAGACCGAACAATCTTTTTGAATTGAAGGTCAGTATATATAACAATTAGGAGAACAAAGAAGTTCAGTCTGCGACTTTAAATTAATAATAAATCTTAATAAAAATGTTTATTACCAGGCGCTAGGTGTTTTACGAACATGTAAAGGCTGATATGTCGACGACCAAATATTTTTGTCCCAAAACATTTGTAAATGATTTTTTTGTTGTTGATTTGTTATCTTATTACAGTATTTAATTTTAATTTATTAATTTTTTTCAATTCTCTTTTTTATTTTTCCAAAATATATATATACCATAGAAATGGTTAAAATACAGAAGAATCTTAGCTGCGGAAATTTTAATAAAGAGTAGTAATTTGATTAAGTTTTTTTTTTTTTTTTTTTTGGGGGGGGGGGATAAATAAAAATGAGATATTTTTAAAAAAAGAGTATATTATTGCAATCAAGTTAAATATCGATTTGAAATCTATCATTATAAAATTAACGAAAAGTTGACCAAAATAACATGTGCAAAGTTCAAACTTAAAAACTATAAACACTATTTTGTACAAAATAAAATGTTAAAAAGTTTTTGTTTTTTAATAAATCTATAAGTTAAAAAAAGTACGAATATAGAAACCAACCTGTATTATTTCAACTAATAAATTCTATACTGAATATTTTTTGTTTTAATAAACAGCAAAAAATTATTTTTTTACGTGACAAAATAGTTACTTATACGTTTAATGTAATAATTAACGATAATACGAGGTTTGTATTTGTTTTACTTTATATTTAAGAAATTTTATTGCGTTTTTGCAAAACGATTTATAGGGACTCCGTTCCTATGGAAACCTCTCTAGTGATATCTAAAACCTTCTAATGATACCCCAATTATATGTGTACATTCTGCATACTTTTATAGTTTTAGCTAAAGTAGTACTTCTTCCCACTGTCATCTGGAATTTGAGAACTTAAATAACACTGTTTTACAATCTATATTTGTTTTTATTTTTAAATGTTTGTTTTAATGTGGTTTGTCAATTTAAATTATTTTCAGCTGTGAGATTTTCTTTAATAAATAAATATCTATTAAATGTCAAGTTTTATATATATGTAAGTTCTTTGCTAAATGTTTCAAAATCCGTTTTTATAATATCGTTTGCTTTTCAATGCGTTAAAATATTTTTTACCAGTTTCAGAGAGTTTAAGAGATGGATTTTTTTATTTTATTTTATTTTTTTTAATTTTTTAGTTTTTTTTTTTCTTTCGTTAAAAGGCACTATAGGTCAAAAGAATCTTGTAATGAATTTTTCACAGACAACAAACCTTTTAACCCCAAACCTCTATTTGCTTTAATTTTTTTTTTTAATTTTTATTAATAGTAATCAATTTAATGATGTTTAGGGTAAAGGCTTGGGACAAATGCTGTTAGATTTTAAAGTGACTTTGAGTTAATTAACATCATTTGATCGAGCATATTAAATTTACTTTTCGCGAAAAAAAGCAATTATATCATGAAAACGGACATCAAGAAAAAATACGATAAAAACTGTTAAAAGAATTTGTTGAGATAAAAACAAAGGATGGGTTTCAGGATGTGATGCTCAGGATATATATTTTTTAATAACCGTTATTTATTTTTTGTACTTTTTTGTGTGATATTTGAAGTATGTTCGTGGTTGACAGTAAGTTTTTTTATTTTATTTTGTAAACTACATTATTGTCTTGTAATATTTAGTCCTGTTATGGTTTAGATTCTTTATAGTTTTTATGAATTGTGGTTATAAAAGACTTTAATTAATATTTATTTTCATAAATAAAAAAATAACTCTTAAACGTTAAAACTAAATTATAAAATAAAATAAAAAATTAACAACAACATTTTTCGTTTGCGTTTCACGTTTAATATAAATTTAAAATAAACGTAACTAGTGTCTGATATCAATAAAATCGATTATGCAGTATAAACTTTCGATGACGGATTATAGCTTTTGTTATTTGAGGCTCCATTAATCCTGTGAATGTAAATTAAGAGAAATCTTAAGACTGTTAAATTTGTTTAGCTGGTTTGTCAATATAGTGGAACATCAAAGGAATGTTTTGAAACTTTAAAGGAGGAGCATGCAACAGTTTTTTGCGTCATTTTATAGGAATATATATAGTTATTGATGTATTTATGAGATAGGTTTAATGTAATGTTTTTTTGATAAAATAAGTTGATGCTGTATTATTTAAATTTCTGATTTCACTTGAATAGTAAGAAAACACATGATTTGTTTTGTTATTGTTTCATTTTGGAATGCCAATTCAAATGCGAGAAAATAGAAGATCATATTATGGGTCTAAAAATTGCGGTCAATTTAATGTTGAAAAGAGTAGACCAATAAGTTGGTATTCGCCTGCGAAAATTGACCCTTACACTTCAGTGAGAAAAATATTTTATGAATTTCCAAAAAAAGATTTTAATGGTGACTCGGTTGCACACAAAACGAACGGTTTGGAATCATTGAATTCTATTGAAAATAAAAAAAATGCACCGATATCTTTACTTCGTGTGGATAATAAAAACCGTTCGCCGAGATCTAGCCCAACCCTCTCGATTAGAAGTAACGACTCAAATAACAATATATTTTCAAAACCACATTTTTCTTCTCATTTATTTCCTAACAGTACTGATGAAGTTAATTTAAAAGTTGAAAGTAGTCTTTATGCTAATTTTTACGTTCCGAACTCTTCCAAACCTAATAGATCGCAAATTTCAAGGTTCAGCAGCAAGCGTAAAAGTTTTGATCCGTCGAAATTAAAAATGATGAAAGAAGAAACTCTTGTTACTGAACCTTGCGATTTTAAAAAACGTTCCTTTCAGGATTTGTCTCAATCTATTGAAACAACTATCTCGACACCTAAATCTGAAAAAACCAGTACCACGACAAAAATATCAAAAGAAACGCCTATTATGACAAGAAAATGTAATAAAATAACTATAACAACGAAAAGTTCTGTTGAAGTACCTTTTGTGAAGCAAAAATCTAAAGAAACCTCTTTTAAGATACAAAAACAAAAAAAAACTGCATTTACACCCAAAAATTCTAAAGAAATGCCGATCAAGTCACGGAATTGCAATGGAACTTCAATCAGTTACGTGTTTAAACATGGTAAGTTAATTTAACAAGTTTTTGTTCAAATTAATGTTTTAAAATGTTACGTTGCTTTTGAATGGTACTTTAAGGCAGTCACAATTTATATCGTTATTCGTCGCATTTAACTTTTTTTATTAAAATGTTATTACGCAACATTTGTGATTATGCAATCCATATTTATCAATAAGATTTATTCTGTAAATCGTTTCTAATCGGCCGAGAAACAACTTGCCAATTTTGTACGGCGTGTGCGGTAAAAACTACAACACTTAAAAACAAGTGGCTTAAAGCTTATCTTTAAAATAACTACTTATTATTTTAATCGGTACTCATTATAAAAACGAATTTAAAAATGTTTTGATTGCCATTTGCAAATTGTTTTTTATTAGCTATAATGCATACTTTAAGACAATAAGAAATGGAACAATAACAAAAGTTTTAACGCAATGTGCGTTATAGAAATTTTTAACGTATTCAAAAAATCTTAATGAGTCCTTTTTGAATGTCTTCCATCCAACCGTTTTAATCTTATAAACGAATGTTTATGACGTTTTTTATTATCAAATAAATGCTGGTCATACTTATGTGCAATAATTTTTTGTGTTTCAAGATTTCATCGAGTTGATTACTTCTGGATATGAGTAAGTTCAAAAAAAAGTGTTTTTGCTCAGCCATATGATACGACTTATTTATTGATATTTGAGATATCTGATTATTAAAATGTCGAATAAAAATCTCAATTGTTTAAGACAGAATTTTAATTGGGTTTGCTTTTTAACGTTTTTTGACTGACATAACAAAATATGATTATTAATCGCTTTAATATGTAAAACCTTTAAGGTATATGCATGTACAAACACACTCACATACAATAAAACAGTCGGTATGTTTAAAATTTTTGTAAAATGAATATATATATATATATATATATATATATATATATATATATATATATATATATATATATATATATATATATATATATTTACAGTTTAAGCTGCATACAAGTGTCAGTAGTTACCCAACGGCGGGTAACTCCGGACACTTGATGTGCTGCTTAAACTGAAGTAGCTATGTGATTTTAAATACTATAGAAACATTATTTGAGTGAAAATATGGCATATGCAAAATATCTATTTTAATATGCCGAAGCAATTGCCTGGGGGTACAAGATGTTGTTCCCAACACCAGAAGAGCGATGTATCATCATACTTTACATATTAACATACCTAATTTTTATGTAAACTTATAAGTCTTTATTGATTAAAGATACATTTTTTTTTACAATATTTATTACAAAACAAAATTCGTTTGATACTTAAATTCACTGGTTTTAAAACTAGTAATTGTGAATGAGGTATGATGTGGTGCTATCGGACACATGTTTAGAGGGTGTTTCCGGACAACTTAATCCATTTACATATTAAAAATAAGGATATTTTTGTATAAATAATAATAAGTTCGATATAATACATAAACCCATAATAGCAATTCATTTAACTCCAATAAACAGACTTAAGGTTTTATAAAAATTTTTTAAAAGAGTTTGAATTAGTGAATTAAAAAGCTAATGTTTATATTTCTATATGATGACATTTTCAGTTCCATTCCTTAAATATCATAGGCAATTTTTATAGGCGATTTTTTTTAAATGTGTTGAGAACGTTTCATTGCTAAGTAATTATATATTATATTTGTGTCAGACGGGTAAAAAAAGAAGTAAAACCATTGTTAAACTATGTGTCCGGGACTACTCTCCAATTTTGAAACATGCTTTTTTTCTAACCTTTTTTTTTTAATGTTTTGTATACTATTAAATTATACAATAATTATTTTTTTTGTTTCTAATTCAATAGATAAATGTTTATACTTTTAAAAAATGTTTATACTTTTAAAAAATCCTTTTTTAAAAGTATAAACATTTTTTATATAGTTTTTTGTTAATACATGTGTACAGTTTATTTTTTCCTTAAGTGTCCTGGGACCTACCCAGGACTTTCCCCTATATATATATATATATATATATATATATATATATATATATATATATATATATATATATATATATATATATATATATATATATATATATATATATATATATTTTATATATATATATATATATATATATATATATATATATATATATATATATATATATATATATATATATATATATATATATATGTATACATACATACATACATACATACATACATACATACATACATACATACATACATACATACATACATACACATACATACATACATACAAATATACATACTTACATATATAGATGTAAACCTTAATAGAAAGGAGCTTCGGGCGCTTAAATTATAATTTATTTACTAAACTATTTAAAGCATGTTTTGTTTTGATTTCAGTAGGGTAACATAACCATGGTTATGCCCTTTATAATATTTTATCGCATTAAGTTATGTTTATAAGTTTACAAAACTTATTATAATTTAAACTATTTATTTTATAAATGTTCAATTAATTTAAAAATTATTTTTATTGAATAAAAATTTTTTCATTAACAAATTTAGTTAATTTTTTTTGTTAATTATTTGTATAAAAACCATTTACGTTAATTAACAGGGCCGACGAATTGGCCTTTTAAGTTGGAGGGGGAGCGCAATTGTCAATTTTTAAAAGTCTTCTATATCTAAAAATTTCTTTAAAAAAAAAGTCCTTTAGAAAAAATGTTGCCCCTCCCCCCCTGGTGTCGTCAGCCCTAGATAATGTTAACCTTAATGATCAATTTTATCGATGTTAATGACTTAGCAGATAACAATTGTATAGTATATCTAAAACTAGCAAAAATTATTTCACTGTTATAAAAGTCTAGATGTTTACTTTTTCATTTACTCCCAACTTAACTGTATTTTTTATTTGATTGCGGAGGCCTCGTCATCAAATACCACTTGAATAATATAGCTGGAGTACATATGTGTATGTTATGTAAGGCAATACATACGTACAATACATACATATAAGCATAAGTTTTATAGAGTAAGTTATGTCAACTATACGATCATAGCGAAGTTTTTGTTTTTTTGTTCAAACATAATAAAAATTTAGTCATAATAAACTTAATGCGTTGTTTTACAAATGAAAAAAAAAAATTAAAGCATGATGGCGGATATCTTCTTGCAAAGCAGCATAACAAGTAGGGTAGAGCGGGGCATAATGGGACAGTTATGCCTGAAGCTTTATATCTCAGCTAAAAATAATTTTTTTTCGAAATTTTTTTTTAATAAAAATTTTAAATTATTGTGTTTTATTATTGTAAAAAAAATTAATTTTAGAAATACTAAAATGCATTGAAAGTACCAAAATGCATCAGTAAGTTTGCGATAAACAAAATTTGCGTATTTTCTTAAGCGATACAACGACAAAAGATTTATCTTGAACCCTTGCGAATTTGCTTTACCTATAGAAAGTTAATATTTTTCAGACAGTATTTTTTATCCTCTTTTAGAAATCTTTCTTTTTTGTGTGTTTATTTTTTTTTTGTGTTGTATGGTTTGTTACTTTTTTGAGAGTTTAATGGCTGAACATATGTAGGCAATAGATAGCCTTCATTTTTTATTATTTTTAAAGCTTTACAATTGACAAATAAATGCTGCTTTTTAACTGTCCCGATTTGCCCCACCCACTTGCAAAATGTAAAAGTTTTGCTAGTCTAGAGTTTCGTTACTTTGGTTGTCATAACTTATTTTAGAAATTTTATTTTTGTTTTTTTATTTACTTATATCAATGAACTTTAGAAAATTTATAAAAAACAGTGTTAACTATGATTAGTTCATCCGCAACTAGCATTTGATTCTTAAGTGTTCCTATATGCCCCGCTCTACCCTATATGTAACAAAATCTAAAGATTCAGTAGTTTAAATACTCTCTAGTTATTACATATTGTTTAAAACATGACATATAATTTCAAAAAAGAATTAAAAATAAATAAATAAAATAAGATACAGATAGATAGGTTTCATAGAAAGATGATTGATGATCCAACTATACCTTTGAATATAAAACCTCCTTTAATATTTTTGATGTACTTACAAACCAAATTTAAAAAAAACAGTTTTATGACTTTAGTAACACAATAATTAAATATTTTGCCGAGGTTAACTGCGCTTCTCCCTCCCTTTAAAGTATGCCCTGTCGCCCCTACTCATTCTCTTTTCTACCCTCACCTCTCTATCCTTTTTTTTTTATATTAATATTCACAAAACAAAAATTTTCTTAAAATATAAAAATATAAAATAAAAACTAGAATAAAACGCTGTGTAAAGCAATAATGTCACAATGAAAAAATTTCATTTCAATTTGTTCTTGAAGTTTCAATTTAATTATAATTATTTGTGATAAATTTAAGCGGAATTCATGTTATATTCTAACGGAATTTTGAAAAAAGTCTTTAATTTACGAGAAAACATTTTGTAAAAGATTTTGAAACATATTTTTTTTTTGTTTTTGTTTTTTTCCATTTGTTTTGTTTATTTTACTTTTCAAACCAAATAAGTTGATATAAAAAATAAATCATAAATAGCAAAGAGGTAAGATAAAAATAAATATAAGTGGTATCTTATCGTAATAAGTGGTATTTTATCGTTTTGGGATGCTTTAGATTAATAAGATATCTTCAAGTTCAATAATAAATATTTTCAATTGAATAACATTTAATCTTTTGAATTTTCTACATATTTGAAATATGCAATCAAGTGTTTAGAGCTCTCTTGATATGTAAGTTTAAAAAATCTACCAAACAACTTTAACAATATTTAAATAGATTATATACAAAAACTACACTGGTTCAAAAATTGCTATTGTTTTCTCTTTAGTTCGCATTGCAAATATTTCATCAATTCAAATATTTTTTGCTTGTCAAAGATAATGAAAAGGAATAAAATATGATGGCAAATAAACACTTTATATTTTTATATTAAAATATTTTATTTTTATATCTCTTATTAGCACAATAGAAGCAATTAAAAAGATTAATATTTTTAAAAAACTTATAAAGAAAAGCTTGTTTTAAAAGCGATACATCACCTTCATATTAGATTAAAGCTAATTCATATGCGTTAAAATAATAAAATTATTGCATAATTATAACGGTATTTAAAATACAATTAGTAGAGCGGGATAATTGAGCATAGGGGCAAGTTAGGCAATTAAAATATCTTGAAGACTACGCATCGCATGATAATACATCTCATAGATGTATTGTCATGCGAAAAGTTAGGAAATAAAAATGATAGTATTAAGATATTAATAAGAAAGAAATTTGTGGTATATTATTTTTTTTTTAATTACTTTTTGAATTATGCTTTAAAGTTTAAGATAATTATATAAAATAATATTTTTTATCTTTTATGTCACTTTCTTTCTACTCTTCTTATACTTACGTCATTAAAGTGTATAATATAAAAAGTTTATAAATTACAGACACGCTTTTTATTAATGATAATTTTATTAATGTTTTATCCAAGTTCTCTCTTGCGTATTCATTTATTTGTTGATTGTTTAACTTGCTCCACGCAGTTGCTTTACTTACCCCGTTGGGACAGGTTGAGCTGCATGGTAAACTTTTTGCAGTATTTTCTCAAAAAAATCAAAAAATATGCTTTTTTAAAAATCAATTTTTAGCAGGTTAAATTATCTTTTCAATTGTGAAAGAATTTTATAAATCCGACGCTCTGTTTATGATATCTGTTTGATTTAGTAAAATTTTGCTAACTAGCCTCGCTTTGTCAAAATACAGTTAATTAAATATTGTCTGATGTTTAGAGATTTTCGACTCTCTCGTAGCGTTTAGTCATTTAAGTTTTAAAGTGGCAAGAGGTTTTGTTCATATAACAGGAATTACATTAAACATACAAATTTGAACATACCGAACGATTTGAAATTTATAAAAAAAACAAATTTGTAAACAAAATAATTTGAAATCTAAAGGAAATGATCTTTTGGGAATAACGTAATTTGAAATAGTTAAATACTAAACTTACGGAAATAGGTTTAAAATTTTTTTTGAATATTAGCGTTTAATCTTTTTTTGGTTAAAACGGATGTTTTATTTACTTAAGGAAGTCAAGCATTTGATTTTATATATAGATTTAAAATGAATAAATTTAAAAATGGAGCTCTAAGTTTCATGCTTATCAGAAATTATCACCATTTAAAAAGTTAAAGTTACGGGTAGAACAGAAAACAAAGTTAGTTATGGTATTTTAGGGTAGTTCTGACATTACAAACCAAAACAAAATAAAAAGACGTTGAAGTTTTTTAAACACCGCTGGGTTAGGATTACTTAATAAAACTTATTTCTTCAAATATATTTTATTAATGAAGTTTTCTCATTTGTACTATGGAGTTTTCTCATTTGTATCATCGAAGCATCGGTAAATAAATGTTTTTAGTTTGATTGTAAATTTTGATTTTGATTATAAAGTTTGCTTTATTATGCTTTTAAATTAAAAGATTTATGTTTTTATCATCTAGTTTTCATAATTTTCAGTCTGTTGGATGTCATTATTTTACTTTATTGCATGATAGGATGCAATAAAGTAAAATATCACGTCTTTAAAACGTGCTTTAAGGTAAATATTGAAAAAGCAAAATGAAAATTAGGTTCATAGATTTTGAGCTTCTTTCCAGCTTGTAAAAATATTTGAACTGCAACAGCTTGTATTTTACTGAGATAATCTTTAATTTGTCCACTTTTCAAGGTTTTTTGAATCTGTAAACAGAACTTTAAAAATAATTTAAAAAAATATATTAAAATAAATTATATTGTTAATTTTTTATTCTTTATTTGTTTAATTTATCCTTATTAAATTTGAAGTTAAAAAAAAAAGAGACAGCTTATGTTGTAATATATTATATATATCGTCGGTATACAGGGGAAATGCGTTAATTCCATTTTTGGCAGTATGGCGTTATTTGTACCACAATGTAGTATTTTAAATTCTATATCGTTTGATATAATACACAAATTTAATAAATCAATTATTAATGAGTTATTAAAAAATTTTATTTCAACATATATATGTTGAATATATATATATATATATATATATATATATATATATATATATATATATATATATATATATATATATATATATATATATATATATATATATATATATTTTTATATATATATATATATATATATATATATATATATATATATGTAATATATATATTTATATATACATATATATGTAATATATGTATTTATATATATATGTAATATATGTATTTATATATATATATGTAATATATATATTTATATATTATGTAGTATATATATTTATATATATATGTAATATATATTTATATATATATATGTAATATATATATATTTATATATACATATATATGTAATATATGTATTTATATATATATGTAATATATGTATTTATATATATATATGTAATATATATATTTATATATTATGTAGTATATATATTTATATATATATGTAATATATATTTATATATATATATGTAATATATATATTTATATATATATATGTAATATATATATTTATACAGGGCCGGCGCGAGTAGATGTCACGTGGGGGAAGGGGGGGGGGTGCTATTACAACTTTTGCCCTCTAAAAAAAAAAAAAAAGGTCATCGTTTTTGAAAATTTGCCGACTACCATGACGATATTTGTCGACTAACTATGTAAATTACCGACTAACCTATATTGAAAAGGGTCGACATTTGCCGACTAACTTGTCAAAAAGGGTCAAATTTGCCAACTAAAAATCATTGATGAGGGGGGGTTGTCACACCCCTACACACCCCTATCGCGCCGGCCTTGTATATATATATATATATATATATATATATATTATATATATATATATATATATATATATATATATATATATATATATATGTGTGTGTAATATATATACTTATATATATGTATTATATATTTATATATATATACATATATATGAAATATATATGAAATATATACAGTCGTGTGACAATTTATTATGGCCACCCACAATTTTTTACATTCTCAAGTTTCAAAGTCTATTATTTTAATATTTTTTTGTGATTTTTGTACTCAAAAGTAATTTTTATTTAAGAAATGGGTATTTTTTTGGTTAATAAAAAACATTTAACAAATTTTTAATAAATTTTATTATTCAAATATTGCTACAAATATATTCAAGATCAATATTTGGTGATTCCTCCTTTTGCCTTTATAATTACAAGAAAACCCTTTTTGGCATACTTTTGATGCATTTTTCAGCCATCTCCTACAATTCTTTATTATGGTTCCAATGGTGAATAATTCTTTCTATTAAATACACTTTATTTGTAATATTTTCTTTAAACATTTGCTTCTTTAGGAGCGCTCAAACATTTTCAAAGGATTTAGGTAATGAGAGTTTCCTGGCCAATCAAGTAATGGAATATTTTGTTTTAATAGATAAATTTTAACTAGTTAAGCCATGTGCCCCGTCCTGCATGAAAGTTTTTTTTCCACCTGGACTAAACCATTCTGCCAATTGTGGCAACAATCTTTGTTCCAGGACTTTTTTATATTGTAACTGATTCATTATTCCCTCTACAATTTAGAGCCTTCCAATTCCCCTTCCACATATCACTGAACAGATCATCACAGAGGTGGAATGTTTTAACAGTTGAATGATGCAGTCCAATAAGTACTTTTCTCTTTTTTTCTTTTCACATATTGATCCATCTTTTTTAAAACTTGGAAAGTACTCCTATTGCTAAAGCATTCCTTAAAATATTATATAAGTATTGTTAAGTGAATATTTAAAGTTTGGTGTAAGAAAGTGGATATTTTAAATACATCTAAATTAATTTTACCAATTTCCAATCATCTTTTGTTAAATTCCTATACTTTTTTGCCCACTCCAGCCTTTTTTGCATCATTTTTGGTGTCAGTTTAGGCTTCTTAGCTGGACGTTGCAAAATGTAACCAAGATCCCGTAGGCAATGTTGAACGGTTCTCTTTGACATTTTGACTACAGATTGCTCCAGCTTATTAGTTATTTTATTAGTAGTAGCCTGTCTATTTTCTAGAACAATCTTGGTAAGTATTCTTTTTGCGCGTGGTGTCAGGAGTCTCTTCTTTCCACATTTATCAACCCTTTTTGGCATTAAGTTCTCCATATTAGCTATTTTTGTGTGTATATTTTGTACAGAAACCCGCAAAATACCACATTTTCTGGTGATTTCTCGTTGAGAAAGATTAGTATTTATTAAAAGTGCCCTAATTTCAGCAATTTTTTGTGGTAACAAGTCCTTCTTTTCCCCAAAACTAAAATAAGATATCACATTTCAGTACTACAGTTAAGATTTTGCTTTGGTACTCATAACTTTAAAGATATCAAATCAAATACAATTATTTTTACTTTAAAATAAAAAGAAATATTCAAGAAACAATATTTTTACTGATTTATATAAATATTTTGAAGATAACCTAATAAAAGAATTCAAAACTCTGGTAATAAAACTTAACAAGTGTACAGTAAACTTAGCAAGTGTGCAGCAAACTTAACAAGTGTAAAGCAAACTTAACAAGTGTACAGCAAACTTAAAAAGTGTACAGCAAAAAGATTATATTTAAGATGAATTCAAAACTCTGGCAATAAAACTTAACAAGTGTACAGCAAACTTAACAATGTACAGCAAACTTAACAAGTGTACAGCAAACTTAACAAGTATACAGCAAACTTAACAAGTGTACAGCAAAAAGATTATAATTAAGATGACATGATACAAAATGGCTGTCAAAAATGATAGTGTTGCCAGTAGCAAAAAAAAAAAAGCACTGATTTTATAAGTTAAAACTTTTATTTTAAACATAAGAATAACTTTCAATAATAAATTTTTACTCTTCATATGAAAAAAATGAGATTAAACTTCAAAATGATCAAATCTCGTAGGTGGCCATGATCACGGCTGTTTCAGAGTGGACATACGGCTTTTTGTTATTTTTTGAAAATAATTACTTAGGGGGTGTTACTAAAACTTTCATAACTTTTGAAATAATAAATATAAATACGTTCTGTAAAAAGAATAAGGACACCGATTAAATTTTTTTTATATTTTATCATTCAATATAATAATCCAAGGCTGCTATGATTTTTATATAAACGCGCAAAATGATGAACTTGGCAGAATTTCGAAATTTTAATGGTACTTTTCAGCAAAAATAATCAGAAAAAATATATTTCTGTTGGCTAATATGTAATATAAACATAGTTAGACCAATTATAAAACATATTAACATTATTTACACCGAATGCGATCTGATACAGGCACTTTAATAGACGAAATAAAAAAATCGCAAAATACTTTCTTTTTTAAAAAGATTTAGAACAAACAAAAAGAGTTTCGAATTATTTTTGCTTTCGGTCGTAGAATAATTTCCTGACACTTAGATCAATATTACAATATTAACACTTTTCTGTGGAAAAATAACAAATTTTTTATAAATATACATAACAATATAGGCAATTTAAATAATTTGATAACTCATTTTGGTGGATTGACATAAATGATATTTTTTTTAGTTAATATATTTATATATATTCTATAAGTAGTAAACGGTCTTTGCATGCAATTGATACTAGTTTTATTTCCATTCCATATGGAAAATACTCTTTATAATCTTACTGACTTCTTATGTTAAATGTTGGCGCTTCATGCTTCTTCTGGAGTAAGGTTTAACTATTGATGCTCCATCCAACAATTTATGATGGTTCGTATTAGTTGTCTTTTATTCACGAATGAAAATTTTCTTTATGAACTGACTGAAACAAACTGTTGCGTAACTGCAAAGGCTTATTAAAATCATTTATTTTGTGGATTCTCATAAGCAAGAAACTTTTTAAGTTATCAGTTGGTCCAATGATTTGTTCTTAAGGTAGTATTAACACTCTTTGTATACGCAGTTAGAACTATGTTGTATCCCATTCTTTCACCAGAAAGACAAAACTCTTTATGATGACTGAAACTGTAATGCTTACGTAACTGTTGAAGCACATTCGAATTAATTTCTAAAGATAAGAATGGAATGTTAATTAAATACAATTACTTTTTTAATATTATCATTGAATTTGATGGCCACAAATAAGACAAAGACCTTTTCTATAAAAGGATTTTTCGCCATGCTCTGAACACACAACACACTTTCTTACTTTAGCAACTTGAAGCTTTCTATCAGCTTAGCTGTGCAATTCAAAACGTTTTAAAACAAGACGCAGCTTCTGTTTCCTTACTGAAGCTGTCCGTTTCTGATTCCTTACTGAAGCTGTCTTAAAATAGTAAAATTGGAATCACGTTGTTGGTGATTTTATCAGTGTTCATTATTTGCTTAATAAAAGGAAAGTTACATTCATTTTCCGAGCCATTTTCCCAGCCATTTTCCCATCCAATGTATTGTATTAATATGTCCCTTTTAGTAGAATGCATAGTGATAAATAAACTTCTCAATAAAAATATAAAACAAACAAACAAAATCAAATAATAATTATTGACAAATAACAAGTATGCAATAGATATAAGTAGATTAAACAACTTATCTGATGTTTGTAGATTAGCCACAAGAGAAAAAACCGCAGAAAAAGTTTGTTTTATTTATACACTAAAATTTGTCTCGCTAAAAAAGCTGTTTTAATAAGTTTAATTACATAGTGAATTGGGAAGTAACGTGTTTAAAGTTACGTCATTGCTTTAAAATATAAACAAAAATTTTACGCATGTAACTACAATAGTTTGGTGAACTTAACAAAAATATAACGTTTTTTATATAAAACAAGTAATAACAAAAATATAAAAGCTAAAAAATCCAACTTACATTTTTTTTTATGCATGTTTACCAAAAATCTGATAAAATAGACATTCATTTATAAGTATGTAAAATTTCAACCATAAAGCATGTAGCTTAAAATATCTAATCTTGATTGGCCCAAGACAGGTTTTCCTTAAAATACACAAAAACCAGAAAAGTGATCCCAAACCATTAGCAATATTTTTACAACATTTATTTTTATTCCGTTGAATCAGAATATTTATTTAACAAGGAAAGATAGATGTTTCATTTTTTTTTTTATTAGAACACAAAAGCGTTTATAGAAAAAAAAACCCATTACTTTAAAGTTATTGAATTTTTATACTTTATATGCCGAAATTTTTAAAAACCTTTTTATGCGGAAATTGTTTTTGCTAAACTCGTCACGTAATGCCCAATTTTACATTGCGGTGTAATAAATTGTCACGCGACTGAATATGAAATTTCATATGAAAGTTTCATATTTTCATATGAAAGTTTCATGCCCGAAGGCAATCATCAGCCGTGAATACAAACAAAAAACGTCAAAAAACCGTTTTTTAAAAAACTTAAAATTAAAATTAAATACCGTAGAACGGATTCAGACGTGATAAACAAATCTGAGTAAAAACAAAACAAGAAGCCGTTATAATTTACTAGCCTTTTGTGTCAAATAAAGAGAGCACGAATTTCCTTGAATGTCGACACTGAGATACAATTTCATTCTTTTTGTTTAGTAAATTTGTTACACTATGTGATAAAGTTACATATTTTTCATAGAGACAGAGGTGGCATATTTTTGTTGTAAGATTATAGGGACTGCAACGTTTAATTATTCTCCACGTTATGATAGGTTTTATGTTTTAATCTTACTTCCTTTGAAAGTTCAGTGTCGTTTCTGTATTTGGCTGAAGCAAAGGATTTTAGATGGTTTGCGTATCTTAACTTAAATGATGTGTGACTAATACCAAAATATACTTTTTTGTTACCTTCATTATTAATTGTAGCTTGGTAAACAATATTGTTGAACAAACACTGTTTGTTTAATGGACAAATTGATTTATTTACACAGTTACATTGCTTGGTTACTATTTGCTTGTTGTTGTGCAATATTTTATGATTGTGTGAGTTGATTATTGATTTTAGGTTAGGCATGCAGCTGTTACTAATCTTGATAGAATTACAATCAAATATTTTGTGAAGCTTGTGGCCTGGTGGAAAATGAAAATCTATAAGAGCCAGAAAACGGTTACCTATTTTTGTTTGGACATTTACACTGTACGGAGGATTGTACCAAATTATATTTCGTTTACGATGTTTTTTTTGTGCTTGGATTTGTTGTGGTTGGTAGATAAGCTTTGAGTTATGTCCTGATTTTTTTAGAGCTTCTTCATATTGTGGTGAAACATTCATGAAAGTAGTTTTGTTTAATGACATGGAAGATAATCTTTGTTCGATAGTGCGAGGGATTGCTTTAATTGTGCTCGGAGGGTGGTTAGAGTTAGTGTGGATATACCTTAGTTGGTTGTCAGGTTTGCAGTAAGGTTGGAATGAGTTGTTATCTAGATTCAACGTAACATCAAGATAGTTTACAATTTTATTATTAGCTTGGATGGTAATGAGTAGATCGTTACTTTTAAAAATACTTGTTATATGTTTTTTAATTTTGTCCATTTGCTGACCGTTTTTTTTTAAAATACGGCAAGGGCGTCATCCCGATATAATCCGAAATCTTCCTTATTATAATGGTGTGAAATTTGAAATAGTATAAAAATTCCCACTAGCTCGCACAATTTAGCACCATCAAATGCCCCCATTGTGACATCGAACAATCCTCCTCTTTTAAATTATATATATATATATATATATATATATATATATATATATATATATATATATATATATATATATATATATATATATATATATATATATATATATATAATATATAATAAATATAACTGATATGTAAACTCCTAACTGATCAACACTTTTAACCCTTTTACACTTTTTCATCCATAAGCTAATAACGTATTTTAAAATTAACTAAACATGTTTCACAAAATAAGTGTTACTTTTGAAAACGCACGAGTGTTTTGATTGATTTTTAGAAAATATTTTTTTATTAAAGTTGTTAAATAAAGATAAAATGTTTGAACAAATTTGTTAATATGTTTTAATAAAACATATATTTTAATGAATCTTGATGTAAACTTTGTGAAGGCTGTGTTTTTTGATGTTACAGATATGACACTTTCAGGCAGTGTGCAAACCCCAAATTTTTTAAACAATAACCCAGTAAGCACAGGTTGTTTTTAAAACGTTTAAAAAGCGTTAATATTTGTTTTTATAAGTTTTTTAAACGTTTTAAAAAAGGCCTGTTCTTACTGGGAAAAGAATATTAGTTGAAATTCGAAACCCTTTGATGAATTTATATTTAATATAACATTTTATTAACTCTTTGCCTTCGCATATGTAGATGATGCAAAATAGTGTATTTTTGCTTCCTGGCTCCAATCATGGCAATTTATGCAAAACAATCTCATTTGACATAAGCATACACATACTAAAATTTAGAGATTGTGCGATGCTTGAAAGTGTCATATCTGAATAAGTCATATCTGAAATATCATAAAATTCTTCGGCTGAGCATGTTCTTTCGTTATATGTCATAGTCATAGTATGTAAAGAGTAGAATACTAAAAATTTAGATCAAGAATTGTCATCAATAATGCTGTTTTCCAAACATTGATGGCAAGTTTGTTTACTTAGACGTTGACGAAATAGTTTGAAATGTTTCTTAAAAGCAAATCTACAAGGTTTCTAAAAATGTAAAAATGTAAAAATCTACAATGTTTCTAAAAATGTAATGTAAAAATGTATGCATGACTAGGCAGCTTATTATTTGATTAAACTAAGTAGTTCTTCTTTAAAAAATTTTTTGCTGTGTAAGACTAGCCATTATTACAGTTTTGAAAGAAACTATTATTAAAAAAAAAATTTTTTTAGCCAAGATGATGGTCAATAAAAATTGGCTATGCATTGTTTAAAAAAGTGCTTTCATCATGTGAGTCATTACGAGTTCCACGAATCTATTAAAAGGAAATGTTTGATAATATATCCTTTTTATAGATATTTATATATAAAAAGGAAATCTTTGTAGACTTGTGAAACTGTTTCTCAAAATGATTTTTAAATCCTGCAACGACTTTATTTATATGTAATTATTATAGATTAAAAACAAATAGCTGCTTGAAAATTATTAACGATTAACTCTACTGTGTAGAGCCGCCTTATTGTTTTGATGACTATGTTAGTTAGTTTTAAATAACTTAAGCGAGCTGAAACATTGTACCAAATAAGAAACTCTTAAAATTAAATGAAAACTATGCTTTCTTTTTTAAGTGTTTTTAATATATAGAAAATATTTTGGTTTACATAATATATATTTTTTTGAAACTTTATGAAACCTTAATCATTACACTAAGGTTTAAATATGTGAGCTGCTCATCTAAAAACAACAAGCTTTCCAATTTTAGCCAAATTTCTAAGTTTGATTTACGAAAACCCTTATTTAGAAAAACCCGGAAACATCCCTAACAACAAAACCTTTTTAATTGAAATATAAAAAAGTAAAAATCTATTTGTCCAAAAAATTTGAAATATAAATTTGTCAAGTTTCCTTTATATAACTTTGTCAGAATAAAAAATAAAAATTTAAATCTTTAATCCGATATTTATGCTATGAACAAATTTGTTTTTCGCTTTATTGTTTTTGAATTTAAATTTTGTCATTTTGTATCATAACGCAAATGACGGGCTTCAGTAATTTTGACCGAAAAAAAAAAGAAAAAAAGTGGGGGGGGGGGGCACGTGGTCTCTGGCCCCCCTGGTGTTGTCGGACCTGTATTTATACAACTTTTTGATAATAAATAACATCAAAATTTTTATTCACTTAAAAATATTAAGAAACAAATATCATTTTATTTGTTTAAAAATGTACAAAATATCATTTTATATGAAACTTCTTTTTTCAAAAAGTATAGATTTACTTTAATATGGAACAAAAAATAAGGGCAATAAATATTTAAGTATTGGTTTTTATTTTCACGTCATCAAAAATATTCTAAAAACTGAATAATTTCTTCTAATTAATTTCTATATTTTTCATCTTTTTTTTTTTGATATCGCACCGTTTTAACATTTTTAAACGTTTGACTTTTGATAGAAAGTTCAACTATTTTTAACGGTAAAAAACCTTTGACCTATTTTATAAATGATAAGTGCAAAAACAGGAATATGTGTTCTTTAACCCCTTTATTTCGAAGTAATTAACTTTCGCCTTATTTCAGAAATTTTATATGTTTGCTTTGCTTTTTAATTTTTTAACACCAAACTTTTTCGCTCATAGACTTTTCAATATATCCGTATTTCACGCAATTGATCGATTGCAATCGATACTTTTAAGTCTTTAATTTGAAATCTTTAGGTTGAATTATGGTTTCAAATTTTTTTTTTAATCTTTTTTACTCTTCCAAATGCTCAATAAGAAGGCATTTAAGAGTCTACGCACTAGAAAAATTAATTTAATATTAATTTAATGTTGACATACAAAAATGTAATTCATTGAGAACATAGCTTTTTTTTGTTTTGTCTGCCACAAAAATCAGATAGTCGGATATTATCAAAGTTATTGTTTTCAACAAAATTATTCAAAAAGTTATAAACGGCGCATTAAGTAAGAACCTCCTCCTTCTATTAGAATATGTTCTAAAAGAACATTTTCTAATAGAATATGTTCTAAAAGAACATTTTCTAATAGAATATGTTCTAAAAGAACATATTCTAATAGAATATGTTCTAAAAGAACATATTCTAATAGAATATGTTCTAAAAGAACATATTCTAATAGAATATGTTCTAAAAGAACATATTCTAATAGAATATGTTCTAAAAGAACATATGCCTGTAGTATAAAAGTAAACTTTTTCGTAACTTTGAATTTAACTGAAACTCTTGTGAATATCGATACCCAAAATATATTACCACAGTTGATGCAAATAAAATGTTTACATTTTAGCAATTTTTATCTGTTTCAATGTCTATTAAGCATTTATATTTAGTTCAAAAAGAGAAAATATTATTTCAAACAGAATCAAATTGAGTAATAAAAACATTACAAAGAGGTATTTAACTTCTGCCGATGAATTTTATTGTTATACATTTTAGCGATATTTAGGTTTGTTGGCAAACACAAACGATTGTTTGAATTGCACGCTAAAAGTATCCTAATTTGCATTGTATTTTGAAATCTGTTTTTTAAAATTTTTGTGTGATTTAAAATATTTATTACGTTTACTAATTTAGTGCTTCTAATATGAAATATTGAACTTCACATTTTTTCATCTTTTTGTCCTGATTTTTAGAATTTCTATACTTTTTTGCCCTTTTCCACGTTCTGAAACTGTCGCGTACTCAATTTCTAGTTCAAATGAATCACTAATTTTAATAAAATCAATTTGCTCACGGTTACATAGTAGAAATATCAAAAGTTAACTTTAAAAGCTGTGTGTTATCCTGTTATTGTTGTGTAAAATGCGTCAGAGATTTGATTTGACTTAATGGAGTTATAGGTTTTTGGCATGAAAGCTAATTTGGATTTAAAACATTCTATCGAATATGAGAGTTTCTGAGTCAAAAACAGCATTCTATCGGATACGAGTCAAAAACAACATTTTTCCATTGAATTTTAAGCCTGAAAGTTTATAAGTATCAATTTTTATTTCAGTTTTCAAAGTTTGTGACGCGGTTTAAAAAAAAAAATGCTTTAGATAACAAAATAGGTTTTTTAAGAGGTGTTAATTACGATTATTTTAGATAAAAGGTTTTTTCTGTGTCTCAAATAACAGAATTATCTCTATATCACCATGCTTTTTATTTGAACATACTATGTATACAAGATTTTATCAATTTCAAGATATAAACAACATCCTTTATTATAACAACTTGGATTTAAATAGTGTCACTCAACTGATCAGGCAGTTGTTCATCTGGTTAATAATAAACCTAAATTATTTGATAAAATAAAGTTAAATGTTTTAAGTGTTTTTTTTATTGATTTTAGTAAAACTTTTTTTTTATTTTTTTTAAGTTTGCAATGTTAGTCGTTATACAATAAAAAAAACTACACAGATATATATATATATATATATATATATATATATATATACATATATATATATATATATATATATATATATATATATATATATATATAACACACAGATATATATATATATATATATATATATATATATATATATATATATATATATATATATATACACATATACATACATACATACAAAGCGTGATAACAGTGTAAACTAGGTTTCCAAAAGAAGATCAATAAGATCTTATCATCAAAACCTTAAAAAAATAAACAAACAAATTACAAATACCTTGTAAAGTATAAGTTACAATAAAGTAGAATGTATATATATAGAGAGAGAATCTTCTACATAAGCAAAACTGTAAACAGTATAAACTATTAAAGAGGTTGCAAACAACATAACTACAAAAATTTAGAGAAAACTAATAATAAAAATAATAAAAATCCAAAGATAAAATTAAATAGTAGATAAAATAATTAGTAATACTGTAAAATATTATCGAGACGCATATTTTTAAAACGTGCGTCTACTTTCATACAAACATTTTTATGAAAATATTTTTGAAAATATTTTCATAAAAATTTTTTCAAAAAAATTTAAAAATATTTTTGAAATTGCGTAAGATTGTTTTGCATTTTCAAAAGTCAAAAATTTTTGATTGTCAAGTCGATGAGATTTTTGAAAATGCGTCCAAGTGTAGATTATAAATCTATACTTGTTTTGGATTCACATTAGTATGTGAATTCCAATGAAATGTTCAATTTACATGCATTATGATGGATTTAAAAGAAATATTTTATTTATATAATTTTTTTTGTTTGTTTAAGTTTACAATTACAAATTTACAACATGTGAAATAAAAAAACATTCGCCTCATTTTACTTGCTGCCCTCGTGCGGTGCACGAGCTTGCCTCCACCTGAAGCCAGTGCTATGTGGTGATTTTTTTATCATTACTTTTCACTTAATAAATATTATTAATAAAATTTTGTGTTTCGTTCAATTTCTTTTCTCCAATTCTTTTGTATTATATAAAAGAAAACAAATGAAAAAGTTAAAAATTAGAGTTTGGAATTTGAGGTTAAAATAAACATAGAAGTATTTTTCATTTATTATTGAGAAACCATTTAAGAAGAAACCGTTTTATTTAAAAAATATATAAAACAACAACAAAATAAAAAGAAGAAAAAAAATTATATAAACATTGTAAAAAACATTATAAACAAAAATTATAAACAAAAAAAAAAAAAAAAAAAAATGATATAAACATTGTGAAAAACATTAAAAACAAAAATTATAAACAAAAAAAAAATGATATAAACATGGTAAAAAACATTAAAAACAAAAATTATAAACAAAAAAAAAATGATATAAACATTGTAAAAAACATTAAAAATAAAAATTATAAACAAAAAAAAAAATGATATAAACATTGTAAAAAACTATTATTTAAGCTTAAACTTTTCCTTATTTAACAGAATATACACTGATAAATGGGGAGAGTTGCCGAAATTAGTAAATCAAAGGAATAAATGTGTTTTTTTAGATAATTTTAAACACTCAAAACTACTAAGAGTTGAATGCAGTGTCCCCCAAGGTTCCATTCATGGAGCTTTTCTGTCTCTTATCCAGTTACTATTAGTCTAAACACAAATTATAAGCGACTGTGCAGCGTTATTTAATAAGCAACAACAAAAAAAGGCAGTTGAAGGTTAATAAGGAATAAATATATTTTAATGAACAAACAATTCATAGTTAAGCCATCCTCTGTTGAATATTTCTTTATAAACTGTTGTTTTGCGATGTTTATACTCAACAGCGATTAATCTAAACCAAGGCCGGCGCGATAGGGGTGTGAGGGGGGTGCGACACCCTTTGCCCCCTTCCTTCCCCATTAAAAGTCGCTTAAAATTTGTCTAAACACAAATTTTAAGCGGCTGTGTAACTTACATTTTTGAGGTTATAATTGATAACTTTTTGTTACATAAATGTGTTGCACTTTACAAAAAGATTAACCTTCAACTGCCAATTTTTTTTTGCCTGTATTATTATAACTGTTACATACTACTTTTTTTTGTTTACCCTTTTCAAATTTTATCTAGTTCATAGCATCATACGAATATTTAATCTAGTTCATAGCATCATACGCATATTTATATATAATTGAACTTTCGGTTATGTGTTATGTTAACTTTTTTTTCTTTCGTTTAATCTATGCGTGTGATTTTCATAAATTTAAACAGGGCCGTTCCGAGCTGACTCGAGGTCCTTGTGCAAACTTAAGTTGTGAAGCTCCAAAATCTAAATGCCATTTACAAAAAGTCTCTACAATCACATTATAAATGTGGCTGTATAGACTTTTTGATATTTAGCAAAATTTTAAAGAGGTTCCCTAAACTATTCGATTTTTTTTTTGTTGGTGATCAAACATATAAAGTGATTCAAATTCTTTTATTATGGATCTTTTATTAGCATAATTAACTTTATTATGGATCTTTTATTAGCATAATTAATTTTATTATGGATCTTTTATTAGCATAATTAATTTTGTATGTATTAATACTAATGATCATTTTAATTTTTATCTTCTTTTTTCATTGTAATTCTAAATTTAAATCACTAATTTTGGATGTGAAACCAGTAAAAAAACATCATTAATAACTAGTTGCGCTATGGGGTGTTTATCTAACAATTCATCAAGTTATTGGTTCCTACAAATAGCTTGATGATTTATGATGTTTTTTGACGTTTTTTTTGTTGTTGTAAGATTTGTTTTGAGCAAATTAAAACCAATAAAACTAATCGAGTTTTTGAGTAACTTTTTTTTATTGACTTTTTAAATCATATTCGATTTACTGTAATTTATTTTAGTGAACCAAATAGAATACGTTTTAATATTATTTATTCATGCAAGCTTTTAATTTTTTTCTTTTTTATATTATTACTTACTGGTTTTTTAAAAAACTTTATCAAAATTACTCGAAAATACATTAAAAACGTCTGACAATTCTAAAAAAACGTTTAAATAAGTCTAACAAGAGCCCTTAAAATAATTATTCAACTTGAAAATCCAAAAAAAAAAAAAAAAAACTAATTTTGCCCAGTTTTAAAGCCATTCTGCCCCACTGTGCGCTGGTTTAAAAAGAGAACTTTATAATATCAAAAGATTCTCACGCATTAAACTTTTTAGGGTATTGGTCCTGAATAATTTTTTAGGGTATTGGTCCTAAATAATTTTTTAGGGTATTGGTCCTAAATAATTTTTTAGGGTATTGGTCCTAAATAATTTTTTAGGGTATTGGTCCTAAATAATTTTTTAGGGTATTGGTCCTAAATAATTTTTTAGGGTATTGGTCCTAAATAATTTTTTAGGGTATTGGTCCTAAATAATTTTTTAGGGTATTGGTCCTAAATAATGACACAAGTTTTATTTAACTTAATGAGAACGAAATTATTTGTCATGTCAAAAAAGAATCTTATTGACAGTGTTAATGGTATAGTTTTAACGCTAAAACTTTTAGTGTAGAAAATGTAGTCTACAAACGACTATAACTTACAGAACTTTTGAGTTTCATTAATATTTGAAAAAGAGTATTGTGGTGTTATAAATTAAAGTAAAATTTGAAATATCCTATTTGGACCTAATGGTAAACATTTGGGTTCAAAATATTTCCAAGTTGAATAGTAAAGTATAGTGGTCGAAAAGGTTGAATGGTTTGGTGTTGTTTTTCTGATTTAAGTGAAGTTGAACCTTTCCATCGAATAAATGGCATTATGAATTAATTTGTTTATTGTGATTTTTTTGAGAAAAAGATGGATCATCATGGTGATAAAAAGATGGATCATCATGCTGATAAAAAAATGCCTCTTCCATTAAAATTTCACCAACCCAAAAAAAAAGTCTAAACACGTTTAATGAAACAAATTTTATGAAGTGGTCACCTGATCTCAATCTGATTTAAAAATTTATGGCATCAAGTTGAACTTTACCTAAAAATTACACAATTACACGAGAAAAATTTGATAAACTCATCAACTCTATGCCAAAAAGATTTATCATGATTCTAAAAGTAAATAGTTTGCCATTAAAGAAATGTTTGATTTTTTAAGAAAAAATGCTGTATTTTGTAATTGAAGTTAAAATAACAATCTTTATTCTGTTGTTTTGAAGAACAGCAGCATTAAAAGTTTTTATTGGTTTTAGATAAAATAATTTTTCAATAACTATTTTCAACAAAATAACAAGAAGAGTTACACTAACTGCAGTAAAGCTTTGGCTTCACTGCAGTTAGTGTAACTTGAATCATATATACTAATAAGGTTATTATTAACTTATGCCTCGCTTTTTACCAAAAAAATCATTGAAGACAAACATTAAATTGATTTTTAAACGAAAACAAAAAAATATTATTCTAAAAGCAATTGTAACATCCTCATTATAGATAACATCTCTATTTGAAAGTAGTTAACAGTTTTTTAATATCCAGGATTTTATGACTATTTTATTGCATATGTTAAAAATGATATAAATAATTTCACATCTGTATACATATTTTTTTTTTTTTTTTTTTTTTTTTAAGTTGATTAAGGTGCCCCAAGAAGTCCTTACGGTCTTATCACAGAGCACCACGGAAGAGCATTTAATGGGAAGTTCACGCCTCCTTCCCAACCGATGTCGCAAAACTTGCCCAGAGGTGGGGTTTGAACCTCGGATCTTACGTTTCTGAGCCAAGCGACAAGCTTTCTGAAGGCAATAAATTCCTATAGGTTTAAAACCACGCAAATGCAGTTACGTACAATCTTGCAGCTTTATTTTTCGACTCATGACAGCTTGAGTTAATCTAAATTATTATAACTAGCAGTAAGCAACCCGTAATACGCGTTGTTAGTAAATAAAATTAAAAAAAAAAAACCGCGTATAGAAAAGCCTAGAAACTACTTTAAAATAGAAAAGCCTAGAAAATGACGTAACTCGACTAATAGTAATAATAATATTAAATTAGCGTTTTCATATTATCAGAAGAATATAGTAAACTGAATTTTATGTTTTTATCTAAAAAAAGTTTAATTAAGGTTTACGTATTTTTATCAATTTAAATTAAAACAATTAGAGAAAGTTTTACTTGCGTTAGCACTTAATTAAATTTTTTCGATTATTTTTATTGTTTTTATCTATTTTTATTAGCAACGTAGTACTTTGCTTAGAAGTAAATTTTTATTAGCAACGTAGTACTTTACTTAGAAGTAAATTTTTATTAGCAACTTAGTACTTTGCTTAGAAGTAAATTTTTATTAGCAACGTAGTACTTTACTTAGAAGTAAATTTTTATTACCAACGTAGTAGTTTGCTTAGAAGTAAATTAAAGAAGAATCTTTAACTTGTGTCTTCCATATGAACTTAAAATGTTAAAATCTTGGTGTGCTATTAACTTTACATTTTCAGAAAATGCTTTTGGACTTAAATAAACAAACTATAAGATTACTAAACTTGATTTACTCTATTCTCGTACTTACTTGTCGGCTACCGTGGTTATTCATGTACTTACTTGTCGGCTAGCTGTCAACTTATGATGGGACCCATGCTAGTTTATATTTTAAAAAGGCTAGTTCGAAGTAAAAATGAAAGAAGAATGAGATTAATAAAAAATATATCTAACTTGATGCGCCTAACATAACGAGTCTCTTAGTAAAATGTAACAAGGTACTACACAAACTTAAAGAATAAAAACTAGAAGGATTTAAAGGATGTGTACGAATATTTTCTGTTTTTGTTTATTTTCAAGATTAAAGTGTCTTGGTCCGAATAAAAAAATATTAGTTCACAAATTAAATGATTCACCTAGTTATTTAATGTAAAAAATAATATGTTTGCCTATATTGCATAGTAGGAAAGAGTATGTCAGAAAAACCCCCAAAATCTTTGTTAACATTAGATGCTGAAAAATCGTCATAATGATGAAAATTTCTTTGTTAAGGGAAACATTTATTTAAATAAATATTAAATATTGTTAAAACGTTCTTTTATGCGGTTATTGACACTAACATATTCGATATATTTTTAACTATTAACTTTCATAAGCTATTTTTTTAAACAAGTTTTACTGAGAATTATTTTAAATATTGTTTGAGTTAATATTGTTTCACTCTTTGATACAGTCTGGAAATTTAAACACTATAAATTTTTAATCCATACATAAAGTAATACTAATAATACAGTTTATAATACTTTTTTTTGTAAAATTCAATCATTTTCTTAATGCTTTTAATCCAAAAAAAAGACTTTAAACTTGCCAGCTTTTATCCATTATAAATAGTTCCTTCAAAAGGAAAATTGTAATTTTTTAGGTTAGCAAAGTTTTTAGGTTAAAAAAGTTTTTAGGATAACAAAGTTTTAAGTTAACAGAGTTTTAATATACAAGTTATGTTTATGTTATAATTTGGAAAAACACTGTTTTTTATTATTTATACATTTAACAAATGTTTTTAATTTCAGATAATGAAACTCATGCTGATAATCATAATGAAAGTAACATCTTTACCTCAATGGAAATTTACGTGCCATGGACCAAACGCAGCACACTTTTAGAAACTAACTTTTTTGTAAGAGAACAAGGAACATTTAGCAAAAGACGAAATGGACGCAAATTTTCGTCATTACGCATTTCTAACATTTACTCAAAACAAAAAAACTTTCCATCTTTAAAAAGATCGCCGACTTTTGATACAAATACACTGAACTCATACTCAAATCTAAAAACGCGTAGATTAAGTTCGTTATCATTAACTAGTAGACAGAGTTCTGATTCTCAAATCAGTAATTTAAGCGAAACATCGAGTAAACGAGAAAAAAAATTTGTTTTTTTAAACTTTTTTTCGAACTATCAAGATAGACTTCGGAACTTAAAGGAGTTTCCTGACTCCAGAGATTTAATTATGTTGTCTACAGCAAGTAAACTGTATCCAGAACTTCTAAAGCTGTTTGAAGTTGATTGCAATTTAACTTATCGGCACATTTTTTATGTGCGCTCAAGGTTAAGTAAATCTGCTATAAATAGAGAGTTTCAATGCGACGGTTGCTATGGATGCGAAGAATTCCTTATCAATAAAGAAAGTATTAATATGTAAAAGATATATATTTATTTTATTTTTGATAATTTATTTTTATAGGTCGCTGACTTTATTTATCTCCCGTTGTCGCAATGTTTTTTTATGTTTTAGACGTATCAAATTCAACAGTTTTAAGTGAACATCGCATATGAATATCGTGCTTAGTTTTTAAAAATTAACTTCTTTAACTTTAGGATATTAAACATCATAAGTTAGTTTTAAGAAATAATATAAAAAACAGTTCTAAAATGTATAATATAAGTAAACAATATAAATACATAAATTATTTGCATCTTGGAAGATTGTTCACAGACTTTCTCATACAAAAATAAACTATTCTTGCCGAGTCCATGACATTTGGATCTTTTCCGCCTCGAAATATTCCGAAATTTGGATCAGGACCTGGATCGCATAATACATCTCTTTTTGATGATGCTTTGTATCCACTCTCACAACTATATTCTTTTTCGCGCTTTCCACTTCCTAATGTAAATCTCAGTCATTAAATACATTTTGTATGATATTTTTCAAGCTTAATATAGTTTTGCTTTGAAACTTCTTTATTTATTTCTTATTTTTATAATAACTAAATACAAATATTTAAGTAATTAAAAAAGAAAAATATTTTTTAAAATGTGGTAAGGACGTCAACATCCTGATGTGTAAACATACTAGGGTATACGCATCCTTGCTTGTAAACATAACAATAATAAAAGTAACTTTAAAAACAGCTTCCTTATTATGACAATATGATATTAGATAATATTACAACTCGTTCTTTAAAACACTCTTTGAAGTTTATGATGCAAACTTCCCACAATACAAAGTAAACATAAACAAAAATAGTATAAAGTCATCATTAATTACCAAAGAACTCAGGAAATTTTCTAAAGTTATTAGGAAAATTATATTATTAAAATATTATAAAAGTTATCAAGTATTTAAAGTCGAAAACAGATAAAAATAAGTCAATTTATAAAAAGCACGTAAAGCATTTTGAAAGTAAAAAAAAAAAAATTATACTCAAACTTATTAGTGAAGTTTAAACATATTTCTAAAGGCATATGGCAAATTTTAAATTAAATTACTGGCAATAATAAAATTTACGTATATAACTTACAAAAAAGTTATTAAAAAAAATGATTTTTTACATAATCATAAAGAGAAAATCAAATATATAACTTATTTGTAACTACTTGTCCAAAAAACATTTTAACTTACAAAATAAATGATTTTATTCTTCCCCTAAATTTTATACTTAATAACTTTCCATTAGTTTTGAATGTGCTTACAAAATGCTAAAAAATTAATTAGGCGATAGACCCAGATCAAATAAATGGTAACATTATAATTGCTTCTTTCGAGATTATAAAAACTATATTTTTTTTTAGGTCGTTAGTTGTTCAATAAAACAAGGAATATTTTCTGAGTTGTGCCAATATTTAAAAAAAAAAAAGAGGAAAGGAGGTGAGGGAGAACTATTAAATGTAACTAATTATCGTCCAATTTCTTTACTTTCTGGTTTTTCAAAGATTTTTGAAAGGATTCTTTATGATCATCTTTCTATAAATAGATATAACCCAAAAAGAATTAAAAAAATAGTAATAATTCCACTGAACACGCAGTGCTTCATCTAACTAAAAATATTGCAGATTTGTTTGAGAAATCACAACTTACTCTTGGAGTATTCATTAATCTATCAAAAGCCTTCGATAGAATAGATCATGAGATTCTTATTAAAAATTATGGAATTTTTTGTGCGGAAATTTTCTAAAATTACCAAAGAGCTATTTAAGCAATCGTAAACAGTTCAAATTGATGAATCCTCCTCTACAACAAACAGTATGTGCAAATTGATGAATCCTCCTCTATTACAAACAGTATGTGCAAATTGATGAATCCTCCTCTATTACAAACAGTATGTGCAAATTGATAAATCCTCCTCTACTACAAACAGTATGTGCAAATTGATGAATCCTCCTCAATCAATTTACTAGATATAAATGTGATGTCCCCCAAAGGTCTTTACTAGGACCACTTCTTTTCTCATATATATTAATGACCTTTATAATGCCTCAAATTTAAAACCAGTGATGTTTGCTGATGACACAAACTTTTTTCTGTCTAGTAATAATATTACAACACTATTTAATGAGATGAACATGGAGCTAATTAAAATTTCAAAATGGTTTAAGCCAAATAAATTATCAATTAACAGAAAAAACAAAATGAACAAATTGGAAAATGATATGCCTCAAATATATATTAATGATATTCAAATAAAGCAACCAAAAGTTTTTCTTGGTGTTCTTATTGATGAAAATCTCACATGGAAAAATCATATTGAAACTTTACGCAACAAAGACTTTTTGAATATTATACAAAGCAAGAAATTTTGTAAATTGACATACATTAATTCAACTTTATTGCTCACATACCCAATGCCAATTAAACTATGTAAATATCGCATAGGATAGTGTTAAAAAAAAATTAATTAGATCCCCTTTAACAGCAACAGAAGCATCTAATAAGTCTAATAAACTTTAAAGATCGTTATAAACCTCTTTTATTCGAAATGAGTATTCTTAATATATACCAACTAAATGTTTTTAGTGTTCTTTGCTTTATATTCAAATGTAAGTTAAACTCAACTCCTTTATTTTTTCAAAATTTATATGCAATAAAGCCAAAAACAAATATAATCTAAGAAATGACAACTTTATTTATCAACATTATTCGCATACAAATTTTGGAGGATCTCTTATATCGGAGTTTTTTCGTGAAATAAAATAGTTTTAAAAAAAATTAAAGTTGAAGTTTTTCTACTTTCAAAAATAAACTTAAATTAAAGTTATTTTCTCAATAGATAATATATTCGAGTTCTTTTGATCTCGATTTTTTTTATAAGTGTTTTCCAATAAAAATTAAATTATTTGATATTTTTTATTGTTTTGTTAAACAGTGTTTTATATTTGAGATACCTAATTTTATTTGTATTGTTTTTTTAAACGGTATATACTTTTCATTTTATATTTTTTGAAATAATTGGTTTATTGTTATTGTGTTGTTAATCTGTTCTCGGTGACAGGATTTTACAATCCTCTTCAGGTTTTCGTGTTCTTATATTTTGTTTACAACAACTCTTTACCAGAAATTAATTGTTAAAAGAACAAAACACAACAAACAAACAAAACACACACACACAAAAACGTGTACGCATGTATAATATAATATTATGTTACACGCGTAGTAAAATGTTACCATAAGTCGTTTTATTCAAGAAAAAATAAAGCTATTAACTAATTCATTTGACTCTTTTTTGCACTGCTAAACCAAATTTAAGTTTTAAAATGAACAATAGCGACAGAATCAGATGCCGTATTTTCAAAACTATAATTTGTAAAATATGACGTTAAAAGGATAACCCAAAGGTTTGGTGAATTAGTTTTATAATTTTTCTTGCGTCAATTCTTTAGCATAAAAAAAAATAAATTAAAAAAATTATAAATAATAATATTAGCCTACCTGCGCAAGAATATGTTAGTTTTAAATTATTTCCGTCGGGTTCAGTTTTTTCCCACTGAAACTCGTGTCCTGGCATGCATTTTATTAAATCGTGCTTCAAAATACCTACATTTAAAGATTTTGTTTAAAGATAATTATGATATCTAGTAATTAAAAAAAGGTTTATAGTAATAAAACGAAAAAGTATTATCATAATTCAACATTTAAAAGTTGCCGTAAAATGTGATATATATATATATATATATATATATATATATATATATATATATATATATATATATATATGTATATATATATATATATATATATATATATATATATATATATATATATATATATATATATATATATATATATATATATATATATATATATATAGTTAGTGATGCAATAGAACCCCGTTAACTCGGACTTTGAAGGGGTATATGTATATTGTCCGACTTAGCGAATGTCCAAATTAAGCGAAGCTTTCATTATGACAGACTTTTTGAAAATGTCTGACTCATCGAAATTTTAAGATTGATTGTCACAAAATGATACATAAATGTTTTGTCTCAAGTGTTTAAAAGCCAGTATAACATGCTTTATCCAAATCCACATTTAGGGAGATTTACATCTTCACTATTTACGTAGAAAATTTAATTTTTCGACTGATATATTGTGTTTTTATCTTTTGACCATCCAGACAATATTTGCTTTGGAATGCCTTTTTTTTATATAGATGATTTTCCTTCGTCGAGTTCTTTTAGTACTTTTCTTTTATAGTTCTACTTGTTGGCTTTCTTTTATCAATCTTCGACATTTTTAATAAACAGTTTAAATCCGACCGACTTAGTAAAAGTCGGGCTTATCCAGGGTCCGAGTTAACAAGATTCTACTCTATAAATTTTTAAGTTTTTTTTTTTAATACTACATTTCCTATATCATAAATTGATGAATTTTTACCTAAAAACAATAAAAAAACATCCAGTTTTATTAGATTATCAAAAAAGATAACCCAAAATTAAAATTAGGTATCGCCATAAAACTAATACTGCTGCGTTTTAGAAATCATAGTCATGGTAACGTTGTGACCAAAGCAGTAGGCTGTGAAACTTTTTAGGTACTTCTAGATTTGTGTAGAACGGCATAGAACACTGTAGAATGACATAGATCAGTCTAGAAATGTGTAGATTGTTATAGAACTACTGATCGTGACAATATAAGCAATTTCTGCATTAGTTTTTGTTTTTGATAAGGTTAAGAAAGTGATATAGAGATAGAGATAACCTTCCCAGCTAGCACACGTACGTTGACAAAACCTTAAAACAATGTTGCGCCTTGCGTAAACCTAACATCAACCACAACGTTGTTTTTATATCATTTTGGTTACAAATGCAACGTCACCAACAATAAAAAAACAACGTTGATCTAACGTTAAATTTTTAATTTAATATTTTAACTTAATATTTAAATTTTTAAAGTAATATTTTACGTTAATTCAACGCTGTATTTTAGTTAGCGAAACGTTGCACAGTGCCTCACAGCTACGGAAAAACGGCAAAAACCCTCAAATCAGTGTTTTTGAATGGATTTCAACCTTTTTTGGCTCTAAATATATTAAAATTTAATCAGTAACCCAACCCGAAAGTCAGAAAATAATTTTGCACACTTTTTTCAAAATATTTTTGCAAATTTGCAAATTCTGAATTTTTTTCCCACTTTCTCAACATGCTTTTCTGTCGTTTTTTATTGTACTTATAGAGACAAATTCAAAAATATATATATAGTTTATTTAAATAAAAAGTGACAAATTTTCAATGTTTTTAAACACTCTACATATAATCCTTTAATAACAGCCGATTTTGTCAGTAAACAGTGAAAACAATAAAGATTACATTATTCAGAAACAAATATCTACAATTTCTGTATGTTGTAACATATAACATATATAACATGTAACAATATAATTTAGATTTAAACAAAAAAACTAAACTTAGTGTTTCAGCAAGTTAAGAACTTGTTCAGACAAGGGGTTTCCATTGGAAGATTTGTGTTTTATGAAGTTGATCGACGAAATTTCTGGATCAGTTCTGATCAGCAAATATTGAAATTGATTTTTCATTACATTTAGTCTGGAAATTTTGCATGAGTGGTTTAACCTAGCATGTCTTATCACTTTATTTTGGGCCTCCTGAGCCTCCTCAGAATAATAACCAATGGGTAGTTCTAGATTTTCAGCAATTGCAGGTCCATGAACTAGAAGTTTGTGAAGAGTTGGAGGCATTCTGTACCAATCATAGTTATTAACTATAAAGGCTAGAGTCTCATTGCAGCATTGGCTAAATCTATCAATATCTAGGTCATACCCTGAACAAACAGCTTGAAGAACTGTCCTCACCCGGAGAATCAACTCAACCTGAACTCCTGTTATGTCAGCAAAAGCCTCACCATGCATGAATGCTCTTCGCGCAGTATTACCATCATTTGTATTCCCAAATCCAGTTTTTGGAACATCTACCAGTAAACTAAGTTCTGCTCTAAACCTATCTTGAATAGTTTTTTTTCTAGCTTGAACAAGTACCTTATCTTCGGCTAACCTGACATCTGTCCTTGGAATAGTCATCTCCAGTCTGTAGCCTAAATGAAGTATGTATTCAAAACATTTAATCCAACAATGCAATGATGATAAACCAAGGGACATAGCATCATCATTCACAGGTTTAATTTTAACTAGATCTAGCTTGTTCATTTCTGATGGTTTCGCACCACATATATTGCAGCTTGCAGATGATTTTGTGTTGGTTAAGGCATTAACCACTTTGCCATCAAACATGGTTAGTTCAACATGAGATTTTATATTGATACTGACTTTTCTTCCATCTGCAAGTGTAATAATCTCAACATAATCTTCCAAACCAGCCATCTGATCACGAATGTGTTTTTCTTCTGACTTGCTAAGTTCTGTGGTTTCTTTTTTGCATTGAAGACGAAGAGGTCTGCAAAAATGAGAACTATTTGGTTTCTTATTCTCCCAAATTGTTTTACTTTCTACACTTAACTTAAGAGGTACAATTGCAGTTTGGAAAAGGGATTCTTCATTTTTTTTAGCCTCCTCAATGTCTGTGTTATCATATCTTTGTTTATACAAACTTTGGCTTGATGCACCATCAAACCCTGCTTTTAGAATAAAACGACCTTTGAGCATATTTTTATCTGGATCCAGAGTTTTTAAATTGTCTTCACTTAATACAATAACTTTTTTAAGAGTATGATTCACCATGGACTGTAATTTACTTTCAGCAGAAGTTTCAGTTACAACAAGGTCCTCTGGATAACAATTACTTTTTTCCTTGAATAGAGCATGTAATGTTGGATAAATATTGGCATTGTGTTTGATTGAGGAGTTTCTTATCATTTGATACTGATCATCACTGAGATCACAATTAACTTTTAATGAAAGTGCTTCTTTCTCACTCATCATTATTGGTTCCTTGCTGTCCATACTTTTTCTGATTTCAGATGCTTTCTGAATAGACTCTTTAACCACATAAGCAAAGTCTTGTAAGTCACCTGATGATTTTGCACTTTTAACAGCAGCCAGAGCTAAAACCTCTGGATCATGCGCAGATAATCCAACAACTCTTGTTTGCTTACTTCTCTCTCCTAGATCTTTCTAATCTTTCTTTGGTCGCCCTCCACTGAACTCTTTTCTGCTTACATTGTCAGTTTTCATAACAATTTGAATTTCGGTTTGCAACCATTTCTTTTCTTTCATTAACAGCCTGTCATATGTTTTGTTTACTGCAATCCACTTAGCTTTCAATTTTATCACCAAAATTCGGATTTTTTCTGTTAATTTTTCACTATGCACTTTTTCACCATCCAAACCTTCTGATATCAAAATTTCCTCATAAAGGAGGCTCACAATATCCTTGTTAGTTATACAAATTTCTCTTACTTTGGAAATCAAGTCTATTATTTTCATTTTGAGATGTAATCACAAAAGCACATATTACTAACTAATTTTTAGGATTTGTAAACAACTTTTTGCGGATTTCTTATTAATTGCAAAAAACTTTAAAATTCAATTTCTCAAAAACGTGCTGCTTTGGGGCGGGTTTTTTTTTCCGGGCATTCCTTTATATTTTCAAGATACTTCCCCATCAAAATTCAGGGTGGACAAGTGTGGACATTTTTAGAAAAAGTAAATATTGTGAATATTATTTTCTGAAAATTTTTAATTTTTTCACAAATTGTGAAATTCGAACATTAATTTTTGGTGTTGATAAAAGTCCAATGTCAGTTACTTACCGGATGATATAATATATATATATATATATGATGTTCACCGAAAAAATGAAAGAAAAAATTTTTTAAAATGACCATTTTGTGACAATTTTAAGATCTACTTGAAAACTCTAAAATTTCTAGTGAATTTTTGCCCACAAACAACCTGCATATAACAAGCTCACAAAAAGAGTAAAAATTTACAAAATCATAAAAAATGGGTTTACCTTGTTCAGTATGCTTATAACAATCAAGATAAAGTTAAAAAACATCAAAATAAATTTAAAAAATTAATAGGGTTTTTGCCGTTTTTTCGTATCTGTGAGGCACTGTGCGTTGTATTTAACGTTTGAACTAGTGTTGCGAAGGTAAAATTTACCGGAAAATTTTCCGGTAAATTTCAGGAAAATTTTGAAAATTTACCGCCTGTAAATTTAAAAATTTTTTTTCACTTATTTTTTTTTCTTTTTTTTTTTTTTTTTGATTTTTTAAAGGAAAGTTTACCGTTCTCTAATTAAAATTTACAGGTAAATTTACCGGTAAATTTTGAATCAAATTTTACTGGAAAATTTACATCACTAGTTTAAACAACGTTATATTTAATTTTTATCGGAACTAATTTTGCTTTATATTTTTTCACAAAGTTATATTTATACATTTTAAAAGCATATATAATTATATATATATATATATATATATATATATATATATATTTGTATAAATTTGTAATTTATACAAATATATATATGTATAATTATATATGCCTTTTCTCGATGCAAACACAACGTTGATCCACTGTATATAACCCAACGCTTTTCTAATGCATATGGATCAACGTTAACCCAATTTATATAATCCAACGTTATTCCAATGCATGCGTATCAACGTTGATTCAATGTATATAATTCAACGTTAATCCATACACATTGGATTAACGTTGGGTTATAAGCATTGGAGCAACCTTAATCCTTATGCATTGGATCAACGTTGATCCCTATGCATTGGATCAATGTTGGGTTTAGATCGGAAAAACATTCAATGCGATGTTTTTACATACGTTGGACCTATGTAATTTTTCTAACTATTTTTGATCACGTTGTTATTAAGATTTTCATTAATATAACTATAATGCAAACAACATTGGATCAACGTACACCGACGTTCGCGATGTATTTATATATGTTGGCCCAACATAATTGTACTTACTGGGTTTTAATTGGAACTCATAAATTCATTATAAATATATAAAATAAATCGGATACAGCATAAACCTAACAAAAATAATGAACAATTTCTTGTTCAAAAATAATGAACAAGAGTATTACTGTTTAAGTATAGAAATACTGGATGAAGCACAGGTTACTGTAAATGAGTTAGCAGAAATATTGGGTACGTAACCAAAGTTTGAAATTGGGTAAAAACATAACAAGACTGTTCTAGAAGACTGGAACTTACTATTGTACTACATCATCACACTCTAATTCGTTCATTCATTCATAATTCGAATTCGTTCATTCAAGCATAAAAAGAGTATCGAGGAAAAACCTCAACATGATTATGATGGAATTGATGATTCAATAATAAATCCTAAAAAAAAAATTTCAGGTGGAATTTTTCAATGTTGCAATCTACAAAGAAATACATTTTGTTGATAAAAGACACCAAATACGTTCACCAAAAAGTTTTTTTGGTGAACTTATAAGCTGTTGACAGCTTATAAGTTCAACAATAAAAGTTTATTTTTCAAAACGTAAAGAAAAAAAAAATCTTAAAAATTAAAAAATTATATATGTAATTTGTAAGGCGAAACAAATAACTTGTAAAAACTATATGCTGAAAATGTTTCTTTCTAAGATATAACATTTTAAAAAGTATGTAAAACACAGGCCCACAATTTCCGAACTAGGACAAAAATACTAAAGATTGGTTCATTTATTCTAAATATGCTGATGAATTTTGTTTACAGAATTTTTATTGATATGAGTTTTCTGTTAAAGTTTACTATCTATTATACTTAATGACACATCCCTTATAAGTGGCCAGTCAATAACATTCTAACATGTGATATACTTTTAACCACGAGATATGATAAAGCACAGATAAACCATGAAAAAAATTTGCGTATAATGTTAAACTTTAAACGCCACCAATGACTTTGAACACTTTGACTTCTTGCTCTAAGATGTGATGTTTGTGAATAGTATTTAACTTTTAATGATCGCAAGTATTTTACCATATTATCAAGTTTTTGTCAAATTTTTTGAAAGCCAGTTAAATTGTAGAAAAGAGCGGAGCTAGTTGAGCATAGAGAAAAGTTCTACAAATTAATTTCTCAAGGCATTGCGAAAGATTTAATGTATGCGAGTTAAGTAATTAGAACGGTACAGAATGGACAACAAAAAATTGTTAGATAGCAGTCGAGTAAGATATACGAGCACTTTTTATGTTTTTAGCAAAAAGGTAGAAAATTAATAATATTTTCTCTTAGATATTTATATTTTTTTATCTGGTACTTCTTAAGTGTTAATATTTCATCGATTTATCGGATTTTTGGTTATGAAAAGCCATTTCTTCTCAAGTCTTACAGTTCTCTTTAAAACCTAATTAACGCTTCACCCTGTCTAGTAGGGGTAAATTGAGCTTTAAAAATAAATAAAACTGAACTATTAAACAGACTAACAACTTTGATAAAAAAGAACTTTGCAGTATTTAAATTTAAATAAAAACATAACCGACTTGTCACAAAGACATAACCGACTTGTCACAAAGACATAACCAACTTGTCACAAAGCACTGCGGAAGAGCATTTAACTAGGAAGTTAATGCTTTTTTACTTACTTATGACGTAAAATATGCCCATAGCTTGCATTGAACCCTGGATCTTCTGCTTCTAATAAAAGCTTATATGTGTGTGTTTATGTGTGTGTGCGTGTGTGTGTGTGTGTGTGTGTGTGTGTGTGTGTGTGTGTGTGTGTGTGTGTGTGTGTGTGTGTGTGTGTGTGTGTGTGTGTGTGTGTGTGTGTGTAGAAAAGCGGAAAGTTTGTAAAACAAAAATATATTTTAAAATATTTGTCTAAATAAAAAAACTTACTTTCTTCATAGGGAAGTGGATCAGTCAATGCATTTACTTGTATAGTAAGACAAACCAGAAGAAAAAAAAGAACCATCACCTAAGTATTAATAAAATAAATTAATTTTCAAAAAACTCAGCAGAAAATAATTTTAAGAAAAATTTATTTTTAACTAAAACTAATGTAAGTTTAATAACACACTGAATGTAAGTTTAGGTTTCAATTTAATAACTTTAAAAATTTTCGCCTGGGCCACAAGCATGTATGAATATTGAAATTTTAAAATCTTATTTTTATTGTTTTTTGGGCCATTTCTTGCATGTTAAATTGTGTATTCAATTATAATTTTTAATTGATTTAAAATAAGAGAGATAGACCAACAGTTAGAATTAGTTAAGAAATTTTTTCTTTTAAGTTTAGATGATTTTTAACCGATTTTAATTTATCAGGAAAAATACTGCTCTCATAAGAAGATTTATATAATAAAGATGGGTTTAAAATTTGAAAGAGAAACTTATCTCTAATATATCTAATGAAAAAATAACTATTTTATTTAACAGCATCTTCTGATGAGAATAGTATTTTTCCTGATAAATTAAAATCAGTCGAAATTCAACCGAACTTAAAAAAAATAAAATCTCTTTACTGTCTCTAACTGTTGTTCTATTTCTCTTACTTATTTAATTATAATTAAAAATATTTAAAAGGAAAGTTTACAACAGAATTTTTAACTAATTGATACTAAATACAATCTTATTTGAAAATCAATTAACAGGTTGAACTTGTAAATAAAAACTTCATTTGATACTAACTTGTTTGTCAATCACTCCAATACAAAATTACTGTTTAAAGCAATAAAAATCGAAACAAAAAATTTTAATCATTGGTTTAAAGTTAATTATCTGTCTTAGAATTGTGAAAAAACCAGCACCAATCTGTTTCATAAAATTAGAAAAGGACACCACAATCTTTTGAATTATTGCTTTTAAAAAAATTAGAAAAAGACAATCTTTTGAAGGAACTCAAAAAGTTTTGGTGTTTTATCATCCATACCTTTATGTTGTTATTTAAAACAAGGTAACGCTTTTTTATTCTACTTTTATTGAATGAAACTGTTAAAATTTGTTATATAATCAGAAAAAATAAGTAAATAAATAGATATTTACAAAAATATACAAATCGATATTCGATTCAAATGTACAATTTAAATGGAAAGATTCAAATGTACAATTCGTGGACAAAAGTTGTGCTCTAGACCTCTAAAAACATATTGTATTAAAAAAACGTTTTTAATACTTTTTTTAGACGTATAAAATATGTCACTGAGATCATATTAATCGATAAATAATATTATAAATAATTTTAAAAGAATGTGAGAAAAAGTGATTAGTGGTAATATTCATTATAACTATTATACTGTTTTTTTATTTTTTATTGATTTTATCTATTTTTAAAGAAATTTTTATAACAAAATAAGTCAAAATCTATGTGCGATAAATGGTGTTTTGATTCAATTTTAAACCGTTTAAGAAATTTTTTTTCGTAAACAGTTTTGTTGAAAAACTTTTCTACTAAACTGGTCCGTGATTCTTAATTTAATATGAACTCAGTAGTGAATGAAATTTTGGTACAGCAAAGAGGGTTTAATAAAAATCTTGTTGAATAATTATGGTTTATTTCTTAAAAATAAATTTCACAGATTTTATAAAACCTTTTAAAATCTTCAAAGATTTTATAAAATGCAGTAAAAAAAATATTGATTGTTCTTAATTAAGGACAATTGATATTATTTTTTATGTATGAGCTGTAAAACAAGATGGATGTTAAATTTGAAAATATTTAACAAAACCAAGTATATGTAAAAGAGTTTCACAAAGAACAGCTTTACCAGCTCGAAATATATTTCTAACTGCATGTTTTTGTTTTTTAAAGTTTTTTTTTTTTTTGTATATTTAGGCGAAAAATCTTTATTAGAGAAAAGTTTATAATAAAAGTGTTTATAGCTTTAGGCTTTTACCAATCTATCTGTAGAAACTATTTAATTAAATACACATGAATACTAATAAGAGAGGTAATGAGTGATAAGTAATGTAAGAGAGAAAAAGAGTAATAAGTAGTGATAAGAGAGATGAAGAGCAATAAGTAGTGGTAAGAGAAATGAAGAATGATACGAGAGATAAAAAAAGGTAAGTAGTGGTATGAAAAACAATTAAATTAATTTAGACAATATGAAAATTGGTTTTACGAGAGTTTACGAACAAGCTGAATTTTAAAGTAGGTTTTCTTGCATTTAAATGCAAATAAATGGTTTAGTACATTTGCATGCTCAATATAAGATAACCAAGAACTCACCGAGATCTTTGTTCGTTTACAATGGTCTTTGTTTGTTAACCAAAGTCTTTCTTTGTTCGTTCTCAGCAAGATAGTTTTCTAAGTTTGCCAAACAACTGTTTTGAGAAACACGCCGCCCAAATGCAATGGAGCGTAACCATATTTAGAATAGTATGCGCAGTTGATATTAGGTAACATTAAAATACAATTTTACAATTTTTAAATGTAGGCCAAGTTTAAAAATTTCAAGTTTTCTGTTTATTATCTTGTCCTATATTGTTTTATATTTTGTTTGGGTAGCATGTTTTTTAGATATTCTAATTATTTATTCTATATAAATATTCTTTTTATTTATATTTTTAATTACTTCAATTTTAGTGGTATTTTGTTTCTTTAGTTTTGGTTGAAGAAACTTAACTAAAACTACAGAGAAAATTTATGATTTGAATTTATGATTTGAATTTATTTAAAACGCTGTAAGATCATATTTATATATAATATTTTTATATGTAATAAATTTATATAAAATATTTATATATAACAAATTTGTATAAAATATTTATATATATGGTCCATATGATAGCCACATCTAATTTCTTTACCTATTTAATTAAATATTATACTACATTAAGTGGCAAGATGAACAGCTTTTCGTGTTTTACATGTGTGCAACGTCATCAGATTATAAATCGATCGTAAACTTGGACAGCAATTACATTTAGTTTGTTTGGTGTTTTGTTGAAAACGTTTAAACGAAAAAATTTAAATGTTTTCAACAAAAACATTAAACAAACTAAATGTAATTGCTGTCCAATGTACTTAAATATTTCAAGTATAGTATATTGTTGTCAGTGCTGGGCAAAATACTTTATAAAAGTACTTGAACTACAAATACAAATACTGGAAAAAAAAAGTATTTTAAATAAAAATACAAATACTTCAAAAGTATTTAAACTAAAAATGTTTTTAAAAAAGTATTTTAAATACTAAATTTTAAAATAAAAAATACTTTACAACTTTTAAAACTTGCAACTAAAAAATAATCCATTTTCAAAATTTATTTTTACGCACTCTCATTGCTCAAAAGTAGTTATTAGTCATTTATACTACATTTATAATTAAAATTTTTTTTAGCAGCAGCAGTCGTTCAAACATTATACCACTTAAACAACTACGCCTAGGTGTTTGTATTTGTCTCGCAGTGCTAACTAGTCATTCAACTGGAGCCGACGGTGGTATAGTGGTATTGAATTTGAAAAACAGTGACCGAATAGTCTTAGTTTTGTTCATTCAGTGCATTTAAACTTGTATCTCTATCATTCAGATACAACATGCACTCTTGCAGAGTGTCAACATTATGTATAAAAAAATTTTTAGTTGTACTGTCAGTGTTCACATTGAGATTGGTCCCATTCAACGATTCACATTGGTCGCTGTCAACGATTGCATTTTCAAATATTTCTCTGCAGGTAGCTTGTTTATTTATTGGCATCCACCGTAATTCGAGTGCAAAACTACTTTAACAATCCTGTATGAATTACTGACATCATATCTCAGCTTTTTTTTAAAACGAATTTTCATGCTTGCTAACAATGCTGCAGCAAAGTAATTTACCGTATTTTAACTGGCAACTTTGAAACGCTTCGAATTTTACCTGTAAGCTACGCAATAATGTGTATTTTAGCTTTGTGAAAACACAAGGCTAAAATACACATTATTCCATTGCAAAGTATCCAATGTTGTAGCAACAGGCTTATGACCAAGGCATATTCATGCAGGCATTTTAGTTCTTGATTTTCAAACTTTGACGCATTCAAAGCATTACATATATCATTAAGTTTGTCACATAATTCTAGTAATTGCTTGATAGCATTGTACTAAAAATTCGAAAGTTTTGCCACGGGGCAGAGTATTTCTTCATTTGTAATATTTGATACAGCATCTGATGCTTTACTAATTTGTCGAGTTGCATTCTATATTGAAGTGCATTTTGCCCGTCCTGCACTGTAGGTACGCTTAAATGTACTGTCTGTATCACATGCCTTCTTAGCATCATTAGTTGCCTATAGATTCAGTGAATGGCTGCTGCATGTTTTATGAAATGGCAAAAAAATACTTTAGGCTATGGACTCATCATCATCATCATCATCATCATCATCATCATCATCATCATCATCATCATCATCATCATCATCATCATCATCATCATAATCATCATCATCATCATCATCATTATCATCATCATCATTATCATCATCATCATTATCATCATTCTCATTAACTTCATCATCTTCCTTGTCCTCTTGCTCTTCAAAAATATTAGAAGTTACAATTACATCAGTTGCTGCTGCACTTGTAGTTGACTCTGAATGCTTTTTCAAAATTTGTCGGTAACAGTTACTAAGATTTTTTCTACGTTAAGGTCATGTTGACAATGAATTTTAGAAATCATCACAGCAGTTGTGTGATATGCGTGACTACCACTATTGATGGCATGCAAGGGATACAGATGCTTTTGATACTGAACTAGAATCATCTATTGGTATTTCAATATAATGCACAATCACTCAAAGAAAACTTTTTCTGTTGACTAACCAGATATTAGCAGTAGTGCAAACAAATGATGCTTTTTTCAGTTTGCTTCATATTTTTTTATGCCTCCTAGATAGCTTTGAACTAAAACGTTTGTTAAGAGTCTTGCGACACATGATACTTATGTTAGGATTAAACCTCGAAGCAGTCGATAAAAACCGGTTTTTCAACCGTAGCCAAAGGAAGCATCTCTATCCGTAACTAAATTGTCAGCTTCTTCTTGCAATATAATACAACATTATGGTGAAAATTCAGATGCTGCTTCATGGTACGTAATTTGTTTGAACTTCTTACTAGCAGGGCCTTCATCAGCCGTTCTTCCTACACCAGCCTTTCCTAGCTTACATTTTCTCTGAACATCTGCCTTATGTGCTTTATAGTGTCTCTACACAACGCACACATAATAAGCATAATGCTGATATTTTGTTACTTTTTTTTTATCTGGCTACGATTTTAAAAAAGGTACTATTTACAATGGCTGGTAAAATTTCATCATTTTCTTTAGTCATTTTGTTTTTGCGGCTCACAGCAACCATCTTTAAATTAAAATTGTTGATTACCGCAAAATAAATTTATAATTACCATGGTATATAAATAAGTTAAGAAATAATTAAAAATAAATAGTGGCAGATTGATACTATAACATAACAGTTAGTTTAGTTGTTCGTGTGCGGTGTTAAGAATATATTATCTAATCCATAAATACTGCAAGTTGCATATTTGAAATTACAAGCAAGTTGCATATTTGAAATTACAATTAAAAGTTTCCACAAATAATTTCTTTTTTGATTAATTTTTATTGTTCACTTTAACACTAAATTATTTTTGCTAAAATTATTGATTTTTGTTGTTCATTAAATGACCTCACATTTTAGTGATTTGAGAATTATAACTTTAACTTGTGTTTGAGGGTAATGTAAACAATGGACAATAAATGTAAAATAACCCTAACTTGATCTCCGATTCATTTTTTTCAAATGGAAATTTGAAAAAAATAAAACTTTTTTGAATAAAGGTTTGAAAGTTGTAAACCGTAGTTAATTTTACAATTATAAACATAACTTTTAATCAATCAGAGCATGCATGTAAAATTTATTCACCTAGTGTGATATCTCACTACAAGCATTGTATTTCATATAGGAAGTTAATTTGCACGCAAACATTAAATAAGAAGAAAAACATTTATGCTTAATAACTAATTGATAAGCTGCATATATTATTTGATTTATTGTTATTGATCATGGGTGCATCAATAGTCAAACCAAATCATTGCGTCATTATTTTTTCTTTTGAACTGTCTCCAGGCTGCAGTACTGGAAATGACGAGTTTTGTCTTCAGATAAACTGTTCATCAGATATAATATGATGAAATTTAAGTACTGTACAAATATCATTTTTCTAAAGTAGTTTTCAAATTGAAGTTTTTTACTTTTTACGTTTTAGCTACTAGGATTGTTTTTCTTTGTCCGCATAGACGAGGGACTTTCATATGAATTTCTATTGGCTGTGAGAAAGGACTTTTAGTATAAATATAACAAAACAATGATATTAATGCCCTCCGCTATGTGCATTCTCAAACAAAAAATAATAGATTTAGTTTATTTAATCACATTGCACATTTGCACTGCTAAATTGAAATCATTAACGACTAGTTTGAGGCGATGCAAAGAGCAGGGCCGTCCCGAAGGAGGGGGGTGTCGGGTGTCTCCACACCCCCTCCCCCCCCCACTCCCCCACCCCATCATCTCAAAACTGTCATATAAGCATTTGAGTTAACACATTGAGCAAGTTTTGCTCAATTTGAAATGCTTTTTGAGTTGATATAATAAATATAGTTGGCAAAATGCCAACTGAAATGCTTTTTGAGTTGGCATTTTGCCAACTATATTTATTAATATAATTGACATTTTGCCACCTATATTTATATTAAAGTTATAGTTGGCAAATTAAAATATAAATATAGTTTGCTATATTTATAGTTGGCAAAGTATTTAACTAGAAGTTCACGCCTCCTTCCTTACCAATGTCGCTTATTGGGCGAGAGCCGGCGTCGAAACTTGGACCTCTGGGTTCTGAGCCAGAATTCTAACCACTGCGCCACGGCTGCTCAAATATTATATGTTCGAGTGTACTTGTGTATCACTTGCGTATATATAAATAACGAGGTAAAAAACAAATTAGCAACTGGAGACCTGTATCTCTCATTAACATGAACTGCAAAGTTAAACTCTGACCAATAAATTGGAAAATTTGTCTTATATTATGATGTTATAAACAGAAAGCACAAATTAATACTCTAAGTTCTACAAATGACAAAATTATTTAGTTAAAAAAGAAAAAATAAAAGCACCTATACTTTCTGAAGATCAGGTGAAACCTTTTAATAGAGCAGATGAAAATTTTAATTTTAAAGATGTTTTTTTTTTCAACAAAACAATTTACAACAACATAAACGTAAAATAATTGTCGACATATTTTTTTGTTGTTGTAAAAATTAAACATTTTAGAAAAGGTAAAGCATACTGCCTATTATCAAAGATATTGTACACCATACATGGTGAAATATTTTCTCAATATATAAGATGAAAATGTAATTCAAAAGATACCCTAATATGAAAAAAAGAAAGTACAGCAATATGTAGATGATTATTGTTTTGTTTTTTAATCGTTTGATGCTCCAAGAAGACCTAATAGTCTTATCAGTAAGCTACGTGGAAGAAAATTTCACAAGAATTTGACGCCTTCTTCCTAACCAATGTTACTTACCTGGCCAGAGCTGGTATAGAACCTCAAACCTCTTGGTTCTGAGCGAGAACTCAAACCACTTCACAACATGTGCTCGTTTGTTGAATTTATGTTTAACTGGAGATAAATCCATCCAAAATATTAGCACTTAAGCTAAATTATAAAACTATTACCGCAAAAGTTTGTATTTCTAAATGCCAGAGAATATGATATGCTGCAAGCAACCACTATTAAGTTGGGAGTTAGTAAAAAAAAAATAATAGAATTATAGAGCAAGGAAACTGTTGACAGAAGAATTAAAAAGATAAAGCTTCTATGAGTCAGGAAAACATAAAGATGGGAGAGAGTTTGAAAGGGTTGAACTGCGGGGTAAAAAACTAAACGAATAAAAAATTTTGGAGCATGCAGGGAAAGATACAGTAAAAGAATGGGACTTTGATGAATGATGAGTCAAGCGAGAACGAGTTTCAGTTGATGGAACTAGAGATAATTTCTCTGTTGAACAACGTCCATGTATTTGTAGAAAAGAGAAAGAGATGCAACTTTACAACGATAGGAAAGAGGCTCAAGCTTAGCAGATAGACCTAGGTCCAAAAACGCATTGTAAACTACGTTTACAATGCGTTTTTGGACCTTGTTTAGAAGAGAAAGAGCATCATTAGAAGAACCAGCCCAAATATGACAACAGTATTCCAGACAGGGACAAATAAGAGGTTCGTAGAGGCAGAGAATGGAATCAGGAGAAAGAAAATGGCGAGCACGGTAAAGAGAAGCAACTTTTGCTGATGCTAATTTAGCAATCGATTGTATATATGGTTTCCATGAAAGGTCAATTGTAAATGATAATCCAAGAAGACGTTAGGAAGAGGACTTAGCAAGAGGGTTGTCATTCATCAATATAGGAAAGTCAACGGTACTGAGATAGTTGTCTATAAAAGAAATCTATAAAACCTTGATAGGAACCGATACAAGGCAATGTGTGATAAACTCGAACAATATTTTAGTCCAAGAAAGAATATAACATACGAACGTTACGTTTTTAAGAGAATCAAACAAAATGAATAGGAAAGTACAATGAGTTTTGTTACACAATTAAAAAAACAAGCGGATTACTGTGCCTTTCCAAATGTTACAGAGGCATCGTGTTATTCTTTAAAATTGAAACAAAAACTCCTAAAAGATAGAGAAGTAAATCTCGAGAAATGATTGGTCGAAACATGGAAGTGTCAAAACAACAGGCAAAAGAAATGTGTGATAAAAAAGCAAATGAATGCACAGAGGAAATCGACTTAGTAGACCACTTAGAAAAACAAAATTTTTTTCAGAAGAAAAAAACAAACAACAGATTTTAAATCGAGACCTAGCCAAAATGGTATTAAGGACAAAAAAAAATAATTTGTTAAGTTTTCAATGTGGAGAAAAGTACTTTGTTGGACACCATAAAGATTATAAAGTTATTGGCAAAATGTGTTTCAAAAGTCAAAAGAAAAATCATTTAGATATTTGTTGCCGATATACCCAACATCAATTTAGTTGCATTAAAAACAGCGTTGCTGTCTGGTAAATGGAAGGGCAACCCAATACTTGAACCATATCGTAAATTTCAAAACGAGTTAACTGATCACGAAGGAATCATATTACTTAAGAGAAAAGATTGTTTTACCAAAGTCGCTTTAAAAAAGAGCTTTACAAATAGTGCATGAAGAATATTTAAGTGTTAAAAAATTCAAAGGATTATTGCGACAAAAAGTTTACTGGATCACTATGATGTTGATATAGATGTATAAGTGTTTTGAATGTCAAGCGAATTCATATGTTCCAAATCCTGAACCAATAAAAATGTCGAAATTACCAGAACATGTTTGGGATGAGTTATCAATGGTTTTTTTTGGACTATAACCGTCAGGAAAGTATTTATTTGTTATAGAAGATTTATATTCCAGATACCCATATGTTGATATAATGAAAATCACAACAGCTTCAAGCATCATAGGTAAATTAGAAAAATTATCTGCTATATTTGGTTACCCTAACAAAATTAGAAGTGACAATGGACAACCGTTTCAAAGCAAAGAATTAAAACTATACTTTGAAAATGTTAACATAAAGCACATTAAAATAATACCTCGATATCCGCAAGCAAACAATATTGTAGAAAAATTTATCCAAATGATAGGAAAAATAATTAAAATAATTCATTTTATGGTGAAAAATTGGATAGAGGAACTTCAAAGCATGCTTCGAAATTATAAATGTGGACCTCATGCTACAACTGGCAAACTACCAGCTACGTTATTATTCAATAGAAATATAAAAAATAAGTTTCCTTCAATAAAAATTGAAAAATCACCGTATAATAAAGAAGTGAGAGAACGTCAAGATAAGTATAAAAAGATAAGTATAAAAACGTCAAGATAAGTATAAAAAGTATAAAAAAGTAAAAGAATATTTTGATATAAAACATCATACAAAGAAGAGAGATGATATTAAGGTAAGAGATCAGGTTCTTGTAAAAGGCCATTAACCAGGAGGAAAATTAAACTCAAAATATTTAAACAAGAAATATATAAAGAAAGAAAGAAATCAAAATTTAATCATTGTAATCGATCAAGTAGGAAACGAGTTGGCGCGTAATATACAATTTATAAAAAAACTCCTAAAACCGGAGGCTGAAAGTATACAACGTGAAACACCAATAAATGATAACAAAAGAAAAATAATTGAAAGAAAATTGTATCCCAACCTAGTTAATAGACTAATAAAGTTTTACTATTAAACATCTAGATTTTGTTATTCGAATAATAGAAGTAGAATAGTAATAGAAGCTTTTCCTAAATAGGGGGAACTGTTTAGAGTTGGTAACGAAATACATAACATTTTGATTTGAAAGAGCGCGTTCATGTGGAACACATTAGAACTCGTGAGTTAGTAGAAATATAATGTAGTGCGTTATGATTGTTTACATAATATTTGTTGTAATATATATGTTATTATAATAAATCTTAAAACAAATAAATTAGAGTTGATAGTTATATATTTAAAATAGAGAACGCAACATTGGCCTTCGAGGATGACTTTAATAAACCGGTTAGAAAGAAACGATTTGATAATCTCAAAATCTTTCCGAGATACACCGTATGAAACAAGACAAAAGAGAAGACCAGCATGCCAAACTTTGTTGAAAGCCTTAGATATGTCAAGAGCAATAGCTCTAGCCTCTCCGCCCCCATCTAATGCACGATAAAATCTTTCTGTTACATCAGTTAGCAAGTCAGCCGTAGAGCAAGAGAATCGAAAATCGTATTGATTGTCTGACAGCAAGTTATTTAAATCGAGATATCCCATTTTGAAAGTGAGAAATTTGTTGATCAAACACTCAAAGACCTTGGTAATAACAGAAGACTGATTGGACGATAATTAGAAGGGTCAGAATGTTCACCGGAGTTTTTGAAAATTGAAACAACAGATTCCATTTTCCAGCAGGCAGGAAAACAAGACTCTGCTAATGTTGCATCTCTTTATCGAGCTAGACACTTTCTTACTTCGGATTCTATTCTCTGTATATCTATAAATCTCAAATCCAGTCTTGTATGGAATAATGTTGCCATATCTGGGGCGGATCTTCTAATGATGCCCTTTCTCTTTTAGACAAGGTGCAAAAACGCATTGTAAACATAGTTGGACCTGCTCTTGCAGCCAAACTTAAACCATTATCACATTGTCGTAATGTTTCTTCTCTTTCTCTTTTCTACAAATACTATAATGGGCACTGCTCTAAAGAGCTAGCGTCTCTTGTGCCATCTACAAAAATTCATTCTCGTGTTACTCGGCATTCAATTAAGTCCTTTTTCTGTGACTGTTTTGACGTTATCTTGCTCTACAATCTTCATCTTTTCTCTTCCAGTAACTTCCAATTCTAATTAGTGGTTGCTTGCAGCCTTGTTGAAGACGAAGATGTTTAAAAAAAAAAAAAAAAGACTCAGTCAACCACTTATTAAAAAGTTTAGAGAAATTTAGTTTAGAAAATTGAAGAGAGTTCTGGATAACTATTTTTAAGACTGTGACAGGAGATATGAGTTTAGCAAAGGAAGCTGGAGTGATTTGAATGTCTAACAATGGGTTAACCTGTTTAATTGATTAAAAACCTGTTTAATTGATTAAAAGATAAAGATGCGTTTCTAAATTTCGATCGGAGCAGAAATTGATTGAGAAGTTAAAACTTAGTTTTTTCCAATATAGGAAATTTCTTTAATAAAATTAATTGGAAATAAAGATCGAATAGAATGGAAAGTAGAAAGTAGAAGCAAATAATTGGAAAAAATATAAATTATCTTTAGATGCAAAAAAATTGGAACAAATATAATAATAATTTTGCAGACACGATCTTCGTTGTATATTTGCAAAGTAAAAACATGTTACATTTATTCGAAGCTACAATAAAAAACTTCTTATGGAAAAGCAAGATACTAATGTTAAAAAAGGACATTATACAACAGAGTATTGAAAATGGAAACAAGACTATTAACCCAGTGGGCAAACGATGTCGATCCAACGTTAGATTTATGTCAGGTTATGTTGGATGACGTTGACCAACTTAATCTAACATTTTTTACTACAAATTTATTTTTTTGGAATTACAACTTTGTTACACTAACGTATATTTTATCGTATTTTTTAACTACAATTCTATAATAGCTATATTAAAAAACGTTGCTTTTACATCGAAATCTCAACACAGATTAAAGTTTGAAAAAGCTAACGTTATCCATCCTTTCCATTTCCAACATTAATCCAACGTTAATACAACCTAAATGACAATGTTAGTTAACGTTGTTCCAACGTTGTGGTGCCCACAGGGACACACGTTTATTTTTTGCATTTTCTTAAGACTGTTTAGTAGCTGGAAATTGTCTTCCTCTTAGTATATGTAAAGTATCATCTGATATCAAGTTTTTATTATACTTTAGTGATGATAGAAAGAGTTTTAGCAATTGTGTCATGCATAAAGTCAAGAAACGTGACATTCTCTCATTGATTATGTTTAACATATACTTTATGTGCATTTAAAACAGCTTGAGCCATCAGTTAAAGTACTACCTTACAATACCATTTAAAAATTTTTCTCAGTGTCTGAATACTAAAAAGTTGCTGATCAACATAGTCTACGCCATCCACATGACTGTTATATGCTTTGATAATAATAGGTTTTTCAATGTTATCTCCATATCGAATTTTACATGTTTCAATATATGGTTGATGGCAAGTTGTTAGCATATAAAAACTTTTTATTTACAAATGCTTTATCTTTTAGATTACGGCGTTTACATGCAATTGAATTAAATTCTTTGTTTACATAAAATACATATTCCCCACATTGTAAGACTTCTGTAGCAATTTCTTTCGAATACATTTTTCGATTTCATTGTATTGTTCCACTTAAGTGAGTGTTGTTTACTAAGAAATACTTGGCTAATTTTGGACTGGTATAATAATTATCTAAAAAAAATATGACCTTTTCCAAGAAAATCTTCCATCAGCATAGGGGGTATCCTCTCTGTAAAAGGCATGGTGCTATTAATATCATCATTAGCAAACATCAACTCAAGTTTTATACCAAATCTACCTTGCTTAGATTTTATATACTGCTTCGAATAAAATCTGCCTTTATAAAGCACAAGAGATTCATTGACACTCAGATTTTTACCCGGTTCATACAATGTTTTGAATTTTTCAAATATTAGTAAGCGGTCTGACCTTATGAAGACGATCTCCATTTTCATCATCAATATTATAAATGGAAAAATTGTTAAAATATAAAAAATTTAAAAGACGATAAAATGTGTTTTGGTTTATAATTTCTGAAAAGATAGGTGAGTTGTACAAGATATCAGTTGGCCAATGCATAGGTAATTGGGGTTTATATATAATTCATCAAGATGATCATCATTGTCAACATCGAAATCTGATTCCTAAAGATCAATATTTTTATTGTTACACATGAGTTTTGGACTATGGTCATGAGTTGTTTTGAAAATATTTAAACAATAAACAAAGCAAAAAAAAAATAAAAATAAAACTTCATTGTAAGCGAGTTACTACTAGCATTTATTCGTAATTTGTTATATGATTTATTCGTAGTTCGTTATATGATTTATTCGTTATTCGTTATATGATTTATTCGTTATTCGTTATATGATTTAGTGTCTAATTGCTTAATTAGGTACATAAACGAGATGATTGGGTAGAAATCACAATTTATCTTACATCTTATTGACAAAATATTTGACTATATTCAAAAAAAAATTTTATCACATGGTATTCTAAATAGATTATCCAGGTCATATTTTAAAAACCCGGAAAATTATTTGGGTAAAATATCCGGAAAATATTTTCCCTTAATTTCCTTTAAATTTTGCTTTTACCTAAGTTGTTTCTAACTTTTTTTTTCAAACTTTTTTTTATTTTTCTACAAGTGATAAGTGAAAAAGCTTAAAAACAAACATATTACACAACTTTACACCTAAAATTGTATGTATAAAAAATGTTTAGGATATTCAGAAAAACTATCCGAAATTCCGGAAAGATCCGGAAAAGGATAATCCGTGTTTATACCATAAAATTTTATTCAGCTGGTTAATAACCGGCAACCAATTATGCATTTAAACAGCTAGTACTATTAAAAGATCATGTTTCTAAAACATTTTTATCATTACAATTAAATTTATATTTTAAATGATGCAATTTTTAATTTGCATGAAAACTGAGTATTTGGCGGTAAGTTTGTCAATACACGAAAACCCCGCATCAACCTGAATTCTGTTCATGACTAAACACAAACAGATCCGCAGATGTTCAACTTGTAAAGTGCGTGTATTAGTGTCAATTCTTTTAAATCTTAAGTCGTGCGTTTTATTCAAAGAATTAATTTTATCATAATAGCGCTTAGCAGTGGTCGTTTGAATATTCAACACAACTGCGTTTAGCACAGGTCACGCATTGCGTCTCAGCACAAGTCGCTTGGATATTCAATACAACAAGTTATTTTAATATCAAAGATGAATTTTATATAGATATTAAATACAAGTTTTTTGAATTTGAATACAACAAGTTAAAACTATAGTAATAAGAACAATAGTGATCAGATTTTAAAATAAAAAAAAATAACACGACAAACTTGAATAGTTGACAAAAAATGAAAGATTGCATGATATCTTATTTACTTATATCGTCGTAGTGACTGCAGTAAGACGTAAGTCACAAAATAATAGGTTTGGCTTTTATTGCATTATCGTAACCAAAATAGCCTTAATGCAATATGCCATTCATCCAATCTCAGTCAATCATAAAATATCATTATCACGCAGTTGCCCGACTGTCCGCCATCATAGTTTTGGCCATCGCAATATGTATTATTGTCAAGTTTTAAATTTAATGACCTTTTGTTGCTATTTAAACAACAACATTTGCAACCTTTTGTTGCCATTACGACGATAAAGTAAAATAAAATTGTTCATCAAAAATTTTACTGGCTTCCGTCTACAACAAATTTGTTTTTTAATGCATATAATATTACAAATAATTGCCTTAATATTATTTGAATTGTTTATCATAAATAAAAGCATACTCTAAATATTTACATAACAAAATAGTATCTGAATATCAATAAATAATAAAATATAGTTTAAACTTTTACAAAACAAAATATCAAAACATGATATTTTTATATATATATATATATATATATATATATATATATATATATATATATATATATATATATATATATATATATATATATATATATATATATATATATATATATATATCAAAACATGATATATAAACATATATATATATATATATATATCAAAAGATATATATATATATATATATATATATATATATATATATATATATATATATATATATATATATATATATATATATATATATATATATATATATATATATGATTGGTTTTTTGTGGTTAGTTTACAAATATTAAAATAATTAGATCAAATTTTAAGGGCATTTAGTAAATTAAATATTTAAGAACCAAATGAATTCGTATCACATCTGATAAATATTGGCCTCAATGAAGTTAAAATGAACAAAAAAATTGTAAATCATTTTACACATTAAATAACTATAAATAATTTGAAAAATAATAAAAAAATTTTATAAAATAAAGAAGGCGCCAATCCGCAGACAAAGTAAATATTCAAAAAGATCGTTACGAAAAGTCCACGAGAAAAAAACTTTACATACTTATAGCGCTCATCAGATCAGAGATAAAATCTAAACGTTTTTCTACGCTATTCATAGCTAAAAATGCACCTAGAGTTAACTCAGAGCTTACTGTGGCTCGCAACATCCACCAAATCCATTTAGGACCGTGTTCCATATTGAGCTCTTCTTCTACAAAATCAGGCATTGTTCCAAACTGACTGCACATGCGATCCTAAGAAAGTTAATCGTTTATAATGCATTCTATGTTTATAAACCAAAATTAAAATTGCTGTCTAAAACCATCATACATAAAAAACTTACAAACAAAGAAGGAATTGTCAAAACAGGTACAGTCTTTAAAAACAGAATCGATTTTTCATAGGTAGATTTGTGAAGGTTCTTTAGATAATCTACAAAAATATTTCTAAACATTTCATACGCATATGATATACTCCATATTTTTCAATTAGCATTACATAGTATTTAAGATAAACTTTATTATTGCTGAATCAGTTTAAAATAGTTCAAAATTATACGTTATTGGAACTGAAATAAATCTTATAGAAAAGAGAATTTTTTTTAAATATACTTTAATTATTAAGATATTGTACCTATAACTCTCATAGACATAAGTTCCACGAAGGAAAACAAGTTCCTCAAGGGAAAATAAGTTCCGCGAGGGTAATAGGGAAAATTGACTTCTATGATCTCTTATGCTCCATTGAAAATTCAAAAAATATATACAAATTTTAGATGAAAAACAATTTGCAATTTTTTATAAATACAACTATCATGTTGCAATAATAAGATTTAAATTTCAACTTATTTAAACCTGACAGTAAAAAAAAAAACCTGACAGTAAAAAAAAAAACCTGACAGTAAAAAAAAAAACCTGACAGTAAAAAAAAAAAACCTGACAGTAAAAAAAAAAAAACCTGACAGTAAAAAAAAAACCTGACAGTAAAAAAAACAACCTGACAGTAAAAAAAAAACCTGACAGTAAAAAAAAAAACCTGACAGTAAAAAAAAAAAAAAAGTAAGAATAAAACTCTTTTTACGTTGAATATTTATTTTGTTGTCAATAAATTATTTCAATACTTGTGACTACAGGAACAACTATTTTTTTAATTTATTTGATAGTAATATAAAAAAGATACATACTGAGTTTATCATTAGGTATTGGCTGGTCTCTAACCCAATTTACTTTGGCTGTATAGTATCCGTCAACAGTAGACCTTTCAATTACCTATATTTAAAAAAAAAAGAAAATTATTAGAGTATTATTAACCGCATAGTCAGGAATAAAAATGTAGGTAAGCAGAAACTTTTCTTGGTAAGCAAAGATCACAAACAAGTTAAACATGTAATTCATAAAGAAGAAATATCACATAAGAAAGAGGACATTATTTGAAATTAAAAATAAATTTATAGAAAAATTTTTATTTTTATAGGCATACTTCTAAAGACTTGTAAATTATAAAACACAATACAAATATTTAATGATTTTTAAATTTTGATTTTAATTTTTTTGTGAGTGCTCAATTGAGTATAAAAAAAATGTTTTCATCCAAAAAAAAATTGTTCAAAATTTTTTATTTTGAAATTAAAAACTTTTTTTATTTTAATAATGAATACAGCACATTAAGAATCTTTCATATTATTATCAAATTATCTGAATCACAAATATTTTATTTCACACAAATTTCATGTGATTTTAATTGTGAATAGGCTTCAAATTAGGTACCTTATTCGGTTTAGATCATACAATCTTTTATAAATAGCCTATCTAATTTTTTCTCTACTAGCATAAATATTATAAATGTATATTTTTACACTAATATACACTAACATTCCTGAACAAATACATATTGAAATTTCTCTTTTAGACAGAGTTACACTTACGTTATTTCTATTATTTTAAAATTAAATTTCTCTCTTAAGAGTTTCTTTTACTTTAATCACTAGTAATCATTTAAAGTGCTGAAAACTTTATCAAAATAAGATGCACCTAAAGAAATGAGACAACTCGAAACTCATGACAGATTTTTTTAAGAAAACTAAAACCTGAAACTTCAAAAATTCAAAATTCACTGCTCACCTACATTAAAATTTACATGCTTTCTGATATAGTATACACAAAGGATAAAAAGTGATAGTTAGCCTTGTTTTAAGCTAAGTGAATATCACTTAAGTAAAAAACCATTAAAATAAGTAAAGAAATTAAGTTTAATTGTTTTAAAAAACTACAAAAACATAACTTTATTCACTAGAAAGTTTTTCCTTTTATTAAGCATAACTGATTTGTTTGGAGGCAGTGAGTGTACATACATAGATTGATATAGCCATAAAAGCAGGGGAGTGTACATGCATTAATTAATTTAACCAGAAAATATTTGATTTATTCTTTGAAGAGCTTAAAATATTTATTTTAAGCTCTTCAAAGACTTTCAGACTCTTTCTCTCTGATTTGGAGTAAGGCCTGGTCTCATATAACTTGTTTTTCAAACGTAAGGGAAATACTTCTCTTGTTAGTAATCTCAAAATGGAACTTACTAATTGTGAACTTAAAAATTACATTTTTTCAAATTTAAAATGAGTTGCATTATAATAGCATGTGAGCCACTTTCAAATGTTTCAAATGTGATTCACAACAAAGATTGTGTTGTTACTTAAAGGGACCATCCATAAAGTACAAACACAGTAAAACTAATAATTTCAATAAAGTAATTTTGAATTTTTGCAAGTATTAAGTATTTTCATTTTGTTGGTAAAAGTAATATGGATGATATATAAGTTAATGTACAAACCTATTTTTTAAAATGAGATGAATTTAAACTTGGAAATTGAGGAGCTAAATGAGACATCAGATCCTTTAAAAGCTTATAACTTTTTTTTCTAAGTTCACATATTAATAGGCAGTAGGGCTGAGTAAACATGATACTCTCTCATCATAGATAAGATGTACATTAAACTTGTTTTCCAAACCTCTCTCAACATGTTTACTTTCCCTACCACCACTATTTTCCTTCGGTATTACTCAACTACCTTTTAATCAACAAAAAAAAGTTCTTTTTGTCTTATTTGCTTGGTGATAAAGAATCTTATTACATCATACTCATCAACAAAGATAGTATTACAAAACTCATCAACTGCTGCATAAAATTGGTAACCCTGCTTTTCCATTACTAGATGATGATTTCCATTACTAGATTACTGCATTCCATTACCCTACTTTTCCATTACTATTTATTCCACATGCTTACACAAAAGAAAAATTCCATCAAAATTTTATTGGAGATTTATGATTAAAGTTATTGCGGAAAGAGTTTAAAGAGTTATAACTTTTTTAACTGAAAGAGTTGTAGAACTTTTAGTTTTAAACTTGTAGTTTTAAATTTTTTTTATGACGATGGCAGAAGAATTTTTAAATAATCCATTTACCTCAAAAATCACGGAGACATCCATTTATTGGCATGGATTTTACAGACAGGGGAGATTCATTTAACTTTAATCCCTCTTCAACCCCTTCCTGCCTTCCTTAAGCCATCCCTCTTTTAGTAGTTTTATATATATATATATATATATATTTTTTTTTTTGGATGAATATTTAGATTATTAACATAATTTTAAGTGTTTATTAACTTCAAAGTATTTTATTTCAACTTCTAAAATAATATATTTAAAACATTAAAATAATCTATTTAAAATATCATATTTAAAATAATATACTTAAAACATTGGCACTATTTTAAGTTTATTAATTTTGAAGTTTTTCATTTTAATTTCTTCAAAGCAACTTTTAAACTTTTAAAACTTTTAAAGTTCAAGAGGTATTTCTAGTTAAGACAGCTTAAACTACTCAAAGTTACAAATTTAATCTTGATACTCAAATTTAAGTTGGATACAAATTTAATGCCAGATTAGATTTTCTAAAAAAAGGAAATGACAATATTTGCTTGACTCTAAATCAAATGTCCCTTCTACTATTTTTGACAAAAGCTACCGCTATTAGTTTCAAGAGCTTAGAGAGAAACTTTCTAAGCTGTTGGAAAAAAACTGATGGAAAAATCATAAGCTGCAATTCTTTTAAAAGAATTATCCAATTTTTAAAATCACTTTTATTTCACAAACAATAATGTTCGGTTTTAAAAATAATATCCATGTTATTCTGTATACTTGCGCTATCATGCTCAAAAAGGTTCTTTGGGTCATAAACATGATTTAATTTTCTCCAGTTCACATTGTGTAATTAATGATCTTGAAACATAATTTATGATACAAATTTTAATTTTTAATATAACATGTTCTTTACTTAAAAAAAAAAAAGTTACTTTAAATCGTGTTCCACCAATTGTGTCAATAAAAAATCGCCCATCAGATAGCATTTTATGACTTTTTATTTCTAACATAAGACCATATTCAGAAAATCTAAAAAATATATGAATAAAGTTACACTAATTTTAAAACTGACTAAAGTACACAAAACATTGTAATGAGTTTGTTTTAAAAACCTCTTATGATTCAAAAATCAAAAATATTCAAGTCACCTAGCAACTACCTGTGAATATTTTACTACAATATTATGAAAAAATACCTTTCTTTAAAAAATACCTTTGAAAAAATTCAATAAATAATATGTATAAGAAAAAATATTTTTGAAAAAAAAAAAAAGATATAAATTTAATAAAAAGAAATCATTTAAAAAAGGAAAAAAAATTTATTGTTATTTGAAATCAAATAAAAAATATATATATCAAATATAGAAATAGAATAAATAGAAACTAAATCACATTAAAAATTGTGGCTTAATGATTAAAATCATATTAAAAAATTGAAAACTAAAAAACTGACCAAAGAAAAAATAAAAGTTTTTTTTCATACCCCATTTGATCGTCATAACAACACATGCCAAACTTTTTGGTACCAGAATCAATAACCCTTCGCAAAAGCAATTTATATCTTGGTTCAAATATGTGCAGCGGACAATGTAAAGTTGGAAGAGAATATGAACAGACAAATACAGGAATAGTGGTAACATCTATGTCACTAAAATATAGGGAACAAAATAAGAAATAGAAATAAAATTAATAATATATATATATATATATATATATATATATATATATATATATATATATATATATATATATATATATATATATATATATAATTTATAACATTTAATATATATAATATTTTATATAAATAAATAAATAAGAAATAGTTATAAGCGGGGTCGCTCAGAGGAACTATGAGGGTGATGTTAAACTTATAATCTAACAAAGGTTTTGTGCAAGACTAAAAAACCTTGTTAGTTATATAAACTTTTTAACACTGAGGTTTCCTCTGAAAGGCCCTAAAAACATATGATTATAATGATTTATAAAGATAAACCAACTTTTCAACAACTAATGCTTCATTTTGATCTTGTTTTATTCTTTCATCTAACTCTTGGGGCAGATAGGTTTGAATGATTTTTTCCATAATCAGCACAACAGGCTGAAAAAAAAGACCAGTTTTCAGTGCATTTTGTATTTAGTTTTAATAATTAAATTGTTAAAACTTAGAGACTAAAAACCTGCAGGCCAGAGTAGACTCATACATTCAGAGTAGACTCATTCAATTGTCAACTGAAACGGAAATATGGGGTGTGGGATCAACTTAAAATGTCATAATGTAATTAAATAGCAAAACTATAAATTAAACTAATATCACACAATAACAGCTGAAGTATTACAAACATTCATTTTTAGAAATTTATTTTTAAATAGATTTTTACTTTTGTATTTACATATTACTGCCTGAATTTTTTTTTACATAAAATTATGAAAGAGATCAGAGTAATTGATAAACCCTTAAGTGAAAAATAGATAACAAATGTATCTATGGTTATACATTTATTAATGTTGAAGAATATTATATTTAATATAATGATAAAAAATTTGATTAATTTTATTTATCACGTAACAAACATTTGATATAAACAAAAACTTACTTTTGGTCGTACTCTAATAAGCTTAAAAGAAAAAAAAATTATAATTAGATATAATTACTAAAAATCTCTATGTAAAAGCTAGTTAATAAATCAATATAATAAATAAACATAAAAACAATTATGATTAGATATAATTTCTAAGAACCTTTATGTAAAAACTGATAAATAATTATAAACATAATTTAAAAAAAAACCTCTGCAATTGAACTTCTGCACACGGCACAATAATAGTTGTGATCAAGAGATCGTTCAAGGCAAGCAGAACAAAATGTGTGACCACAGGGTGTCGATGTAGGTTTGTAAAGCAATCTAAAACATAAAAATTGTTAAATTATTATTTAATACAAATGATCATAATTTATGTCAACAATGATTTTATATTAAAAATAACAATTATTATCTTAGATTAAAATTAAAAACATTGAAGAAAATTTACCTAAAACAGAGAACACAATTTAAATCACTCTTCAACTTTTCAATAATATTTTCAGGTATCACTTCAGCTTCGATACTTTTTATTTCTAATAGATGAAAAATTTGAAAAAAACCATTTTAACTTTTATGTTGCTTGATAATCAAAATTAAATGGAATGCTATTGAAAAAAACAAGTAAATTAATTATTTATAACTCAAATTGAGAAAATGAAAGGATCAATAAAGAAATAGATATCAGGTTGATATCTTGATAATTATCTATATAATACACAACAATCAAGCAACAAATAAACTCACTTTCAACTCTGTTATTGCAGATAGTAATTCCATAGTATAATAAGTGAGCCACAATTTTTTCAAATTTTTCTTGACCTTTTAACTCAAAAAGTGGGACCTGCTTGATTTGCATAACAACATCTGGAACAGAATCGAATGCTAGGTCAAATTGTAAAAGTTCTAAAACTGTCTGAAAATAAAATAGTTAATATTAATTGATATCCATCAGTAATGGATAAAATCAAATGGAATGATGTAATCATCATTAATAATTGGTTATTTTTGTTTTTACAATTATGGGACTTGTATTTCTACTGTTGATATTTTATTTTATAATACATATTTGAACTATTATAATAGTTTCATTCATATTTTAAGCTCACCTCGCTTAAAACATCTATAACAGGTTGGCTCTCGTCTCCAAATGAAAGATATCTGATAAATGAAATAGCAGATTCAAGCATTTTTCCAAGTCCTTTGTACGCAATACCTTCCCGATAAAATGCCTATTTCAATAGCGTAAGAAACATTAGTTTTGCATAGATAATTTATGTATTAAAAGAAAAGCATCGAAAACATTTATTGATGTAATTCAGTTTAAAATATAAAACGTGATCACACAGCTTATAATAATAAAATTTAATATAACATAAGTTATTAAATCAAAATATATTTACTTGGCAAACAAATAAACAAAATTGGCAAAAAAGATAAAAAAACAAAAAAGTATATATATATTATCTTGGCAAACAAAATACAAACAAATTGTAGTGTTTTCACATATATTGTAAACATATATAATTTTTCAGCCAAATTTTTTTACTTTTTTGCTGAAAACTAAGCATTAAAACTATATTAATTTCTTTTATAGAAAGTTTTTCCCTGACTGAAAAAATAAATTCAAAACAGAAAACTAACAGATAAAAATTACTTGACACCTGACCACCTGATGGGAAATTTTACAACTGCTATGGGTTTAGCACAAAAATTATATTTATAAAATAATTGAAGAGGGGAAATTATATAAAAGTAAGGGGAAAACTCAACCATTTGTCATTTTACTACAAAAATTTATGTTTGATATATCTTAAATAGAATTGTTAATAAGGTACCAAAAACAAAATATTTCTGTTCTTGTTTCAATATCTTATAAATTTCCTGTCTATTAGTTACGTCAACAGAATAGGGTTAGGGGGTTTGGAAATTTTTGACAAAAAGAAGGATGGGGGGCTGGTCAAGAAAAGTTAATGTCAACAACGTTATTTTTTAAAATAAATTTAGTTACTTGAAAAAGGAAAATTAGGCAGCCTTTGTAGTCTTGTGTTAAACATTCACTGAACCTTTAGTATTTTAATTACACTAACTATATTTCTACTTTTTTTAAACCGTGTTGTACTTTAAAAATACTCCACACATACAGAACTAAATAAGCACACATGAGATGTTTACTCGTAACACTATTATTTTTTCAAAGTTTGTATTAGTTGGTCTGCTGTGAAAACAAACAAAGATTAATTTAAGTACATAGCCTACATTATATAATTTAAATGTTTATACCAGAGGTCAGCAACCTGCTGCTCGCAAGTCAAATTTGATGTTACAATTTTGATATTAAATGTGACTCTCCAGCTCCATGTACAAATACTATTGTAATATTGAAGACAAGATGTTAGTAGTTCTTTAAAAACTGGAAACTTTTTATAAATTGTAAACTTTGGCTTTTCCGTAAGTTGACATAATTTTATAAGGAGGGCCACTGAAAGTTTGACAAGTCATTAACAAGGGGGAGGGGGAAGGTAAAAATTGCCAAAAGAATGTTGACATAATTAATTGACAGAATTTTATAATTTTATTTTATTTTATTTTTTAATTGAATTTACATGTTATATTTTTCTATACAATGTTTTTATATCCGAAGATATTGTTGGCTTAGCATAGGAACAGCCACAAATAGTCATTAAGACTAATCCAAAGTAGCGTCCGTTATTGACCAACATTTTTGCGTACCGAAGTACTACTCAAGCGCTGAGTTGGCGGTGGCAGGATTTGAACTAGTCGTGTCTTACAACTGTCTGGGTTTAAACTTTTTGTTCGATGCTCTAACCAACTGAGCTATCCAGCCACAATTAACAACACTATGCAAATTGCAAATCCTAAAATTAGGCTAAAATTGAATAATGTTCTTGAATAGCTTATTTTGGAACTTTTAATTTTAAAAATAGCTAGCTAATTTTAACTTCTAAATTTATTTTATTGATTTATTGGTGTAGTAATATTATTAGCTCATTATTATATCATTATAATTCATTTCTTATAGCTTAAATCATTTATAGCAGCATTTTATTAATCATTAATAAAGATCAGTGCAGTTGATATTTTCTATTAGAAGTCTTGAAATAATGGTCAAGTACCAGTGCTGTTAAAATCTATACAAGGGCGCACCTGAAGAGAGAAACTAAAATTTAAAAAATAAAAACTAAAGTAAAATTTAAACCAAATAAAAAAATATATATATGATACCAAATTGTTTTGTATAAATTTCAAATCATGTAAGAAACACATAAACGCATGCCTTGATGGGAATCATGAATGCGTAATTGCTTTTAAAATTTTCTTTAATGTGAATAAAGAGAAAACAACTCAAATAAATATTTTTCAATTGAATCTTGAATTACAAACTAAAAAAGTGAAACATGAATGCCTATTTAGTTTTGGCTTGAGCTTTAAAAAATATTTTGTTAGCCTTAGGTTAATGTAAATTTGTTTCTTTATTTTCTTTAGGAAGCAGACTAAAACCATTAAACCAAACCATTAAAATTTTTTTGCTAGAAAAAAATGTTTGTATATATCAGGGACTCAAAGTAAGTGTCGGAAATCAGAATCCTCCAGACCTTTATTGAAACCTGTTTGATGGGGCATCCAAAAATTATTCATTTTGTGAGAAAAAATGAACAATTTTGGTTGCCCTCCTCTAGCATGTCTTATAAATGGTTTGAGAGGTGGCAATATCCATCACCTATTTCGAACCCTAGTGTGTGTGTATATATATATATATATATATATATATATATATATATATATATATATATATATATATATATATATATTAAAATTACTGGAGTAGATAATAATAAATACTAAATAAAAATAGCCTTCCACCTTTTTCCAAGAAAAATTAGAGAGCAAAATTGCTTTTTGTGCTGCACTAAGTGCATCCTCATACTGATGTTGAGATGCTTTTAAATTTGAAAGATTTGATAATGCTATGTAATTACTATCATCTAAACAAATAAAAAACAAAAATGTTAAATACTCTCAATACTTTGTTTTAAATTATATACTTTAACGTTTCAAGTTTTTTTTGAGTGTTAATAATTTAATCAAAAAAAATAATTATATAGGTATACAATGACTTACATTAAAAAAAAAAAACAAAGTAAAGCTCTATCAAGTTGAAAGCATATTTATTTAAAAGCCTAAATAAGTTTCAAATGGTGCTGATTTAAAAAAAAAAAAAAGCTTCTTAGCAGCAGCTATAATCATCACTTGCTCTACTTACCTATTACTTAAAAACAAAAATCATTGTAATGCAGGTTTCTTAAAAATAGAATATCATAAAGAATTTATTGTCCTTTTTTATCTTACACAATTTTATATGATTGTAATATATTTTGTTTATACACAAAAAATAACAGTTTCTAAAGTTTTTTTTTTTTTTCATATGGCTTAAGCATCAGCAACATCCCATACAGTTTTATGGTATAACTATTAGGTTTGGACACACTTTTTAGTTTTACACTGTGTAATATTTGACAAATATAAATACAATATCAGCATTGTAACATTGCACATAAGTTAATCAAACATTACATCTTCAGTACTTCCCCGAGAGCTTGCATATCAGAGTTTGAAAAAAGGAGGGGGTGAAATTTATCAAAGTTAAAAGTTAGTCGAGTTAGAAAAAACTTAACAACCAAAACGCAATAAAAAAAATAATAATAATAAAGAATATTTACTTACATAATGACAAGGCATTATTATATTTTTCTTCTGCTTCTTTGAAATTTTTTTCAATAAATTGCTTGTTTCCATCTAAACGTAGCTGTATAGATTGAAGTTCATTTTTAAAACAATACTCTAGTATAGAGTTTAAACAAACATTTTGATTTAGTAAGTTTATAGAGGATTTAGATGAATGCCACCTTCGTTTGGCTGAAATATTTCCACACTTAAAGCAATGTTCAATGTAATTCTCACTTTGTCTATTAACTAAGCAATGCTTACAGTATGTATGACCACAAGACAGTACAAGAGGCTGATACATAATTTCTTCACAAGCATCACACAAAAAAAAGTCTTTGAATAATTTTTTTTTGGATACCTCTGGTTGCCACTCATTTTGAAAGTTATTAAAGGAGTTAGCAAGTAGTTTTAGACATTCATAATACCATTTCTGTGTCCCAAAATCTTCTACTTTTGATAATTTCACTTTTAGCAAGATGTATTTCTCCTGAAATACTAAACAACTGTTTTTGGCTGAATTAAGTTGATCCATTATTTCTAAAGAATATCGATTTTATCTCTACATAAACTTTATTCTATTTTTTTATAATTACTTAACATTTTTTATATTTTCTGTAATTGTTAAACTATTGATCATAATACTTAAAACTATTATTTTTGTAAAAAAATATAGAAAATATACATATCAATACTAGTTATTGAAATATCAGCTATTTCCGGAGTTTAAATCTCGACATATTTACTGAAAAAGGTTTTATAAAAAGTTGAATAAGAAAAGACGATATAAAAAAATTAGTATAAGAAGAAAAGTATGTTTGTACTCACTAAAAAAATGCTGTTATGACACAAAAACTAACGAAATTCCAAGATGAAACTTTTTTTGAATTATTTTTATGATAAATGTCACACTTAAGTTTGGTCATTGCATTTTATAAGTTATTACAAAATTATATAACATTGCCTGATTCGTAAATATTTCATAACTTAACAAAATTTCATAACTTAACTGAATCAAACCATAATAAAATATTTGCGAAACTCTTCTACTTACTTTCGATTTTAAAAAACACATTGGCGTGGATATTCGGACAATTCCTAGCCGGTTGTCTGACTACAAACCAACGTTAGGACTAAAAGCAAAACTATAGTGAATAAATTTAAAAAAGCTTATTCTCGCGATTACGGTTTGTGAGTTTTTAAAAGCCTCGGTGCGGAGAATTTGCCGTCAATAAATAAACTAAAACAGAAAAACTACCAACTATTATGATAAATAGCAAACACATCTGTGCAGAGGAAGCAAATTTGTATTGATAAGTTAGATACGTAAAACAAGTAGATAAATTAAATGTATAAGCAGTGTTAAGAGGTTACCAATGTAAACCAGTTTCTACAATTTATTATCTCTTTGATATCTTATATTTTTAAACTATTCAAAATTTAGTTTGAAATGTAGATTAATAATTTAGAAATATAAGATATCAAAGGGATATAAAGTTGTAGAAGTTGGTTTGTATTGATAACCCCTTAATCTCTTTTATATTTTGTATTAGAAAAAAAACTGAAAATAAAAAATTTCACTAAGTGAATTGAATATTGTGATTTATACTGCACATTATACATATAGAACAGGTCAAGGTTTAAAACAAAAAACTCAGTTACTTATTTCACAATCTTTGACAGGATATTCATAAAACGTCAAACGGAGAAAAACTCAGTTACTTATTTCACAATCTTTGACAGGATATTCATAAAACGTCAAACGGAGAAAATTAAATTCATAGTCAAAAAAATAAATATCCTGATTTGAACTTAAAACTTTTACGAGTAAACCCTCTCTTGGTTTTTATTTTTCTTGTCAAACCTTTTTTTTGTTTTTTTTTACAGGAGTTTTTTTTACAGGAGTTTTTTTGTTTTTTTTTACAGGAGACTGACAAAATCCTGGTTTTTCCTTTAAATTTCTGCATTTTTAAATTGATTTAGAAAAAGCTTTTAAACAAACACTGTTAAATTTTTTTTTTTACAATATGGTTATACACTAGTAAACTTAATCAGGGGCAATTTCTCGAGTGTGTGTGTGTGTGTGGGGGGGGGGGGGGGAGTATCACAAAAGAAGGCGAATTTTAAGTTTTAGTTGGTTTATTGAGGAATATAGTCGGCTAATCGGGCATTTGATATATTTCAGTTAGGTGATTTTTAGTTATTAAGAACTTTTTTTAAAAAAAAAAAAGCAGTCGGTACTTTTTTTTAGAAAGCAGTTGGTATTTTTTTGAAAGAAAAATTTAAAAATACTACACATGAAAACCAAGAATGTTTATTAAACAAAAAATTGGAATTAAATTCTAAATGCAGGTATGAAAAAAAAGTTTCTCCTAAAAACTATAAAAATAAGTGAGCTACAAAAATATTTATATTAAATTTCGCTTTTAAAAATATATTTTGAAAAAAAAACAATTCTAGAGAATTCTTTTTATGATAGCGTCAGCATATTCCCCAAATGCGTGAAAATTTACAGTATACTGTAAATTTTCACACATTTGCTACTTGTAGCTAAGACATTTATGACTTTTTGTAATTTAATTTTTGGTATAAATGAAGTTTTTTTGAACATTCATTTCTGATGAGTCTTTTTTGATGAAACTCAGTGAAAAAAGTTTGATATACATTTTTAATAGTATGTATAATAATATTATGAGCATTAAAGCATCATATACTGAATCTTACTATTTATTTCTTTTTTTTACGTAATATTTTCGCTCATATAGTGAGAGCCATTATCAAACTAAAACCGTTAAAAAAAAAACCGTTTAAAAAGTTATAATGAACATAACAAAATGATGTCATTGCAACGTTAGATATTCAACATTTTTAATTTTACAAAAAGTGCTTTCCTAATACTATTGCCATATCTGGAGCGGATATAGAATTTAGAATAGGTGCAAAAACGCATTGTAAATAATGTTGGACCTGCACTTGCAGCCACCCTTCAACCATTGTCGTAATGTTGCTTCTCTTTCTTATTTCTATAAATACTATAATGAGCACTGCTCTAAGGAGCTAGCGTCCCTTATTTCATCTACTAAAATTCATTCTCGTGTTACTTGTCATTCAATTAAGTGTCATCCTTTTACTGTGACTGTTCCTAAGTGCTCCAAAATTTCTTATTTGTCTAGTTTTTTCCTTGAACATCTTTAGAATTAATTAGACAACTTTAGAATTTGCCTCCGACATCTTGTTTTCCTGATTCATATAATTTGCAATCTTTTAAGTTGTCTCTTAATCGTTATCTTGTTTTATAAACTTCTTTTCTTTTCCAGTTGTTGGAAGGAAAGATGTTTAAAATAAGATAAAATAAATTTAATAATGAAATTCCTTAGGCGTGCTAGAACTGTTGACTCAATTTGATCTAGTTTTAAGCTAACAGATTGACACTTTTATAAATGAAATTAAAGAAAATGTAACATATTTGCCTTCAACTATTTTTGAACTTGAAGAACACTATTCATTATGAGGAACCGAAAGTGAGGAATTTTTTTTTAAGCGCAAAAAGTAAACTTATGCGCATAAAATTGCGTTAATAATATTTCAAAAAACCAATTAGTGTTTTAAAATACAAGATGTAAATACAGTTTTGTTTTCATCCAATTTCAAGATTTTTTGTTGAGTTGTTATATGAAAACCCATTTTGTCCCATTATATATATATATATATATATATATATATATATATATATATATATATATATATATATATATATATATATATATATATATATATATATATATATATATATATATATATATATATATATATATATATACACTTTATATAATTAAATAAATAAAAACAACTAAATTCGGGGACTTAAAGTTTCATGCCCGAAGGCAATCATCAGCCGTGAATACAAAAAAAAAAAAAAATTGATTTTTTTTTTTTTTTTATGCATTCACGGCTGATGATTGCCTTCGGGCATGAAACTTTAAGTCCCGCTATTTAGTTGTTTTTATTCATTTAATTACATAAAGTGTATATATATATATATATATATATATATATATATATATATATATATATATATATATATATATATATATATATATATATATATATATATATATATTCAGGGACGTCCCGAAAAGATTTTAATGGGGGAAGGTACCTGTTTTTGCCAACTAAAGCCAAAAAAATTTTTGCTGACTAATTTATCTAAAAAAAGAAAAAAAAAGGTCCTCTTTGACCAACATTTGTCGACTGCTAACTATCGATCCAATTGTGCCGACTCCAGTGTCCAATTTGCCGACAAATAAAATTCGTTGGGGGGGAGGGGGGAGGGGGCTAGGCACCCCTACGCCCCCCCTCTCAGGACGGCACTTTATATATATATATTATATAATATATTATATAGTATATATATATAATATATTATATAGTTATTATTATTATTATAAATATTATAATAATAATAATTATATAATATATTATTATTATTATTATTATAGTTGTAGCCGTAAAATATACATTCAGTATATACATACAGCGAGCAGGGAAAACACCCTACTATAAATAAACAGTTTTATAAATATTCGTTCCGAATTTTATCCTCAACCAGTGATCTAATCTAATTTTAAAAGAAAGTACAGTTAAGTAGCAAATTACTCGCTTGGGTAATTCGTTTCATTATTTTGCTGATCTATTATATAATTGGTTGTGTCTTGGAAGACAGTTTAGACCATATTCACGTCTTATTTTAAGATGGTGACCACGTGATAATGAGTTAATAAATTTTGGTTGATGTGTATTGTTAATTATATCAAATCGATGTATTAGTTTAAAAGTTTACGAATTTTACGAGTTTTTAAATACGGGTCCCAAACAGACACTGCATATTCAAGGTGTGGTCTTATAAACACTTTATATAGTTTGAGAGCATTTTTTTCATCAATGATGGTGAATGTCTTTTTTAGCATACCAAGAGTTCGTAAAGATTTGGAGACAACTGATTGAATATGTGTGCTCCACTTGAGGTTAAATATAAAAATGACTCCTAAATCGCGCTCTTTAGTAGAGCTTCTTAGGCTTTCATTTATACCTTAGTTATTTTGCAAAAAGTAACTATACATAGAATTGGTTTTACCATAATCGATAACGCAGTATTTCGCAATGTTTAATTTAAGTAATCTAGTGTTTGACCACTCGTTTACTAAGCGTAGACGATCTTGCAGATCAACGAAATTAGACTGCGATAAAGTTTTAGAAAAAAGTTTAGTACCGTCGGCAAATACTTCAGAAGTTTCAATAAGTTGGGCAAGATCGTTTGTAAAAAGAATAAAGAGGAGCGGTCCGAGAAAAGAACCTTGAGGTACACCACTAAGAACTTTTTTCCTTTTTCATTTTTATCGGCTGAATTTTTTCGTTATATTAACGGGGCTGGATGATAAGACCATGTCTTCTGCCAGCTCCGATCCAAACTTAAATGTTATATTTTTATGTTGTAAAAACAATGTAAAAGGTATTTTTGAATGGCGAAAATATACATTAAAAAAAAAAAACAGTTAGAGCTAGTATTGTTAATTCTAACCCGTTCCTTTCTACCCACTAAATTTGAATTAATCAATTGTAGTAGTTTGTCTTTTATTTTTTAATTTTAATTTTAACATAAGTCTGTACGGAATCAAAAGCTTTATCACCACTTTATAGATGAAATCCACCTCTACCTTGCTTTAGCAAGGTAGAGGTAGATTTCATCTATAAACTTTATAGATGAAATCTACCTCTACCTTGCTTTAGCAAGGTAGAGGTAGATTTCATCTATAAAGTGGTGCGATGCTAGGGAAGACGAAATAATATCAAAAGTCTCTATTAAATTGGTTACTCAAGATTTATGATGAATGAAACCATGCTGATTTGAAGAGAGTAGATTGTTATCGTCGATGTGTTTCAAGATTTTATTCTTTACAACATTTTCAAAGTTTTTGCACGCAACCGAGGTTAGTAAAATAGGTCGACTGTTTTCAAGAAGTAGTTTGTTTCCCTTTTTTTATAGATTAGGCTAATTTCCAGAAAGTTGGTACTATTCCAAAATTAAAAGATTCATAGAAGATTTTTATAAGCGGAATTGCGTAGCTTTTGGCATATACCTTAAGTATTAAATGGTACAAGCCGTCAGGTCTAAAAGATTTGTAAGGGTTTAGATCGGTAAGTTCATTAATAATGTCTGCAATAGAAAAATCCAAGTTGTTATTATAATTGCATTTAGGTTTAACTTCACTTTTATTTAACAAAGGAAAACTTTAGGAGCTTTCAAGAGTAAACATTGAATTAAGAGTTCAAGAGTAAACATTTGAATTAAGAGTTCAGAAGTTCAAGTAGATCGGGAAGAGTTTCAGTAATTTCCCCTGAAGCATTTTTGAGAGAAAAAATTTTATCTTTAATTTTTAGTTTGTTGCTAATGTATTTGTAGACGAGTTTTGGGTTGTTCTGAGATTTTGATATTACTTCTTTTTCATGTAATATTTTTGCTTTAAATATTTCAGCTTTAACGGAACAATTAAAACAATTGTAATTTGTTTTGAGATCTTTATTCTTTAATATGTGGAGTAACCCAATAATCATACTTTTTTTTGTTTATTTAAACTTGGGGATAAAAAATTCGCAGGCAGTACGATACTAAAAAATTAATATATTGAATATTTGATCCGTATTTTTGTATAGAAATAAAACAACGCAATCGATTGATGCAATAAAGTTTGATATTGAATTATAATCAACTTTGTTGTAACTAAACAATTGAGATTTGTTTTGGGGAACCATGTTTCGGAGACAGCAATAACATGATAGTCAAACGTTCTAGCTATTGCAATTAAATTGTTCATTTTGTTATTAAGGGATGTTGCATTAGTGTAGTAACAATTAACGCTGTAATTTGTTTCCAGGTTATGTACGTCTTTACCTTTGTATTTTATTATAATTGTTAGGACAGTAAAGGGAGGGTAGTGATTTTTAGGCAGTGGTTTGAGCCTAACAACTCCGCTGCTTCGTATACCGTATCTAAAGAGCGATGTTTTTAGATTTATATTACTATTTAATTCATTATGCTTTGTTCTTAATTGATAGGTTAAAAATCGCTCAGCCTCAGTCAGATCTCAGTCAGATTATGAGCAGCCGTGGCGCAGTGGTTTGAGTTCTGGCTCAAAACCCTGAGGTCCGTGGTTCGACGCTAGCTCTAGCCCAATAAGCGACATTGGTACGGAAGGAGGCGTGAACTTCTTGTTAAATGCTCTTCCGCGGTGCTCTGTGATAAGACCGTAAGAACTTCTGGGAGCACCTAAACTACAAAAAAAAATCTGGGCTTAAGACAATTTTATAATCATCTGAATTTTTTAATTTTTTCGCTGATGAAAGTAATGAGTTTCTTTCAGAAACGTCTGATAGTTCGACGATAATTGGTCCTGGTTTAGAGGACATAAATTTAATACGTTTTACAAACTTTGTTTTTGCATCAATTGCGATGATAGTTAATATGTTTTGAACCGTTTCCGTATCGTCGATTTGCTTTTCTGCATCTGATAACTTAGTAGACTCTACCATAAATAGACATAGAATCTACCATAAATAATTACATTTTTTCTCGATTTTTGTTGTTGTTGTTGCTGAATGGAGAATGCGTTGATTACTGTTAACTTTTCAGGGTTTTTTTTGTTTGTTTTTGTTTGCAACAGTAACCCAACTGGATTCAATATTTCTGGTTGTTGTAATAGTTTATTTATTAGTTTTTTGATCTTTTTGCTTCTAAAGCAAGCGAACTAACCTTTGTCACCGTATTTTCATACCTTTTTTAGACATTTTAGGTCTTATTTTTTAAAATGCAGTTTTACTGCAGTAGGTAATGTCACAATCAAAATGTTGAGTGATCCTTAATGGAAAAAAACAAACGCTTTATTTAAATATTAAATAAAATACTTGTAAGGTTACATAAGTCTTCTACTATGTAATATTAACAATTTTATACATGTAGCATTTTGCTACATGTACAATTTTAATTGTATAGACAAATATATTGATTTTCTATTTGAAGCGTTGTTTGAATTGGTTTATGCATAGCTTAAATATCTCATTTCCTAAAGTAAAAACTACTGCCAAAATGCAAAAAAAAAAAAATGTAAAACCAAGCAATTCAATCACAGTTGACCAAAAAAAAATGTTTCTATTAAAAGAATTTTTATTACCTCTTGAAACCTTTTTAAATACATTGACTTTTAAAATGAAGTGAAAAAATAACTATATAAACTCTATTTTATACATTATATTACCATCAAATAGCTTCTGATTAAATTGTTAGACATGATCTTTGATTTTCTTCACAAGAAATTTATTCAAAATGGTCTAATATTCTCTTTTAGTCAAATACTCTTCAATATTTTTACATAAAATATGAAAATTTATAACTATTAACAGCAGTTGAAGATTAAAATGGTTAAAATGTTCATTATAAACCGTAAGTTATGGTTTCCTACTGCCTAATCTAATAAATCGAATTATGGTAGCAGTTCTTCAAAGATGTTTACTGTTCAAATTAATTATGCAGCATAACAATCTTTCATTGTACTCTGAATGATTATTGTTTCGTTTATACCTTGGCTAATGTTTATAAATGTCTTGATAAGCAGTTTTAACAGTTTGTTCACTATGGACCCCTAAGGGGGATCCTTTACAACTGATGAAATCTTTGATATGGTAGACGATGGTGCGAATTTTGGGTGTTACGCTCGCACCTATTATCATTAAGTAACACCTTTTGAAATTTTCAATTATTTTAACAAAATCCGGCTGAAGAATAAATCCAAAGCAATCTTTTACAACTAAGTTAAAACCTTTGAATGCTTCAATTGTGGAAAGAATGTTTGGAACCGAGTTTGTATTAGCAAGTTGCTGGAGCACATCAAGGTTTTCAAGAAGCTTCCTGCATTTTTATTTATTGAACTGGTCCCCATAATACGGACTCAGTTGATTGTGGATGGCAACTAGTCACTTAACAGCTTCTACCCAAGCAGTTTTAAGTATCTTAAAAAAATGATTGACAACTTCTATAAGGTGATGTAATTCCATCGGTGGGATTATTTCCAAAATCAGAACATTGTCATTTCCACTAATGATTGGCTTTCAAATGGCATTGCCAAACAAATTTAAACGAGTATCAACCCTGACAAAGTTTGGAAAAGAATTGAAGTTAGATAATTGAGCCTAGTGTTCGCAAGTTTTTAGATTTGGTAAGACACTTGAATTTGATATCACACCATGTATATGGATGCATTCTTGAATGGGTTTGAAGACCTCAAATTAAATTTGCTACTTTCATATCGCAAGTCAAAATTATTTTAATTCCATTTGCATTAATCAGTGACCAGATTTGTTCAATATTCAATCTGACAATCAGCTGATCCCTTATCATTTGGACCAGTTTGATGGAAAAGAATCCTTAAAGCTTCTTAAAAATCTTGATGTGCTCCAGCAACTTGCTAATACAAACGGTAAAGACAGGTTAGTTGATACGCAAGGCTAGCTGATACACACAATTTCCAGGCTAACTAAATCTTTTTATAGGTGAAAAGCTGCCATCTATTGCTTGCTAATGTAACAGGAACTCCCTCGTTTTAACCTCATAAGGTAGAAAGCCAAAGTATTTATAATATTTAGAAAAAAGTGCTTTGCGTTATCACAAGTGAAATCTTCAAGACCAGGTAAGGTGTTTTGTTTGAATTATATTTAGAGTATTTAATAATTTCCCATGTTGGAGTTAAAAAAAATTTTTAGGCAAATAATATCTACTACTAAATACCTTGCAGATCTGAAGTCATTACCAAGTTTTAATAACTTTATGTATAAAGCATACTTACTCAAAATTCCATCATTACATAAAAAATCTAAGCAGCAAATTTATCAATAATTTATTTTAGAGGTAAGTAGTTTTAATATAAAGTATGATTGTTAGCAAACAATAACTGTTATGTTTACAAAGAAAAAAAAATAAAATCCCATTAACTTCAGAGAAATCTTCAATTTCTTTTCTATTTATTGTTTTTACTGTCATTATTATTTGGGGCTTAATGATAAGACTAAATTTGTCTTCTTCTAGTCCCGGTCATGTAATTATTTTTTTTATAAGTTACGACTGTAAATTTTTTTTTATCGGCAAAAGTGTAAATAAATAAAAAAATAAAAAAATATTTTTATTTCATTTAACCTAGTTTCTTGCTTTTGTTTTTGTTTGATTGTAATCTTATTTCTGTATTGAAACATAATCACGTGTAAAATGAATAAGGTTTTTCTAAAATTATTTTTTTATTTTAATTTGGTTATTTAAAACTCATTTAAATTTAACCATAGGAATTTTTACTCGTGTTTCTATGTTGCAGGATAATTCCGAATGTTTGTAAAAGAAAAACTACCACGGCAATAAGAGCACCCCCTGATGTAATAGAAAGACCTGCAGAGAATGTGAGAAAAGACATTTTGTAGTGCAGCAGAGCAGTTTGGTATCAATAACTCAATAATAAACCCAATAAATGACTCTGTCTCAATATATTAGGAAACGCCAAACTAATCCTGATGCAGTCACTAATATGCAGCTGTTGCAATAATGCCAGCAGCTTTTCTGATGAATCGATCATAGAATATGATGGCATCTCTGATGAAGACATATTTTCTGATGAGATAATTGAGGGTGATTTCGTTATTGTTAAAGACGTTGGAAAAGGAAGGGAAGTTTTGTTGCACGAGTTGTTGAACGAGTTGTTGCACGAGTTGTTGAACGAGTTGTTGCACGAGTTGTTGAACGAGTTGTTGCACGAGTTGTTGGAGAAGAAGAATATGGAGGATTTCTGGAAACTTTCGGTTGAATGCCAAGATTAGATTTTAGACCTACTTTGATACCAAATGGTAATGACAAAGCATCATTCCCAGCAACTGAAATTCTTTACAAGTTCCCACAACCAAAAGTTGTAAGTGACTCTTCACGGCGTTCTGCTCAATTGAGATTTAATTGAAATTTAAACAAATGGAACATTAGGTAACCTGAAAAATGCTGCCTATCTTAAATAACTGAATATCAAAATGATTTAATTCAAATTTACTATAAAACCTGCTATTTTCAGCTTTTGTAATAATTGTTGTTTTTGCTTAATTTCATATTGTATTGCCTTTATTTTAATGGCTCTAAATCTTATGTTTTTTTAACTACTTTGTATCATTATGTTATAATTATTTTATTTTAATTTTCTTAAGAACATATTGCTAGTTTTTTAAAATAAATCACTTTTTTAAGACTTAATTATGAAGTGTATGAACTAACTTCACAGGATGTATCAACTAACCTTATTTATAAGGTTAGTGGATACATTAGATACATATTTTATTGAGTGCAGGAATTCCATGTAGAAACAAAATAATAGGCAAAATGTATATATTTGGGTGTATATATTTGGGTGTATTTGGGTATATATCACACTACTACTAGTGCAAATAGTAATGATAGTAAAACAAACTTAGGTTTGGCTATGGTTAACATCCCATCAGACATGCACGAAAAGTCATTGCAATATCTAGAGTTCACCATACATATAATAGAAGCTCATTGCTTATGGAGTAATGCAGAAACTTTAATACCTTATTGTAAAGGTAATATGATTGTATATTTAGTGAGAAATATTAATTCCTTACTGTTAAGGTAATATGGTTGTATTTTTAATAAGAAACAATACCTTTCTGTGAAGGTAATATGATAAGCTTGTATTTTTAGTGAAAAACAGCAGTTTCGAAACACATATCAAGATTAAAAAAAAATTAAATGTTTAGCAATGTCCTCACACATAAACAATACTTTAAATTTATGCTAGGTTACTTTAAACAATACTTTCTAATAAAAACTTTCCATTAAATGAGTAAAAACTAAAAATGTGTCAACGAACCTGCTCTTCCCCCATAGTCAAAATTTCACTTAATTTGAACATTCAAATTAATCTATTTTCCGCGTACAAAATTAAAAGATTTCACAAATTGAATCACAGGGTACCTTAATGCGTACGTATCACCCCTTGTAAGTGGTGTTCTTGGGTCAGTTAGGTTAGCATTATTAGGATACGTAGTAACCGTGGAACGTTTTATTTTAATTCTTAAAAAAATCAACAATCGGAAAAACAAACGTTTTATTTAAATAAACTTAATAAACCAATTAAAATAAAACGGCAAAACGAACGTTTTATTTAAATTCGAAATACGAACTTTTTTATTTATATTTTAACTTAATTTTTTTTCTTTTTTTTTTTTCTTTGCCTTTCAGCATCGAACCTCGGACCTTTAGGAGCAGAACTCTATATACTGCTCTAAATTGTTATCAAAACAGCTTTAAAAAAACGGTAAAAAGAAAGTTATATTTAATTTTTAAATAATTTAGTAAAAATAAAAATAGCAAAATAAATGTTTTATTTAAATTCTAAATAAAATATTTGAAATAAAAATGGGTGAACGCTTTATTTAAACTTCTTATAAAATAATTAAAATAAAACGGCAAAACGAACGTTTTAATTAAATTGTAAACAAAATAGTTAAAATAAAAACCGAAAAAAGAAAATTTTATTATTTTTCAATAAAAAAATCGAAACAAAATCGGTAAAACTAATGTTTTATTTAAATTCCTAATAAAAAGGTAAAACACTGCATTTCTTTTTTAAAAATTTAAGCAAACTTCGACTTCGAAGCAAACTTTTGACGTTGAAAGAAAAGTCAGAATTTACAGAAAACTCGGCGTTTGTTTTCTATAAATTTTATGCTACACGTTTGTCTGTATGTTAAATGATGTTTTTAATTTTTACGTCGACCTGATGCCGACCTGAAACTGTTTTATGTCGGCAATTTTTCTTAATTTCGAGGACTGTTTATACCATAAATTTTTGTTAAAATGTCTTTAAATAATAGTGATAGAACTAACAGAAGCTAGTTTATTTAGATTAGCAGAACAAAGTAAAGAACCCAAAGTATGAACTGACTCGTCTTTAGGGCTTTCTAATTTAAAATAGCCCTGGAACTCCAAATGCCTTAATCCAACACTGTTCAAGAAAGGAAGCTGGAGATGAGTTGGTTTTAAATTATACAAAGAGAAAAAAACATTTAAAAAAATTACTGGATATGTGTTAGGAATATTTATATTTAATAAAAAAGATTATTAGTGAGTAAAACAATTTTTAAAACTTATAAGACATGTGATGTGCTTTAATAACCCTGAAAATAAACTAGGTTTAAACTTCTTGCACTACAGTACCCCAAACATTATTAGCATAATTAAAATGACAGCGTATAAATAAGTAACATCCCGGTGGGAAATCGGCTAGCGAATAGCTAGCTATAATCGTAACGATAAAGACAGCGATTTGGCCACGAGGATCGCTAGCTTTTTTAAGTTAGCGAAAAGCTATCAATATTTGTAAAGATAAAGACAGCGATTAGGCTACGAAGACTGCTAGCTTAATAAGCTAAAGACCCACTGGCTATTGTAGTTAGTGTCATTTCGTAATAAAACCGTTGTCTAAAAAATTTTGATATGTAGCTATCAATCAGCTATAAATTTGTAGACAATTTGTAGCTAGCTACAAAGCTACGATATGTAGCTAGCGACACATTGCTACAAAATTGCAATGTTTAAAGTTCAATTATCTTCATAAATATAATAGACTCAACAGTAAAAACCGAATTTTTGAAGCTGTTAATGACATTTGCAAAAAATAAAATAGGAAAAACAAAAATCGCTTGAAAATTGCTATAAAGCTAGCTAGTCGCTCGCTAGTCACTAGCTCTTTTCCCACCGGGATAGATAAGTCAATTAATGTTTGCTAAAAATGCTTCTTACTTTATATAAAGCTCCAATACTATTTGCAGTTACTTTTGCGTAAGTGTGTCCAATGTGAAACTTCCATAATAGATTTTCATCTGAAATGAAATTTAAAAAACTTGTAGGTATTATATTTTTAAAAATATTAAATATAAATTAAATATAAATATAAAAAAATAAATTTTTAAAAATTCTGGAGAGCGATCCGATTCGTCTAACTACCGTCCCATTAGTCTTATTCCTATCATAAGCAAGGTTTTTGAATCTTTAATTAACAAATACTTAATCTCGAATCTCGAATCTCATAACCTACTTTCTGATCATCAATATGGATTTCGATCTTCTTGTTTTACGGCTGATTTGCTACAAGTAATAACCGATAGGTTTTATCGCGCATTAGATAAAGGTGGAGAGGTTAAAGCCATCGCTCTCGACATTTCTAGAGCGTTTGATAAAGTTTGGCATGCAGGTCTTCTCCATAAGCTTTCTTCTTGTGTATCTGGAAACATCTTTAAGATTATTGAATCCTTTCTTTCCAATCGTAGTATAAAAGTTGTCCTTGATGGACAGCACTCTTTTTCTTATTCTGTAACCTCAAGGGTTCCTCAAGGTTCAATCCTTGGTCCTATACTCTTTTTAATTTACATTAACATCTGAGCTTGAAAAGGATCTCACTTTTGCTACAGCATGGGGCTCACAGTGGCTGGTGAACTTTAATTCAGATAAAACTCAATTTTTTTCAGCCAATCGTTATCGCAATAATTTAGACCTTCCTATATTTATGAACGGTAATGTACTCGATGAGACTCCTACCCTTCATCTTCTAGGATTAACTCTTACTTCTGATCTTTCTTGGAAACCTTATATCAAATCCGTTGCAAAATTAGCATCTGCTAAAGTTGCTTCTCTTTATCGAGCTCGTCTTTTTCTTACTCTGGATTCTATTCTCTATCTCTATAAATCTCAAATCCGGCCTTGTATGGAATACTGTTGCCATATCTGGGATGGATCTTCTAATGATGCCCTTTCTCTTTTAGACAAGGTGCAAAAACGCATTGTAAACATAGTTGGACCTGCTCTTGCAGCCAACCTTCAACCTCTGTCACACCGTTGTAATGTTGCTTCTCATTCTCTTTTCTACAAATACTATAATGGGCACTGCTCGAAAGAGCTATCGTCTCTTGTGTTATCTACTAAAATTCATTCTCGTGTTACTCGTCATTCAATTAAGTCTCATTCTTTTTTTGTTTCTGTTCCTAAGTGCTCCAAAAACTCATATTAGTCTAGCTTTTTTCCTCGAACATCAGTTCTTTGGAATTCGCCTCCTTCATCTTGCTTTCCTGATTCATATAATTTGCAATCTTTTAAGTTGTCTGTAAATCGTTATCTTGCTCTGCAATCTTCATCTTTTCTCTTCCAGTAACTTCCAACACTAATTAGTGGTTGCTTGCAGCCTTGTTGGAAGCGAAGATGAAAAAAAAAAAAAAAAAAAGGTATTACAATATGCTATTAATATAAAGCAGGACAATAATATCCTGTTTAATTGTTAAATCTACTTTATAATATACCAAATGATATATATTATTTAAAAGTAAATGTTTATTTGATTAAAAAAGTCAAAGATTTTTAATAGCTCAACATTCATATCATAAAAAAGTTTATTGATTTTATTATAAAATAAGAATAGGCCTTTCTCATTTGCAAAAACATCGTCCCCATAGTATTATCTTGCTCTATCTACAATTGTAATAAATAAAATATTCTAATATATATATATAATATAATATATTATATTACGTAGATATAATATAATATATTATACGTAATATATTATAGTATATTATATTACGTAGAACATTGTATTTATATATATATATATATATAATATATATATATATATATATATATATATATATATATATATATATATATATATATATATATATATATATATATATATTGTATTTATTTTATATATTAGATAAAACATTTTATTTATTACATTTGTAGATAGAACTAGATAATACTGAGGGGACGATAAGTGTTGTTAGTTTTAAGGTTTTAAAAGATCATTAACATAAAATAGAAAAAGTTATAGTCCCGTTGTGGAACTCCGTAGATTAAGTTTAGAAAATCATGTGAAGAAAATCTTTTAACGTGGACAAATTGTTTTGATTGTTTTAAATTTTTTGGTTGCATTCAACCTTTATTAGTGATAATATTTAAACATAGGCGTAATTTTGGCAATTTTTAAATGTTTTGTAATGTCGTATAAAAACTTTAACGGTGATATCATAATATTACAGTTATTTAAATAGTCATGTTTAATAATACAAATAGTTAATAATAAAATTAAATAGTCATGTTTAATAAGTCTTAGGCAAGTCTTTAAAGGTGTCTAAAGTTAATTCTGGCTTTTCACAAAAACAAAAATCCTCTGTGTAAGATAAATCGTTCCCACGTTCGTTAGATATGTTCAGTAGAGTTATTTCTTTTAAAACCGTACTGGTTTATGTAGAGTATATTATAAACACCAGGATCATTGGATGTTTGGTTAAACAAAATTTTTTTCAAAATTTTAGAAAAAATAGAGAGAACAGATTTTGGTCGGATAGATTTCTATCATTTGATGAGGACAGATTTCTGTCATTTGATGATTATAGGCGTGATTTTGACTATTTTAAATTATTTTATTAGGACTATTTTTTATGTTTCGTGGTGTCCAAGTATACAACTTTTATTATCGAGACTAAATGCTTTATCAGTTTTAAGCATTTTAAAAGTAAAAATTTTCAAAAAGTTACTTTCATTTTATTTAAACTAGAGGTTAGTGACGCATTCATTCATTGGATTTTTATAGTCACTATAGTCAAGGAGGCTACTTTTTGTGGTTAAAACCCTTTTTCAACTCTTCAACTTCAAAACACGGACCTTGAAAAACAAAGGAGCTGCGCGGAGGAAAAAGTTAGGCGCAGTGCTACCAGGGACGTGGTGAAAATTGAATATGGAACTTCTCGCTTATGAAGCGCTTGAACACTTTACCACTACCGCAAATTTGTTTGGAATCTTTTTAACTAATTTAGGGCAATGTTGGTATAATTTAGGGCGATGTTGGTATAATTTAGGTCGATATTGGTATAATTTATATATAACATAATTTGAATTTATTATTTTTAGCAAATTTTCCATGTGCTCTGAGTTATGTTTATACTTCTCTATTAAATCATATTATCTTTTTGAAACTTTATGTTCACTTTTTTATAGTGATTGATCGAACCAGGAAAAACGCCGAAACCGAAATAAACCAAAATTTCAGGTATACTAGTTCAATACCGAAACCGGCATTGAACTAGTATACCTTGAATCGGCATTGAATCGGTTTCGGTATTGAATTAGTATACCTTTCCAGATCAGTTGAGAATCCATACAACCATTCAACAATCTTCTTTGATTAGATTTTGATCTTTGGTCTGTTATTGATTGAGATTGGACAATCATGTTCTACAAGTTAGATAAACCCGAATTATAAAATTCTTTTTAAATTCATTGAGAGATGGCAGTAAAGAATTCAGTTATGTTAAAATGTCAATTTTTTTTGCAGCATTGCATAAATCAAGTGAACGGAAAAAAATAGCTTGAACTTTAAGTCAAGTAATATTTCTATGAAATAGTGCTTAATTTGTTCCATGCTTCGGAAACGATTTTCCGATGCAAATTTCATTTCTTGCTTCATTGTAATCATGTCATCATCTTCATTTTCAGTTTGTGACAACAATAAAATCTAGCGATTTAATTGTTGTCACAACTATAAAACACAACTGTCATACTGATGCAAGAACCACTTCCAGAAAAAGGTTTAGTGGCTTCCAAAAAATAAGCAAAATTTTGACCACTTTTTCACAAACATTCTAGTCTTCCCGTGAAAATTCAATACCAGATGACGACAACACGAGGATTGTGGCAGGTTTAAGAAACAAAATTCTTTATAGCAAATAAAAAGTTGAATTTCACCTTGTTACAACGTCATTTTTTAACCCAAGTTGATACTTTTTGTCCATATAGACTTCTTGCTGTTTGCAGAGTTCTGTATAAAACCCATTCAAGTGGAATATAAAAGAGCAAAGTTTTTGGCATTTTAACAATCAAGGCTTCGACTGAACCTATTGAAAACGGTTATTTTTTAATAGCCAGATGAAGAGGGTAGTTAAGGCACTCAGCTGATTGATAGATGCAATCTCGTTCATTAAAAGTTGCATTAACATTATCAGTATTGTCTATCAAAAAATATCAATTTTTGTAATATCCCCGTCTTTTTTTGTAATATCCCCGTCTTTTTTTGTTTCTTGAATCTTTTGATAAACCTTTGCTGTGTCACGTTTGTCAAACTTGGAGCATGATAAACAAAACCTTATTTGTTTCTAGTCTTATGAGCTGGAATGAATTGTCACCCTAATAATCGTAATGAAATTTTGACAACTCATCAATTCATTTAAGACTATTTCTTCAGCTAAACAATTTTTTAGAGCTGCTTTTATTTTCTTGTATGTAAAACCCAACATGCTTTTGTAATATTTTGCGCTTTCAATTTCGTAATTTGGAGCAATTAGGGCATGGTGTCATAAAAAAACAGCTTAATTGACAACTGACCATGGTTGCATGTCAAGAATATCATTTCAGATATGAACTTATACACTTTTGTCCTTTTACTTAGTTCAATTCAATTTTTGTGCTTTCAAACCAGTTGGGCGCAGTAGATTGAAGCATTTCTCTTTACTTATTGAACCTGATGTTAAAAATAGGAATTTTTTTGTTTTGTTTAGAAAAAGAATCTCATTTTTCTTGAACATTTGAGGGCTGGTTTTAGCAATAATAAGATGGTGAGTTTTGAGATGAGAGGAAAGACCAATGACGGTCTGGTACTTAAGATCAATAGATCAAAAAGATCTTTTTTATGGCAAATATTACAATTGACTTATTTTGGATTACTGATAGATTATTTACTGATGGATTAATAATTTAAATAAAAATTTAAAATCTTACAGAATTTTTGGTTTTCGGTCTGTTTTTCAACCGAAATTTTGCTTTCTTTTTGAATTTTTGTTTTTTACTGAATTTATAAAAAGTACTAAAACCGAAATTTTGATATCTGTTCAAGTTAAAATTTTTGCCACAACTTTTTTATTTATTAAAAATTATATTTACGGGTGTTTGTTTTTTTTGGAATACTTTATGTACAGTTTTTATTTAATTTTTGAGGATTTTTTAAGATCTTCAAAGGAACGTTTCGTACACTCCGTTTAATTGCTTAAAATGAACTGCATATAACTCCTCTTTATTAGTGACGGATCCATGAAGAAGGAGGAGGATAGGTTAAGCATCCCCCTCCCCCACCGGAATCTGAAAGTCCTAAAATATATTAGAAATTGAGGACCTTTTTTTGGAGATAATTCAATCACTGGAGATAATTCAATCCGTCACTGGAGATAATTGATCTTAAAAAGCTGCGAGATTTGTATCGATGAAAAGCTTATAAAAAAATTTATATATTTTTTGCTGTATTAATTTGTTGTCAATTTTAATATAGAAAAAAATAGGGAAAAGATCAGAAATGTTACTTTTTATGAAACCTTTTTAAAAGTTCCATTAGAAGTCGTAGCTGACGTTAAGGTTACTCAAGTTGGTTTATAAAATATCTCCTTAACAGCAATTAACATTGCTGTTAAGGAGATATTTTAAACAATTTAAATTGACGTCATCAATTAAATAACTTATTTTTAATATCATTACTCAAAAATGCTTTAAAGCTTGCAATATGGCGGGCGATGGTGGGCGATAACAGCAGCTTGAAAGTATGTTTTTAGTGCTATTGGCTAAAAGTTCAATCGTTAAAACCTCTTTATTATAAGAATTACTCAATGATCAACCTCAGGTTTTTCGTTGTATATACACCACCTTTGTGTTTTTGATATATATGAAAAAGAACACCATCTTCGCATTTTTCTGCTTTTATGGGAAAGTGGGTTTGTATTAAAACCTGAAAGATGGTGATTTAATTTTTTTTTTAAAGATTTTGCGTCATCAAATTCACATCACGTTTCAGTTACGCATATTATACTAAATATATTTGAGGTTTCCTCAATAATATAAAAAAAAACATAGAAAATTTGTTTTATTTAAACATATTTACACTAACATATTTACAGAGGTTTTTTTTTAAAAAATTCCCATTATAAAATGTATAATATTTAAATGATCCCGCGCAAGAAACTCGTTTATTTCTTTGTTATAAAAGTAGGGTCAATTGTTTTGCAAACCACTTATATCGCAATGATAATTTAATTCCGGATCTGAATTAATGTCAAGCACTGAGTCATTAGACTAAGAAATGTAATATGATAGTGGTTCATAATTATTTTGGTAATTAGAATCCTTTTTTAGAATTTAAATAATTAGAAATGAACGGACTTATACACGACGCACCTTCCTTTATTTGAAACGTATTTTATCGAAAATGACAAACTAAAGTTAATTAATTAGAGTAGTTACATTGAATGACCTTTAGAGATAGACGCAGTTAAATTTATATTTTATACTGGTGGCAGGGAAATTATAAAAATCACGCGTAATAAGTTTGTTGTAAATGAATTTAGCAAATTTACCTTTGGCTTTTAATTCTTTTGCGTCTTTAAACAATTTTCCTTATTACAATGATCTCACGATAGTCTTCATTAACGAGTACTTTTTCATTCCAAAGTTTTAGTTTAATAAATATTTCCAAAACTGCGCTTCTGTCTTTGTAGTTAAGAAATTTTATAACAATTGTTTTTACTCCGTTTAATTTTTTTCTTTGTGCCCTTTTGTTTGCGACATCATACATAAAACCAATTTAGACTTTATGACTTCTTAAATTTTTTTCTCAATCTCTTCCCATGATTCGTTCTCAATATTTTTTTCCATAAACACTAAATTGTTTCAACAACTCCGATCTTCCAGTTCGACTAACATTATTCACATCATTGTTGTTAACATTAAATTTTATGATATCTGTTTAGTGAACACTAAATGTTGTTTTTTCTTCAGTTTATTAAATTTGATAAGAGTCATTTTAAACTTTTCGTGTACAATGTTGATAGCCTTTTTAATTCCTTCGTTTTGTTTTATTCGAGGTTTTTATTTTCTTCTTGTGTATTGATATTTTTATTTTCCATTCTATAGCATTTATCGTTAAAAAGTTTTATTAGTGTGTTTTTGCGAACCTTAAGTAAATCTTTAAATTGTGTTACAGACAATTTCGCCATTTTTGTTTTTCTTTGTTAAAAAAAAAAACACGTCCATTCACGATCGCGGTTAAATTGAACTAGTATGATTTATTTGGGTTCATTATTGAAATAAAAATTTTTAAAAGTTAAATTAATTTTGAAAAAAATAATGAGTTTCGAAAAGCTAATTGAATTCCAAAAAAAAAAGTATTTTGATATGCTAAAATAATACAACAAAAAAGGAATTTTGAAAACCTATTCGAATTTCAAATGATAAAATGAATGTTAGTTATCGTAACATTATTCTTTAATCAATTTTATTGCAATTTTCGTTTTTAACGTTTATTGAGATTCTATTCTAAAATATTTTTTCAAGTTATCTTCAACAGATGATCCTGCAGAGGTAGGCGATTGTTACAGATCGATTCTGCAGATCGATCCTGCAGCGGCAGGCGATTGTTAAGGCGTTCTTTATTCGGAGCAAAAATTCCACTCGATAAAGAACAACTTATTAGGCCATTTTTTTATGCTATTATAAATATTAAAAAATTATCAGATATATTGTGGATTAATGAAGTTTTAGTTATTAAGACTTCTACTTACTTCTTGTTGATAAAATGACGTTTTTAAAGCAAAACGAAAAAATCAAAAATGTAGCTGGTTATTTTTATGACGTAATTTCTTTACCTAATTCAATACCAGCAAATAGACGACATTTTTTAGACATACTTTTGAAGTTGAACTACGACAGAAATACGCCAAGAAACGTTATGTGTTTCTATGTATATGTGTTATATTTATATGTTTTTATGTGATATTTCCGGATCCAAAAACGCAAAAAAATAAAATTACAAAACAGTTCTTCGACAATGGAAATTACCAAAAACGGCAGCCTCGTTACAATTTAGATTGTGTGAAACTTATCCCTCAAAACTTTTTAAGGCGTCTAAAACGTATTGAAACGTATTAATACGTATTATATATATTTAGACGTTTAAAATACGTCTTTGCCAACGAGATCTGACTATTTCTTTTCATTGTTTAAAAGAAATAGTCAGACCTCGTTGTTGAACCCATCCGTAAAAGAATATGTTAGTTTTGCCATAATTGTTTTTATGGACGGCCTATTGACGCATATGAATATGCGTTAAGTCGCCACTTAACGCACGAAAATTGTTTTCCAGCATGAAAATTGTTTTTTAGGGTATTTCAGTTTATGGACCGCTCAAAAATATTGGAACAAATTTTTAAACAATTTTAACAATAAGTTTCCTAGCATGTAATGACGAAAGTAACTTTTTTTAGTGTTTGGCATTAGTTGGAAAAAAGCAAAAGCTAAGCTTTTTTCAAATTTTAGCATTACTTGGAAAAAAGTTAAATGGAAAATGCTGTATTAGAATTTTTTATTCGATTTAATCCAGATTTAATCCAGAGACGCTTGATTATGTAAAGTTAACAGATTCTTCTAAAAACCTTTGTTGTCTTCATCTGTACTCTGAACTGAAATATTTCCTTTCTTGTTCTGATCCAACGTCGGGTTTACGTATGATTTTCATTGATGACGTTGACCAATAGATTGCAACGTCGTTTTGACGTCGATGTAACAATATCACATCCAATGTTGATCTGACGTCGCATTTACGTAGGATTTTTATCAACGGCGTATAACAACGTCATTCCAAAATTGATACAACGACATCAGAACGACATTGTTTTATTAACGTTTTAACGTCTTTTGACGTCTTTCGACGTCTTTTGACAATTTTCAACGTCTTTTGACGTCAATTGACGATGGAATAACGTTGTTGCAACGACGTCAATGTGATATTGATAACATGGCTTCGAAACGACATTTATATTATGAACGACATTTATTAAATCTATCTGTTTAATGGTCGCAAATTATAAGATGAAGATTAAAATTTTTTAAAGTTAGCAAACAAGTTGCCTAATTCACATTTGAATTTTACCTTAATTCACAATATATAATATTTAATGTGTGTTAGCAGTATTAAATTTTTAAAAAGTTTTATCAGAGTTGTTATTCAAATAAAGCAAATCTAAATTTAAACAACCTTATTTGTATATATGACAGTTTAGAATAAGATTATCACGGAACAATCACATACGAGCAATACAAGATTTGAGTTCAGTCTAGGCTATATTTTTCTTTTATTGAATATAAAACACGCTTAATTTTCGGAATCTCGACGTCACCTGCTGTGTCTTTCTTTTGACGTTGAGTAGCATTTCTATTTCAAACAAAAACCTACATCGGTTCTGATATGCTTCCAACGTCAATCGACATTGCTTCAACGTAGCTTTGCCCACTTGGTAATGACTCTGTACTTTTACATTAAAATTGACCGTTACAACACAAAGCGGATGCAGCATTTTTTGGTGTTTGAGTTAGCTAACTTCTAAACATCGAGCAAACTCCAACATTTATATGTTTTTAATTAATTCAAATAAGAATGCTTTGCAAAAAATGTGCTAACTGGAGTCTGGGAATAAAAATCCCTAAAGGTTTTGCCCTCCGTCCGAAAAGTTAGAGCAAGTTTTTTTTTTTATATTTTTTTTATTTTTCATTTTTTTTTTACTTGCAATTGATGTCTTGGCACCGATAACTGTCTTGGTAGTGAGCTTCGTTTACAAATTGTCCGTGTTTAAATACAAAAAGCAAAAAATACACAAAACGTTAAAAATACATATAACTCCTGTTAAATACTAAAATGTCTTTCATTCTGGTTTAAAATAAAAATAATTTACATATGCTCATACAATTATACAAGTTTATTTAATAAAATGTTTAACAATATATATTTAGTGAAAATGATAACGTTTCTTTTTTTTTTTAGTTTGTTGTTGTTATGAAATCATTTTTTAAAAAAATATAAAAAAGTCTATTGTATTAAAATTTAATTGAAGTAAGATTCTTTTACATTAAGTTTTAAATTTCTCCAGTGACAATTTAAACAAATTTAAAGAATTATTGAGAATTATTGACAATTTAAAGAATTATTAAACCTTTTAAAATTCTTATTTAAACGTTTAATTCTTTCTAAATCTTTTTAATTAGAATTTACCATATATATGGTACTAGATGCTGAATTTGATAAGAACTCATTTTGGATAACTTCAGTTTATCTAATTCAATACCAGACATTAATAGGGATTGATAATATGAAATAAAAAAAGGTTCAATAATATCAAAGAAATAATTTTGATTCGAAATATTTTGAAACAGAAACTTTTAAAATTGAACTTAAAACATTAAAAATAATTTTACCGCAATACACATAAATATAAGAAGCAAAAATAAAAATTTTGATGAACTAAAACACTTTCAAATAGATTACAATTACTCATTCAGTATGATTTGCATTTAAAACGAAATTTCAAATTTCAAATTATAAATTAATATCTTTTGAAAGAAAAAAAAAAACAAAAGAGGAGGAGAGATTGCAACGTATATCCGAAATGATCAAGCGTTTAAAGTAAGACAAGACCTCTCCATCTCTGATACTGATAGCGAAGTCTTTACTATTGAGATAACGGGTAATAAATCAAAAAATATTATAATTTCCACTTGCTATAGACCTCCAAAAGTTGATATAATAAAATTTTCAAATTTTTTAAATTATTATTATTATTTTACTCTTAAATACCCAGTAATAAAATTACAGGTAAAGTAATTTGTATTAAAACAGTTACAAATTAAATTAAGGCCAGTCTTGGCTCTCCAAATATTTGTCTTTAATGCTAATAACTAGACCGACTAGACGGTTAGATCTATTTGAGGAGTATTTTCCTCCATCATTCAAGGTTAGCGTCAAGGTTAGGGTAAATGAAATTGTTCTCCAAATAAATGACAAGGGAAAAAATATTTTCTTTTTAGGGGATTCAAATATTAACAGTTTAAACTACAAAGAAAATGCGATTACTATACTTTTTTTTTGATAATCTTTTCCAAGTGTGTATCCCTCCAATCATCAACAAACCTACCCGGGTAACCCCAAACTTCGTTTCTGCTATAGGCAATATATTAACAAACCTCTTCAAAAGCAGGAATTATCGAAACCGATATATCAGATCATTTTCCTATTTATTTTTCATTTTCTCAAGATTTAAGAACCTATAACAACCCTAAAGCCAAAATTTATAAAAGAAAAATCAATCAGTCTATTAAAAATTTCAAAGACTCTCTATCGGTAGTAAATTAGGATGGAGTGTATCAAGAATGAAATCTTGGACACACAAACTCTGCATACAATTTATTTATAAATATTTTTCTTGATTACTACAATAAACATTTCCCTGTTGAAGAGAAAATAAAGCTAAAGTATTTAAACTGTCCATGGATAACTAACGGGATTAGAAAATCGTCAAAAACAAAGCGAAAACTCTACATCAAGTATTTAAAAAACAGAAAAGAAACTAACTTAACTACATACAACAAAGTAAAAAAATCTATTTGAAAAAATTAGAAAGAATTCAAAAAATATATATTATTCAAAACAACTACAAAAAAGCAAAAGTGATATTAAAAAACCTGGAACATATTGAAGGAAATAATAGGTAAAAACCATTCAAAATCAAATAGTTTACCTGATAAAATTATCTTTAACAAAACTCAATATATCGATAAAATTTCTATCGCTGAAAATTTTAATAGTTTTTTTGCAAACATAGGCCCTAATATGGCTTCAAAAATTCAATGCCCTGATATCTCCTTTGAAACCTTTATTACAAATCAACATTTCTGTTTAAACATTTTTTCTGGACTAAACCATGAAGAATTAGAAATTGCAAAAAACTCGCTAAAGACGAATAAGGGTCCTGGGATAGACGACATTTGTAGCTATATAGTTGTAAATTTATTTCCGGTGATAAAACAACCAATCTATGAAATATTTAAATCTTCAATTATTACAGGATCTGTACCAAATAAATTAAAGGTAATACCAATATTAAAAACCGGGGATTCATTTACACTAAACAATTACAGACCTATCTCCAGCTAAAACATCCTTAATTGGGCCAACGTTGGGTTAACGTTGGATTGGTTGATTAACGTTGGTCCAACGTAGTGCCAACGCGATGTAACTCTACTTGAATTTTCATCGCGTTGGCTCTACGTTGGGCCAATTTACTTTTAAAAATCTAATTTACGCTTGCGGCTTATTGAAGTATTCGCGCAATGCATTTATATAAAGCATATTGATTCTCCATTTTAAAATAGTTTGCTTTTTATAATGGTATCGTTGTAAATTAATAGGAAAAGTAAAGGAGCATTTAAGTGTTATGCAAGTATATTATAGAGTTGCGTACATAGAATTGTGTTGCTACATTTAAAGGCTTTAATGCAATATCTATTTAATTAATTTTGACAGAAATCTTGGTACTAGTACCAAGTTTTAGCACGACTATTATATGCATGTATATGTTAAATGTATACATTTACAAATGAAATTGAGAACAATAACAACAATCCACGGTATAAAATTTATTTAAAATGCACATCAAATGAAAATAAGCTTATTCGCACGACCATTTAAAAAAATAAAAACGGCTTTTAGCACAGCTATTATATGCATGTATATGTATACTACATGTATACATTCACAAATTAATTGAAATTGAGAACAATAACAACAATTCACGGTATAATATTTGTTTAAAATGCACATCCTAATTATTCTGACGGAAAAAGGCAGGTAAGGACCCCTCTTTTCTTACAAAATTTGCAATTATAGCTGCGCCAGCCAAATTGCTTAAATAAATCGTACTAAGTCCACCTTTAAAACTTTTTAGCAATGGTGGTAGTCTAATGTGGCAGTTAACAGAGAATTCCAGTTTTTTTACTGCAGCATTTATAAAAAAGTTACGCCTTTTATCATGTTTCAAAAAAATTTCGACTTCTAATTCAAATTATTCGGCTTGTTCTAAAACTTGTTCTAAGACTTTACTTAAACCCTCAATAAACTGGTGCAATTTATGACGTTACAAAATTGATCCAATCAATTCTATTAATTATTTTGTACTAATTGTATAAGTTCACTACGCTGTATAAAGTCACTACACAAACGGCGAGTTTGAAGGGTAATCGTGTTAAGGATGAAAGTGAAGGGTAGTTTGAATTAAGACATGTTAAACACTTCTCGTATATAAGGTGATTAGTGTCTTAACCCAATTTTGCGGTATGATACTGAATTCTTTTAATTGTATTTATATATCCTCTGCAATGATAAGTCTGGACAAGTATAGTCACTAATATGTTACGGCGTTATATATGGTATATATTACGCCGTAATATATACCATATATAACAGATTGTTTTTGGAAATTTTTGAACTGTAATTTCAAAAAAGATTCTTTAACCACCACGATCCTACTTGCATCATTCCATTAACACTTAAATCATAATATAAGGAAACATCAACTGAGTTAAGATGGGTACTTAAAAAGTTTGAAATGGTAAGCCAATGCATTGTACCATTATGTAAAATTTGAACAAACTTTCCATATTGCACTCTAAAATAAAGTTTTGGTCCAAGAATAGGGTCTTGTAATCCTTTTACATCTGAAAACTGCATGGATAAAAGCTTTTGTGCTTTATTTATGTATAAATCAGATAACATTTCGAATGAGTTCTTAATGGAGAATAGTTGAAGATCTATGACAGAGAGTTGCTTTTTTAATAACTTAAAAAAGCAACTCTCTGTTCCTTATGAGCAGTTTTGTCTAAAATTTGCTGACATAATTGATGGTAAGGATCATTATACAAATCCCGCATCCTTTTGAGCCTTGCTTTTTTAATCTTTACATTTACTACAACTGGAGGGACTTTAGGTAAGCATACGTTTGATAAATTATTAAAAATATCTATAGCTTGGCCAGTGCAGCATTTAGATTTAGTTGTAGGAAGATCTTTGAAGTTCACGCTGTCACTTAGAGAGGGGTTGTCCATTAACTACGTCAACAAAATAGGGGGAGGAGGATCTAAACTTTTTTGACAATTGTTAACATGGGGGAGGGGGGGGAGTCAATTAAAGTTGATGTCAACAATTTTTCTTTTTTTTTTGAGTTTCATTGATTAAATAACGGAAAATTAGGCTGAGTTTGTAGCATAGTTTCTTTGTATAAGGGAAGGGTCATCAAAAGTTGACGTAATTTTATAGGGGGGGTCTCTAAAAATTTGACAAATTGTTGACTAGGGGGAGGAGTGGAGGTAAAAATCTCAAAAAATTTGTTGACGTAATTAATGGACAGCCCCAGAAGATATGCTTCTATATATGATTATAGTTGGTAGCATGTCATTTTTTAGTTTAGTTTCAGTTATGCTAATAATACTGAATTCGTGGTTAATAAGACATAAAAGTGAGTTTAATTCGTCAAAATTTTTAATAAGAGAAGCAGTATTTAAAGGAAAGAGAGAAAAATTATTTTTGTCGATGTTGGCAGAATTGAAACATTCCATATATTTACAATTAATTGGGTTTTCTTCGAGGTTTACGTTATTGTAATTGTTGTTAGTAAGTTGATGGGAAATAAAGTCATTAAGTTCATTATAAAGATTAAACTCTATGGTGTTCGGAAAAGATGATATGTTGTTTGAGAGTTCATTAATATGAATTACTTTATCATTTATTGTTGCAGACGCAACTCCTTATCAGATAAAGAACTAAATGGAAAAATATATTTTCTACATGAAATACAGAACCAAGATGTCTTAGAGTTTTTCAATATCCTAAATTCCAGATCATATTAAGCAGTAATATGAACAGCAATATAACCAAAAATATTAAAAATAATAATATTATTTTTGATAATGTAAATATAATTCAATCAATAAAATAAAAATGGTATTTATTTAACAATTTAAATAAATAATGAAAAAAATATTATTAACAAAGTTAGGGAAGAATAACATAAATATATACTAAAAATAAGTTATAATAAGTTAAATTATAATTTATAAGTATAAAATAAAATAAATGATTATAAGTAAATTACTCTAGCTATAATAAGTGAAAATATAATAATAAATTATTAAGTTTTTACTTAGTACTATAAGTTAATAAGTAAAACTAAAGTAACTAAGGTAACAAATTATATAGATATATAATAATAATAATAATAAGCATATATAATAATCAACAAAAAAATAAAAAATTAATAAAAATAATTTAAAAACAAAGCTAGAAAAAAAATAATAAAATAAGAATAATTACATTAAATTAAAAGCGTATTATAAAATAAAAAAAATAAATTATTTTTCTTCTTTCTTTTTTCTTAGTTTACTTCTATTTTTTTTTCTTTTTAATTTCTTTGTTTACTTTACTTCTTTTGTTTCACAGCTTGATATATTGTGGACATAAAGTGAACCCATCAGCTTGGAAAATTGGTTAATGTGCTAAGATCGTTGTTTAAAAATTGTTTTACTGTCATAAAGAATTGTCTCGACCGCCGACGCTTCATCAGCATCTCAAGAAAGGTCATTTTTAATGTTAGGAGCGAATAAAGCATTTTGGCTTCGATCGAGAATGACACAAAAAATTTCCTTATCTATTCATTTTCATAAAACACATATTTTTAGTTCATTTTTGCAAGTGCATAATTCAAAGCGTTTTTTCGGGATACGAGTAAAATGAGGAAGTTTTTAGCTTGTAATTGCGGAAAAAAAGTGCGAAAAATTACACCTAATCCTAACCTTAATGCTGCCACAACCCAAACATGCAGTAGAAGTAACAGCACTCTTTGCATGTTTTTGCATCCCCCAATATCCCAATCCTATAGAAGCACTTTACCCGTTGAAAATGTCCACATTTTAACGATGCTTCTTTTTTTTCGAATGTGACTGTCGAAATGCTTCTTACGAAACTAATTTGCAAGTCATACTTAATTTTTGCGAGTACATCTTTTTAAAAAAATAAGGCATCAGGTAGATAAAGATGTGAAATTCTCGCAAGCCTTGCTAATCGAAACCCTGTATTGAATACAATATTTCATTGCATTTAATTTGACATAGTCAACAAATTTTACCGTCGCCATATTATTTTATTGAAATTACCTCAGCAAAAAACAAACTCTGAAAAATCTAAAGATATAATACAATGTAACGTTTTTTTTTTTACATCAGCAATCTAGAAAATTAGCTGCCATTAGGAGTTCGAGAGCGATATCTGGTTGAATAGGAAATTCAGGAATTTCTGTACTGCTGTTTGTATAACGAACTTTATAAGCGAAGTAGGTACATATCTTCTCTAAAATATGCGACCTAATATGTATATAAACAAAAAGAATATATAAAATATGTATATAAACAAAATGAATATATAACTCTTTATAGGCGAAGTACAGATCTCTAAAATATGTTACGTAAAACTATATATATAAAAAAAGAATTTTTTACTCTTAAAACAACTTCTAATTAAATAAAATATTTATGAAATAAAAACATATTGCTGTAACGGTTATTAAGTATCACCTTACATAGGCCATTTAAAGAAACATAAATCAATTCAAGATCTTAAATATTACATCCATAAAACAAAAAAACACGGGATCCAATCCAAATCTCTGTTTATTAAAGAAATACAAAATACGCATTAACCCTAATTATCTTTTTAATAAAAGTAGTTTTTATAAACTCCCCCAAAAAATATTTCATACATATTTCAAATATATTAAAATACATAATATTTTATTTAGAAAACCGCTTTACCATATTTTATTGGAAACTTTTTTTTAATAATTTTTCCTACACTGTAAACCATTAAAATTATTTGTTTGTATTAAAATGTTTACATAAAAACCACGTGAATTTCTAATATAAGCAACATACCACTTAACCTCTATAAAATGAGAAACATACCTCTACATCTATAAAATATGAGCACCTCCTACCTTTATTTTTTACCGTAGCTTTTTTAAATATGAGCAACATTACATCTTACCTCATTTAAATATGAGCAACATATCTTTTATTTATAACCTCCTCTAAACATCAAACTACTCTCAACTTCATTGCTCATATCACAGCTTGTTATATTGTCAACATAAAATTACAGCTTGTTATATTGTCAACATAAAACTTATACACATAAAAATTACTATTACTATTATTATTATTAAAAGAGAAAAGAATTTTTTCTTATCCTAAACATAATCAGATTTAAAAATGCTTACGGAATCTCTCGGAATTGTACTTCGTTAGTATCATTTTCTTCAAACAATGCTAAAAATTAATTATAAGAATAAAATATTTCTCATAATATTGCAAACAAGTTACAACATTTCATATATCGTTGGAACCGCATTAAAAGCTAAAATCAGGAATATAACAGGTAGGGAAAACATACAAAAAACCTTTTACAAGAAATTCAGTAAATACAGTAAATTGACGAGTATTAGTAAAGCATCTTTTCAAATATCATATCTAAAATATGGCTAGTAATTAGAAAAAGTTATTGTTTAAAGCAAAAAACAACAAATTTTGAAATTAATAATCTTGACAGCAATTGTTTTAGTATATATTTTAAAAAATGGCTTACCAACACGTAACTTTAAAAGATATTTTAATGCAAAAATTATTCTATTATGTTTTATAGTTGTTTACTGAAAATCAATAAAAAGATTATAAAAATTTTTGTTTTTTGAGAAAATAATTCTCAAAAAAGTTGTCACCTCACGGAAGCATCTCATAGTGAGGAAGACATGGAAGTGTTCAAAAAATATCATGTTATCGTAATAAAATAGAGAAAAAATATATATTTTATGGTATAAAATTAAAGACAAAATGGTATGGTATAACATTAGAAGACAAAAAAAGTCATAGGTCAAAACATATTTATTGCATTAAATATGTTTTATAAGTGATTGTATTTTTTTTTTAACCTCATGACCCATAAAAAAATTTTCTTTTTTAAATTTGTTTTATTTTCAATAAAAATCTTCGATTGATTGATTGATATTTATTAGAACATCAAATACATGTTCTAAAGGACACGAAGGCCCATACAAAAATAGTCACTAACAGCATGCCCATAAATAAATAAAAAAAAATTAAAAAAAATAAAATGTCACTACAAAATTATAAAGAAATAAATAGTTCCTTTTTACAATAAGTATTTGTTGAAATCAAAATATTTAATTCTATTTTTAAACATTAAAATATTGTTTACATTCACAGCTTCCGAGGTCATATTGTTCCACATGTCAACAACTCAGTAAGAAAAGCTATACTTTTTTAAATCCAAGCAAGAAAAAAAATTGTTTGCGTATTTTATAAATATGAACCCGGATGTGGCTATTGTTGCTAATAATAAAGAGCATAGGTTGTTCAGTACAAACAAGTTTATGAAAAATTTAAAACAAGTTACTAAGTTGTTTTTAAAGCGCCGAACTTCGAATGACTCCAAACCAAGCAACTGTAGTCTGTTATAATATGACAAATTTTTAAGGTTCCTAATTTTCTTTGTAAATTTTCATTGGACACTTTCAACTGATTTAACCAATCCAATTTGGTGTGGCAACCAAACTGGAGAACAATATTCTAAAATTGGTCATGTAGCGAAAGCTCTAACTAGAGTACAAGGGTCGCGAGTTTTAAAGTATTTCAAAACTAAGTATGCTCTAGAGTTAGTTTGATGGATGACGTTAGAAATATGTTTTTTATAAATAAAGTTACAGTCCATTATTACTCCTAGATCTTTTAGGTTTGAAGACCAAGCCAAAGTACACTCGCCTAATTTATAGCTAACCTTTATACCTTTGCATAATGAGGGAGGTGCTATTTTAAGTGCAAAACACTTACTACTAGCAATTGTTAGCTGCCAAGTTTCTGCCCTAAGTACAAGTTTATTTAGAGTAACAACTAGATCTTGGCTTAGATCCATGTCACGGTATGAACTATATAATTTTATATCATCAGCATAAAGTTTTATACAACAATCCAGATTATTAGTTATAGCAGTTACACCATTAACATAAAATAGAAACAATGTAACACACTATCCTGTGGAACTCCACTAACAATGCGTATTGAGTTTGGTGGTTATCAAGTGCAGTCTTCCAATCATTAGCAGATTCTAAGAGATTTTTACAGGTGGAACGCTTGTTGAGGAAACCATTTGATTATAAGATATTAAGCTATGATGACTTAGATATTCTATAACATACAAATTGATCATTCTTTCCATGGCGTGACACAAGTGCATGTCAGTGAGATGAGTCTATAAATATTTGCATCCGCAGTAGCTCCTTTTTTAAAAATTAGAGATACAAAAGCTTGGCGCCATTGTTTAGGTACACAATAATTGAGCTAACTCTTTTAGAAGTATCTTAGGTCTGCCATCAAAATCTTACTAAAATTAAAAATATAATAATAAAATAAAAAAAAATAACATGAAAACTAAGAAATGATGAAACTGAACTAAAATGATGAAAAATACTGAACTAAAAAAAAAAACTAAAATGTAACAAGAACTATTAATCTTAAACAGTTTGATAAAACTTGGTTCTTTGGTTGATTACACAGTTATTTCTAATGCTTTGGTGCTTTATCTTGCTGATGTTTGTTTGATATTTGGTGCTTTGCTTGGTGATGCCAGATAAAGTTTTAATGCAGTTGTGAAATTATTAATGACTTTTTTTTTTGTGTGAACTAAACAGATCACAGTAAGTTATGAAGATTATGGGATAGCTCAGTTGATGCCGGGATAGCCCAGTTGGTTAAAGTGCTGCTGAAATTTGTAATTATGATGGGCCGTAGCAGCAGGATTGGAGGTTCAAATTCTAGCTTCACCTACTGAGCGTATGAGTGGTACCTCAGTACCAAGGGAACTCATCTCAATTAGTTCTGCGACCACGATGTTTCCTTCTCTATAATCTAGTCGAGTAAATGAAAATTATCATTGTAAAACAAAGATGCATAGTCTTTAAAGTAAAATAAAGATACATAGTCTTTGAAGTGAATGCATTACTTCATATACTTGAATTGATTATACCCAAGATACTGGAGTTCTAAAAATTTTTGTAAAAAAAAATTGCAAAATAAAACTTTTATAACATAAATGTTCGGTTTTTTTAGAACTAAGTGTTTCTTTTTTTATAGGAAACATTAAGACACTATTTTAATTGGCAGAAATTTAAAAAATTAAAGACATTGCAGTTGTAGGTTGTTACAAAAAAGCTCACGTTATAAATATAGAAGGTAAATCTTTGATGGTATTTAATATAAATAATTTTTTTAACAAATGTATCATATAATATAAAAACTTGAAAATTTTTGTTGAAAAATCTTGATGACTAAGAATATTTAAATATTTATGCAACCAAATTGCTCATTAATGGTATGTCTGCTTATATCTTTGTTTTTTGACTTCAAAAACAAAATAAAAGTGCAATTGTAGATACATTTCCTGATAAAATCAATTTTGTTCAGCCGGATTTAATATAATTAACTTTTTTTTAATAAACTAATTTTTTTAAATAGCCTATAACTAACATGATACTTTGCAGTCATTTTTTTATTTTTTAATTTACTTTCACTATTTTAGACTTTGGAGGTAAAATTGTGATGTAACATGTTCATTTATATACTAAATTTCAAGCATCTGCCAGCCTAGATGTTGATTTCTACATTATTCAATAAATTTTATTCAAGTGAAAGGTCTTTTATTTTTAAATTATATATAAAGAGGGTTGTTAAAATAATTACAACCATTATTGTAGTAAAAAATTCATTATGCATAAAACTAACAGTTTTATTTTTTTAAACAACGTATATTTGACATACTATATAAAAGCATTTTAAATTGATAAACACTTGAAGGTTGCATTTTAGTTTAAAACCGATAAGTGGTAATAGTAATAGTACTTTCTCGGTAATACTTTTTTATGATTAAAACCTAAAACGTTTGAGAATATCTGTCTTATAAGAGAAAGAAAAATTTTCTGAGTTAGAAATTGTAGGATAAAAAAATAAATTAGAAATGCTTACCTGGCCCACTAAGCATAGCCTTAATTGTTCCTGATGTTAGTGCATGCTCACGTTTGATAATAAACTCATACCCATCACTTGAAATAAGTTTAACGTACATAGATTCTGGCCCTTCGCAGCTGCCAGACATTGCAAACAACTAAAAAAATTGTTATTTATTTGTATACATTTTAGTTACAATAAAATATAAAAAAATATGCAATTGGTACATCAAAGAAATTAATTGAAATATCTAAACTAAAAAAAGAAAACATTTACCTAAAATTGACGTTCATTTGAACTTACTTGAATAACTTACCTAATATATGTAGCTAAAGCATAAAAATAAAACTTATTTTTAAAAGCGGAATATTGTTACTTTCAAAAAGCCACTCATGGTTGTATGATAACACTTTTGCGCAATTCTTAAAAAAAATTTTTACACACCCTTTAGGAGAGACTTCTAGGAAAAAAACGTGATGAACAAAATTTCTATATAAACCGTTGACAAATCAATTATTTCTATATATGTGCTATAATGTGTTTAAATGTTACTTATGAGTTTGATAAATTCAAATTTATTTTATTACTGTCGTTATTGCTGTTGGTATTACTTTTATCATTGTTATCATTTTCTGTTATAATTATACTGTTATCATTGTTATCATTTTCATATTTTGTCATTGTTAGTTATTTTTTATAAAATATTGATTTTATCATAAACCGATTTTTTGATATAGGTAGATAATTGCAGAAGTTTGTTCATTGACTGATTTTTATAGGGATAAGTGTAGTATAAAAGCAAAGTTATTGAGTGTGATTTTTTTATAAACAGACATTAGTCATAGTATTTTATAATTTTTTAGTTTTTTTAGTTACAGGTTTTGCAATGAAACATAAAACCTTTTTAAAATTTTGTTACGAAGCAAAAATAAAAACAAGATTAACAGTTTCAAAATGTAGTCTTTATTTATTGAATTTTATATTTAGTTAAAGATTAGAATGTGCACATGCATGAACTGATTTTTGAATGTATGGGCTAGATAACACACAATCATTTAATCTATCTACTATCCAAACACTTAACATTATGTTCATTTATTAGGCATTTACCTAAAAAAAATCTATTAAAGCTCACAATATGGTAACAAATCTCATAGTTAAGCAGTTTAATATTTTCATTACTTTCAATATTTTTATTAAAATTTAAAAACATTCTCAAAAATCATTAACTTTATTAGAAAGTAGTTGAAGTTGTCTTATTATATTCACTACAGTAATGTTGAATTGAAAAAGGTTATGCAAAAAAAAAAAAAAAAAAAAAAACACGAACATGCTAAGAAATTATTATTATATCTTAGATTTTTGCAGTGTCAAGCATATATATATATATATATATATATATATATATATATATATATATATATATATATCAGTGGCGGATTTAGTATAGGGCGTGGGGGGGCGAGCTGCCCCCCCCCCCACGCCCCCCTAGAACGGTCTTACGGCGCCCCCTAAAACAATTAAAATATATATATATATAAGGTTAAATTACTGAAGGCAACCCCGGTCGCCCCTAATTATTGACTTGGCCCCTTTGCGACACTAAACCTCAATCCGCCACTGATATATATATATATATATATATATATATATATATATATATATATATATATATATATATATATATATATTTGTTTTTTTAGCTTTTTCTATTAAAGCTATTAAAAAATGGATGAAAATTTTAATGAATTGCCTGAGTTGGATGAAATGACAAATCTTGGCTCTCAAGAAAATTATGTTGCTGTTAATCTCCAGGGAACTGGTATTGATTTATCTGTGCTTCGTGCTGGAAAAGAAACAGAGTTTTCTGTTGATCCATCATCTGTTGATCTACCAGATAATGAAGAGTCAAGGTATTTCGAGCAAGAAGAGCTTTTTAAACAACTTAACTATGAATGCATAGATGATGGTTGTGATTCTTCTGACGAAAAGTCAACACCTTTTGAAAAAATAAAAAGAGGTATGGAAGACATTACAGGATGTGGTTTGGTTTTAAAAAAAATTATGAAACAAGGTTCCGGTCCAGTAATTCCTCCGAATTCTTTATGTCGAGTTCACTATAATGGTTACATAGAATATTCTGATGAACCTTTTGATTCCAGTCGTCTTCGTGGAAAGCAGCACCAGTTTAAGTTAGGATCAGGCGAGGGTATTGAAGGCTGGCAAATTGCTATTTCAACAATGAAAAGAGGAGAAATTTCCAAGTTTTTGCTTCATCCAACTGTTGCATTTGGAAAAATGGGCTGTCCACCTCGCATACCAAGTAACGCAGAGGTTTTGTTTGAAATAGAATTAATAAGTTATGTTGATCAATTAGCTTCTGATGTTTTTCAAAATTTTTCAAAAGATGAACAGATGAAAACACCTTTTGAAGAAATTATCAAAGTTGTTGATTCTATTCGATTAACAGGTAATGAGGCCTTTATGGTAAAACAATATAATAGAGCATCAAGTAAGTACAGTCAAGCATTACGCCTTTTAGAGAACACTAATTTAAAAAATGAAAATGAGGAAAAAGAAATGAAAAAATGTGCTCTAAAACTGTATCTAAACATTTCTTTGTGTGATTTGAAACAAGTGCGATATAGAAAATCTATTAAGTATGCACGAAAAGCTTTAGATATTGACAATAAAAATGTTAAAGCCCTATATAGGTTAGCTCGAAGTCTTAGATGTTTAGGAGAGTATGAAGAATCAAAACGACAGATTTCTAAAGCCCATCGACTTGATCCCAGAAATAAAGAGGTAATGCAAGAGCTTTTAGAGTTAGATGAAGAAATGAAAAAAACACAGAAAATTGATCAGCAGCTGTCCAGGAAAATGTTGAATCTAACTCCTGAAAAAAAACCTGACAAATCTCCTGCAAAAGAAACCCAACAAATGGTACATGTCGTTAGAGAAGCCTTAAAAGGATTCAAGGATAATAATGAATCAGAAATGTTTTTACCTAAAAACTTAACTGAAGAAGAAATTCAAAGCATAACAAAAGCTGCTGAGGAGCTTAATTTACATATTATTCAAAAGGAAAATGGAAAAGACAAAATTATTCAAGTAACAAAAGGAACTTAGTTTTTTTTATTTTTCTTAGATTATTTTTTTAGATTATATTTGTTTCAATAAAATTTTATTTTACTCATAAAAATTTCGTGTGGAAAAATTCCTTTACCATCCCATCCTATTTTTACCTAAACTGTTTTCAACCTGTCTGATCAACAACTAAATTATTTTAAAAGTTATAAACTTTCAAAGTAATTTAATTGTTTTAGAATGCAAAATTCGGGTCACTTTTTATAAATAAAAAGTAGTAAACTTCAAAATCATTGCCTAAAAAAGCAGTCAATACGATTTTTTTTAATTTTTTTATTTTTTTATTTTTGTTTGTTCTGCTGCTACATAGCAAAAAAGAATATTATTCAACAAAACACGGTTAAAACTTCAAAAATAAACCACTCATGTGTAAGACCACGCGGTTAAGGATTTGCTCGGTTCGAGTCAGTCACTTTTTTATTTCATCAAATTTGTTATATTCCATAAAAGCTTTGTAGCGTGGGTCCAAGTAATTTGTAAAGCAGTTAATAAGAAGTTCGGCACCTTTTAGAGGACACCTTATTGTCCTTCTGTTCGGAATTTCGACAAAAACTTGTTTCAGTTTATGTCTGTGAACTATAATATTTGTGAATTATATTGGGCAAGCCAAATCATTGATTTGGTATGTCAAAAAATCTGTTGTAAAATTAAAAAACTCTGTTGTGTAATTAAATATCATTGTCAAGTTCTTTTTGTAATTCATACTTTACATTTTTCTTCAACGGAAGTTTTTATCATCTAAATGCTGATGCATACCTGGTAAAAAATTTAATATTCACATTGCCTTTAAAGTTCTGATCTCCCTCATTATCTAACTCTTTAAAAAAAAAATCAAACTTGAAAACAAAATTCTAATTCTAAGTCAACTCTAAGTCAAATTTCAGTTACTTTTGGTCGTTTCTGATTTTTGATTGAGCAACCACCATTTTTTTTTTTTTTTGCCCTTTTGTCTCTTTTTCTTTTTCAATGTTTCTTAAGTACATTTGTGTTTGTCAACCGGTGTTTCTTTTAAGATGCTTCATGTTTGGATTTGACGTGAGAAGGAATTGTTGAAGCGCTGCCATTTTATATCTAACTTAATTTTTCTAAGAATTTTTACACATCATTTCCTATGGCAGCCTTGATCAGGAAAAAAATATGAGTTGAGTTAGAATTAACAAAAAAATAAATATTTAACACAAATAAAAAAACATGTAAATGTATTTTTATAAGTGTTCATGTGTTAATACGAATATAAACAACAGAGTAATACAGACAAGTATTATACAACTAAGGATCGAAAACGAGTTATATTAAACTAGTAAAGAGAAAAAATATTTTACACTTCAAACGTCCACTAAAAAGTACTTATATAAAATATGTGAAAAAAAATTATCAAATTAAATTTGCGTAACGACTAGTTAATTAATCATGACTGATTTAATAAATAAGAGTAGAGTGTTTAACTTTTAGTCTAAAATAGTTTTTTTAATTAATAGATTTATTCTAAAATTAACGCTAAAATATAAGTGATTAAATAAAATTAAATAAGTGTTTACTTAAAAACTTTTTTCCCTAATCTATTGGAAACTTAAACATAAAAAGGATTACAATGTGTCTAATTTAATAACTAATTTCATTACTTTTAAATTAAAATTAGCATAATTATTCTCATATGTTAGCCTTTAACCTTAACAAAATAGAAAATCTTTTTGCGTTGAGTTATAATCCGAGTTTAAAATTGCCTTTTTCGGGGCTAGACAATATCTAATTCGGAAAAGGCATAGGGTACTTAAGGTAGTTTTGGCCAATTAATAAATTTTAAGTTTTACTAATTCAAATTTTTTCAAAGTGTTTAAACATTTAAGTTTTTTTTACTCAAAAATATAATGTTCTCCAGTAAAAGAAAAAATATATATATTGGTAGTAATAGCTATTTCCTTGAGGAACATTTTTTTGTCTAAATGTTTTTGCAATAGTTAAAATAATTCAACACCAAGCTAATACTTTACTTAAAAATACCATTCAAGAACTTAAGATTTACACGGTCTGGAAATTAAAGCTAAAGTTAAGATTCAATAATATACTGGAATTATATTATATTAAATTATATAACATAAAGTCATGATAAGAATATTTTTTTAAATAAGTTTTAAAAGATTGTCTCTAGCCCACAGCAAGATTTTTGGTACTTTCCCTTTAAATAATCTAATCGCTAATCTTGCGGACCAGATATTTTACAGAAACGTTTTGATTGTTTAAACTAATAACCGACTAACGGCAGTTTCTTAAAAAGCACCTTAACTACAATGAGTTTTTATTAAATAGTGATGAAAAAGTAACCGTGTCATTGTTTTGTGAAGATCAATTGTATAACATAATGGCTTCTTCAAATCACCATCCTAATTCATTCTCTTATATCACTGGCTCCAGTCAAACAAAGACAAAATATTACTAAGTTTTTAAAACTAGCATTTAAATTGTATTTCGATATTAAACTTGGTGACTATGATCAAAAGTGGGCTCTATATACTGTGCCATATTTGCGAAGAGAGTCTTTGAGATTGGACAAAAAGAAAGTGTGGAGAGTATACATATTGGAAAAATAAAGTGTCAAAAAAATAGCTTATCCCAAAATTCCTTCTGCTTTAAAACCAATTTAAGAAAATATTTCTGAAAATATTCCCATTCCAATTTGTAAAGGTTTATTTTTGTCAGATGATGAACAAAGCATGTATTCTGTATGTCGATTAAAGGAAACAACCTTCTAGACAGCTTTGGAGAAGTTTCCTACTTTAGAAAAGAAAGAAATTATTTGTTTAATTTTTTTTCAGAACATTCATTTATTTTTTGTAACGATACTTCAGATCTCCAACTATCTTTGTATATAATCCGACAGAATGGAGACTTTCTATCGATAGCTCAAAGTGAAGCCTAATATCTGTCCCTTTGAATAATGCTAATATTTTTGGTTCGGTAACAATCGGCCAATTTGTTAATTTGCAAAGACTTACTATGGCATTAAAATTGTGCTTAAGTTTATTAAAAGATCTAGAACACAACTGGATTATTTGTGTAGATCTAAAAATGATTAACTTCTTTCTTGGTCAGCAGCAAGGTTTTACTAAATTTCTATGTTATCTATGCATGTAAAATAATCGAGCGATAAAGCACAGGATACAAAAAGAATGGTTAATTTGCAACACTCTCATTGTGGGCATGTCAAGTATTGTGCATGAACTGATTTTTTGCAGAAATAAAAAAGGATTTTCTACCACTCCATTCTAAACTTGTTTTCATGAAACAATTTGTTAAAGTACCAAAAAATGTTAATATTTGCTTTTAGTATTCAGTCATGGCCTACTTTATACATATATACGTATAAAGTAGGCCATGATTCAGTAAATGTTAATATTTGCTTTCAGTAATTAGTAAATGTTAGTATTTGCTTTTTAGTATTTAAAACATTACCAGATTTGTCATAAGAGAAATAAAAGCTGTAATTTTTGAGGGGTCACAAATTCAATACTTTATAAGAAATAAGAAAGCTAAAAAATATGCAGATTTAAATGTTAAAAGCCTTATGTGACCTTGGATGTAAATTGAATATAAAACTTTTGTGACCTTCGATGTAAAATGAATATAAAACTTTGTGACCTTGGATATAAAATGAATATAAAACTTTTGTGACCTTGGATGTAAAATGAATATAGAATTTTTGTGACCTTAGATGTTAAATGAATATAAAACTTTTGTGATCTTGGATTTAAATTGAATATAAAACTTTTGTGACTTTGGATGTAAAATGAAACTTTTTTATATGAATATGCATTTTAAACAGTTTTCTGAAAATTTTGGGGATATAAATAAAAAAACAAGGAGAGCGAGTTCATCAAGATCTTAAGACAATTGAAGATTTAGTTATTTCGTCAGTAAAAAAGAATACATAGCAAAGTCTCCATGGCCGGGGCTAAAAAAAGACAAAATTTGCCTTACCAATACTCCCCGAAGATTGTATTCCCAATGACGTTGGGAAAAATACATGATGATAGACTACTGTAGGGGCATTAATCAAGATGATTCAGGAAAAGTATATAAAAGAAAGAGCAACAAACAAAAGTTTTTTTCTCAAATAAATATTGTTTGTTAAACAATATCGTCTGAAATCATTTTCAAAACTAAAACTAGCATTTTTTTTTTTTTATAAATCAACAAAAAGTTAAATGGTATTTAAAAAAAAAAAAATTTTAATGATATTAAGTATATATATATTTTTACATTAAATTACAATAAATAATTTTAAATATTTATTTCTCAATACTCAGGTCTCTTCTTAATTTAGTTCATCATTATCATCGTCATTGATTTAGCATCCTTTTTTCCGTGCTTGAACAAGTTAGATATTTTTTGATATAACCCCATTTTTAATTTGATATAACCCCATTTTTATCTTGCAAAGCATAAAAATTATATATTCAACAGTTTTCTATTTTTATTTCAAATTGAGAAAAAATTTAAATCATTTATACTATACCCTAGTAAATGAATTCAAATTTACTTTAGAGAAATAATTTGAAAATTTTGTCAACTACCTAAACTTTTGAAAAGTAAAATTTGCAGAAAATCTGTTACTTACCTTAAAAATCTGATGTCAGATTTAAATTCAGCGTACCAAGATTAAGAACAAGTGTCAACATTAATGCAATAAATCTTTATGTTGATTCGTGTTATTAATATGAACAAAAAAAAAGTTACACTAACTAAAATTAAAGAAGATAATATAAAAGTATAAACGAAGAAAAAGTTCTAAAATAGATTAAAAAAAAAAAAAAAAAAAGTAACGACTCCGACTCCAGTTGTTGAAATTTTTTGAGTACAACTCCGACTCCAACTCCAACTCCGACTCCAAAGCAAAATTTTTGAAAAAATCTTTGAATTCTTTAAAAAATATTACGCTATAAAATAAAAAAAAAATTTTTAACAAATTTAAAAACGTTCTTTGAGGTTTAGTATGAACATAAGGTTAATTGAATGTTTTGTACATGCACGTGCAATACCGAGAAGTTTTACTATTGGAGTCGGAGTCGCGATTTTGTTTAGCGACTCCGACTCCGCTAAAAATGTTGCAACTCCGCAACTCCGACTCCACAGCCCTGTTTCAAATCCAAAATTTTTGTCTTTACACAATTGAATAGTTGCAACAAGACTGTACTGATCTTTTTCTTAGCTTGATCTTTCTGACAAACGATACGTTTTGGAAATACATCTTGTATGCCCTTTGCTCGCAGTTCACACTCTATATAATTTACATCAAATAAGTAATTTAAAAGTTTTGTAGTTGTTAAAAACTTATTTGATTAAAAATTGTTTCCTTTTGAAAGAAGTAAAATAGAGGAGAGTGGGGCACCATGATACACTTTTGGTTTTTGCTTCATTACAATTTTCTAAATACACCCATTTTTTTACGCGATTGGTTTAATTTGTTATTCATAATGTACATGAATGTTATTCATAATATACATGAATGATATTAACAGTTGTACCAGATATGTAAACATCAACCTCTTTGCAAATGACACATTAGTTTGCATTGAAGGTAATAACTACGAAGCATCTATGATGAAATTAAATTCTGACTTCGAAGTATTTGCTACCTGGTTTAATGGAAATGGAATGAAACTGAATGCAAGTAAGTCGATGGGTATGCTAATTACAAGCTCTAAAGTGAAATACTCGAGTATTACTATAAAATATCCTAACGTATATATTATTTTGGAAAGTGAAAGAGTTAAATTCAGTGAATTTCTCAAATACCTGGGTATTAAAATTGACAAGAATTTGAATTTTTCTATACACATTAAATTTATTGCAAATAAAATTGCTAAGATTACTGGGTATTTTACCAGAGTCGCTAAATATTTGTCAAGGTGGACAAAAATATTAACTTTTAATACAGTTATTGCACCTCATTTTGAATATTGTGCCTCATTATTCTTAGAAGCAAGTGTAAATGATATAAAAAAACTACAGAAGCTACAAAACAAAGCTATGAGAACAATCTTAAAATGTGACTGGTTCACACATAGTAAAGACATGCTGTTTAGAATAGACTGGCCATCTGTAAAAGATAAAATATTCAAGTAAAAGTATTGACTTTCATACACAATACAATTCAACTACTTAAAATGGATGCCTTCCAAGAATTTTCTTATTAAAAACATCGAAATACATAATTATTGCACAAAAAATACAGCAAATTATCACTTAAAATATCAAAAAAAGAAAAGTGGACAAAAGTCAATTATTTGCAACGGTATAAAATTATACAATAAATTACAAAATGGATTGAAGTTGCTTGACAAAAAGGGATTGAAGAATTTAGTTGTGAAACGCATAAAAGAAAAGGGATGTTTATAAATAGTAGTTACGCGGAATTTGAACTCTTTTTATTGTGATTTGTATTGTGATTTTAAATAGCATTTAAATGAGCTAAATATATTAAATTAAATTTGTAGAATAAATCTATACCTACAAAATCAAATTTAATATTTAAAAAAGTATAACAGATTAAACTTGTGTGACAATTTAAAGTAAAAATTGTTAAAAAACTTTGAGCATCATTAAAAAAAAGTAAATAAAAAGAATAAAACTTAGAGAATAGGCAGATTTTTACTTAAAAGTCAAACAAATTAATAATTACAACTCAAATAATGAATTTAATGATCTAAATCACATTTCAGAAATCCAGATAATAAATTAAATAAAATTTAAATGCCATTTTTAGCGTCATTAAATAATGGCTTTGTATTGAAATTAGAAATCCTAGTATTATATTTACATAAATATGCTTGACTGTAAATATTGAAAGATATAATTTTTATAATTGTTTATGACACAATGGAGTACTATTGTAGCACTCCATTGTGTCATGTCACTATTCTCTTCGTTCCATCATTAGCTTAAACTTAGTTATTCTAATATACCACCCTGCTAAAGATAGAAATAAATCTATTTAATATCAATGTATTAGCTCGTGGAACAAACTACCTCCTGATCTAAAATCTCTTAATTCTCTGAATTTAAAATCAAGCTTTTAATTATTTGTTGAAAAAAATGCAATTAAATAAATTCTACAAATTAATATTGAAATTTTTTATTCTACTCGTGATCCTTCGGTTTTTGGTTAACATTTTGGGGTTCTTTATCTATCTGCATCTACTTTTATTAAATTTTTTACTTCTGTTAATACTAATATTTTATCATTCTTTATTTATCTATCTATTTGTTTATCTCTTTTTATTGTAAACTGAGATTTAAAAAATTTAAGTAAGTTAACAATACTAAAAAAAAAAAAAAAAAAGATAAAATGTTTTATGTTCTTCTCGGATATATAATTAATGTAATTCCACTATCATAAAATATTTTTTTTATGTCTTTAATAATCACTCCAAAATCAAGCCCATCATTCTGGCTTCCCAGTCTACCAATAGCAATAGTTTTAACATTATTATTAAGTGCATGTACACGAAGAGCTTCTAAAGATTCACGCATTGGTCTATATGCGCCACGATCCCACCAATTTTCTCTTATTACCTAAAATTAAACAATAGTTTATATACTTCATCGTAACTACTGTAATAATTACTTAAATAAAAAAAAATCTCACCAAAAAATACAAGAAATGGTCGCCATTTTTAATTGGTACTATACTTCCCAGAGGAGATTCTATTTGTAAAAACGAGTAAATCAACGTAAATCCATTAAATATAATAAGGATATTCGTATATTATTACAAACTATTGAATATTAACATGTCATATACTCCATACATGGCATCTATCCATATAGGACATGTTATATTGAAACAAGAATAAAATTCAAGAACGGATTTACTTAAAACAAAAACAAGAAATACGACAAACTTCTGCTCTCTAGTTCCTCTTGATTTATTATATCAGCAAAATATAAAGACATCTCTCTTAATAAGCCGTTATTTAAGTCAAAATCCCCACTGACAGTGTGTGCTATAGATGCGTTTCGACCTTCCTCACATATGTGCCATGCTTTACCATGTTTCTCAATTATATTTACCGCTAGCTGGAGAAAAAAATACTTTCTTAAAGTTGGCTTCAAATTTAAAAAAAATAATATTGTATGTTTTTTTAACAGAGATTAAGTTAGTAATATACTGAAAAGTTATTATTTTATATAAACTAATAATTGACATGAGTTATTAACTTATAGCAATATATTAATAAGTTACAGTAATAATTAATAAGTTATAGTAATAATTAATTTAATAACATATAGGTTTTTTTTAAAGAGAATATAATTTTCGCTTACATTTTATATCGTATTATATTTCATATTTATACATTATCAGGGTTTATATAGGTTCTTAATGAAAGATTTCCCAGACTTAAATCAAAAACATAAGTAATTTCCCTGACTTTTTCCCAAAAACCAACTGTTTCTCCTTATTCATTCAAAAAAAAACTACTCCTGTCTCGTTAACTATAATATGCATTCACACGTATTGAATAAAAGAACTTTTTACTATATTATAAAAATTGAACAAAAAAAGTTTATCATAAAAATTAATTTCTTCCTTTTCTCTTTCGAAATTTCGACTACTTTTTATAAATTTTAATTTCAACGCGTTTTTCTTCGATCTTCTTTTTCAAACCGTTTTCTTTAATTACTAATCTCATTTCATTTTTTTCATCCGCCTATTTTATGATGTTAATTAACTCAATATCTAAATTATTGCAGGAATCTAGTAGAAATTTTTTTTCTACATCACTGATTTCTTTGGTAACAATTTCTAACTGATGATTGCGTTTATTTTGCTTAGTATTCTTTCTCTCTTGTTAAGGTATAGCTTATATCTTTGGGATATACTTTTAACAGACTTTATAAACTTGTTTGTTAGTTCTATTGTTGAAGGTGTTAAGTTGTTTTTATGCATATAATCTACTATCTTCTTTCTTGATATCAAATTTTTTTCAAATTAACTTTATATAGAATCTTATTAACATTAAATCTTCTGGAAAATGGTCCAGGTTGTTCACTAGGTCTCTCGGGACCAACTTCTTTACTTTCTAGCTGTTCACATACTCTGTTGGGATCAATATCCTTGTAAATCAGGTCGCATTCATGAAACACGTTTTCACTTGAAACTGACAATTCAGTTGTTTCAGGTATTTGATTGCTTAACAATTTATTGTGACGTTTTACAATCTAGCCTGCATGTCTAACCTGAATACGCTTATCCAACGTCAACACTTTGTAGTTAACATTTCAACTGCCAATAAAATAATGGCTAAAACCCATTTCTCACTCCCAATATAATTCCTTACATAAACAAGGTCTTCAGGTTTAAAGAAATGACTTCTATTATTAAAAATACCTGGAAGCTACTTTTCGTTGATTTTGGTGATGATCTCAGGAAGCAGCATCAACAATGGATTTCTTAATCTTTTATCTAATAAATGTTCAGCTGGAGAAACTCCAGTTGTACAATGTGGTGTTTAGTGATATTTAAAAAGGAAGCGACACAATTGCATCTCGTTTAATATTATTTGAAGTCAAAAACTGCTTATATTCTTCACTCGCAAACCCAGATCCATTATCACTGACAATAACTCTAGATATACCATGTGTTAAAAACAACCTCCTGAGTACCCTAATTCTTGCCTTAGCTTCAGTGCTTTTTACAAATTCTACTTCAGTCCATTTCGAGAAACTGTCAACTACTACTAAGAATATTTTTCTATTCATTGGACCTGCATGATAAATGTGTAATCTCTCCCATGGTCTACTTGGATATTCACACAAATGAGACTCAGTTAATGGACAATTCTGATTTCTTTGACAGGTCTCACAATTCTTTACTTTGTTCTCAACTTTGGAATTGATTCCGGGCCACCAGACATAACTTCTAGCTAAAGCACTCACTTAACTCGCTCCTGGATGAACCTCATGTAACTCTTTTAACTCTGTTTCTCATAACACTCTTGACACCACTACTCTTCGCCTCCACAACAAAAAAATGATAACTCAGGAAACCTAGATGTGTATGGTTTCAGTATATGGTTCCACTTTCATGTATATGGTTTCCACTTTCAGTATATGGTTCCAGTTCAGTATATGGTTTCCACTTTCATATTCAGTATATGGTTTCCACTTTCAGTATATGGTTCCAGTTCAGTGTATGGTTCCACTTTACTCTCTTCCATCATCAATCCCCCATCTAACACTTTATTTAGAACCACTCCTAATATGGGATGATTGCATGTGGCTATCCTCAATTGCTTCTCTGTAATAGGGGTTTTTACTAGCTCCATTAGAGTTTAAAGCCGTGCTTAGAACATATCACTTGCTGACTGACAGTTTTAGCAGGTGGCTAAAACCTGAGCAACTTGGCCAACTAGCTGATACTGGCTGACAAACAAAGTTGCTGGCTTCTGGCTGCGCAAATTGCTCTGAATTATAACTAGTATGTTTTGGACAAAAAGAAAACAAATTTAAGTTTAAATTAAGACAACTTTTTTTTTCAATTAAAATTAAAAATCAAATAAGACTGATATTGTCATGAATAAAGATAGTCATGTTCATGTTGGAAGAACATAAACTGCTTCTTCTTGAGTTCAAAATCAATCCAGTTAATTAAAACATGGACTCCACTGATACACTCGAGGTTGGTATGCTAAAATACTCTTTTGCAAGCACTGCTAAGTGTGGATACTTTGCATGATGATTTCGCCAAAACAATCCAGTTCTTCATCTGTCATAGGTGTATGAGAGATAAATTGCTCTACTTCCGAATCAATTCGATAATTTTTTTGAGCAGAAATAACACTTTTCTTTATCTCTTGAAGTAGTTGTTGCTTAGCACTAGAACCTGATTTTGATTCTTTATCATTTTCTAAATCTGGTATAACTAAAATCAGATAAATCAATTTAATATCTGCATAGTTTTGCAGAAGTTGATAACTTAATTCTTTGGTCAATTTTTTTGGAGCAACATTCCTTTAGTTTTTTTATTTCATTCAAATCACAAGAATTAATTGATAGAATTTTTAGCATTTTGTGTTTAACTAATGGCAAAATAGAAAGCGATTTCCAGCACTGACCACAAGGGTTAATGATTCAAATGGTTTTAAAAATTTAACCAATTTTGAAATCAAGGCTTGTTCATCATTATCTAAACAAAGGTCTTGTCTACCACATTTCTTATGTAAAATTTCTACAGGATCTAATAATTGGTAATTGATTCTATCATAAAGAGAGCACTGTTCCATATTGTGCGTATTTGCTGTTTCAGACTTCTATGCTGTCTTTTTATGAAATAATCATCAAATTTTTCTTTACAAGCAATATCTAAATTGTTTGCTTCAATCATGTTTGCTTCATCATAAATTTGAATGGGAAATTGCTGCTCGAAATCATCAATGTCTTTCACTTCAGCAAGAATTTGAAGATTGTTGTATAATTTTATGTCGGCTTCACGATGTGATTCCTCTAAAAGTAAAGTTGACTTGAAGTTCAGGCAGGTTACAATTCATCTGCATTTTTCAACAAACTTTTTGTTTCAGTATAATTATTTATGCCTCCACATGTCAATATTAAATGCAAGATATGAGCCAGACAATATTGTACATCCTTTGAGCCTAAAAGTTTAGAGGTTTTCATCATATTTGCTGCACTGTCGTGCACAGTATGTAGTCTCATATCTCTACAACGCCTCTGAAAAAATTCTTAAACAATGTCTTTGATAAAATTTTGACAATTTTCACCTGTATGACTTTCTAAGGAACCATCAAATAAATTTGTTGCTGCATCAATATTTTTTAAACTTTCCAATAAAGATCACCTCAAAGATTTGTACATATCAGGTAATGCTACTTGACTCACAGCAGAACCTGTGGGAAGCTTTAACCCAATGTTTTTTTCAAAAAACTTTTTAAATCCTTCATTATCAACATTAGAAAATGGTAGTAGATCTGTAGAAAACCAAAGGACAAGATCATAACTTAAATCATATTTTGATGAATTAGCTATAGAGCTACTACACACCATCTACATAAAAGTTGATCATTTTTCACTTCAACGGCAGGTTTGTCTGTTAATATTTTGTGAACAAAAAATAGATGATTTTTCAAATTACTGCTTGATGTGGAAACCTTTTGAATTTTCAATAAATGACCTGCACTTGAGGACTCAACATTTTTTTTCCAATCAAAAACATTTGCTACAGTAATAATGTTCATTGCCGATAACTTTACAATTTTGTGTCAATATTTGACCATAGTATTTCCATACTAATGATGAATCTGTGGTTGTTTTTTAAATGAGCTGCACAGTTCAATGTTCAGGTATTTTAAAGAACTGTTATGTGAAATACGAGATTCTACTTGACCCATTACTAAGTAAAACAAACTCTGTTTGTGTTTAATTCAGCTAATTTATGTTGAAAAATTTAGAAAAAAGTTAGAGCGATAAAAAATCTTTATAAGCCAAGAATATTTAAAGTATGAAAGAAGTAGCGGACATTGATGTACTTATATATAGAAGGAGGAGTGCATCGTTACTATTTTATCTCAGAGAAAATTTAAATAGAAAATTGAAAAGCTACACACACAAAAAAAGATGCTCCAAATAACTTGCTGTTTTAAGTTATACAAGAGAACTTTGGGTTGTAAAACTCTTCTTTTTTTTCTTCCAGCCAACAATAGTGACTTTGAAAACAGCTGCGGCTGAATATATTGTTCGATTGGTGGCTTAGTAGTTGCTAATAACGCAAAGTGGTGGCTGTAAAAAGTAGGTACAAGTGGCGGCTTTTTGCTAATGACAGCTTTGACCTCTAAGCTTCATTATAGCAGCCTCTACAGCTCCCACGCGTGTGGACTGACATCACAGTGAACTGTGGCACAAACAATGTAGTAAATTTGCACCCAATTTTTATTTAACTGGTTTTAGGTTTATTAGGTATTTAATAACAAACTCACATGCAAAAATCCCAATTAGAAATAGTCACACTTGGGCTGAATTTTAATTATACTTTTTTTTTAAAAAAAAAAGGATTTAAATGTTCAAAACTTCTAGGGACATGATGCTTTGAATTCAAAACTTCTTGCTTACAAAGTAATTGCTCTATCACTTCACTGCTATTACATTTTAAGTAATTCAGAAAATATGTCTATTACTGTCTCATGCATAAAAATTTAATAAATTTTACTACAACACTCAGAATAGAATAAAAATTTGTAATACTCATAACAATTGGAATACTAAAACACTTGTAAAAGAATTGAATACTAAAACACTTGTAAAAGAATTGAATACTAAAACACTTGTAATAGAATTGATAAAATGATAGAAAACAAAATGAAATGATAAAACAATATTATAAGATAATATACCGGATCTTCATCTTTGATAACTTTTACATGATCAATGTTATATCTTGTTGGATCAACATACTTCAAAGCATAATTTCTTCCGCACACTAAACTTAAACCTAAGAGATATAAATAAAAACCTCAAGATGTTTTAATAAAAATTACTAAAGAATTTTATAATTTATACATAATTATGATAGAAAAAGCATCACCTTGCAAAACCCTTAAGTCATTTTTAAATAAAACACTGTTTTTTGATAAAAAATGAATTGTTTTCATCAAACGAGACATTTTTTTTATATCATATTAATATCTAAATAAATAACAATTTTAAACTAAAAATCATGTTTTAACTATTAAAACCATAAACCAACTTTATAAGTTCAATATATTTTAAATTCTAATTTATTGGAAAAGATGTTTTTCTCAAAGCACAAAGTAATGTTATGTAATAATGCAAAAAATAATTTATAATTAATATAAACAAATAAATACTTCACTTGACAAAATTGCTAATAACACAATAATAATAAAAATAAAAAAAATAATTATATAAATTAAATACAAATTAAATATAAACCTGAAAGTGAAAGAAAAAGAGCATCATTCATAGTATATATATATATATATATATATATATATATATATATATATATATATATATATATATATATATATATATATATATATATATATATATATATATATATATATATATATATATATATATATATATACATACATAGGTTTCAGAAGATTCAAAAAACTTGAAGCCCCCTGAAATTTCTGAAGTTTCTGAAGTTTCCACAAGATTTCAGATAGTGGATGGTTCTAGAAAATACCAGAAATTTTAGGAAGATTCTAGAACATTCTGAAGAAGGGTTCTTGAGATAAAATATAAAAAAAAAAATTTTTCTATAATTTTATTTCTTTAATCAATCAAATTTAATTCCTTTTGACATCAGATCTTTTTTTGCTTCTTCACATTCCTAAATAAAATTTTAAATATGTTATTGCAGGCTTTCATAAAAACATTTATCAAAAATGCAGTACTTTGTGTTCAAAAATTTATAAAAATTGTAATTTTTCTCTTACCCTTTTTAGTTCTTTAGCAGCTTCAATACAATCATTAAAAGTTGCAACACGGTACATTATAATAACAACAGAAACAAACTATAAACATAAAACAATTTTTAAATATAAACTCAATAGTTTTCATTGGGTTCACAAGAGTTATAACAGTAAATCATAACCAAATAAAACATATGATAACATATATAATGTTATGATAAAATAGTGAAACAAATAAAAAAGTGATAATCCTAAGGATCAATTAGGTATACTATGCAGACCTAAAGAAAGGGGAAGTTAGAAAAGTCAGCATGTAAAGATGAATCTATCTCTACTTTTGTTTTTGTTTTTTACTTGAAAATGATTTAGGTAATAAAGGTAAAAAAAAAATAATTAAAAAGTGTTTAACCGAAGAAACTTCAGAAAAAAAGATTATAGCATTATGGTTAATCATTTTTAGTTGTAGTAAATCCACTGCTGCAAAATCAGCATAAAATGCTGAATATACAACAATGAAAACAATAGTGGTAACAATAACATATATTAATAAGAAAGAAATCAAGGTATCTAAGGGTTTTAAAAAAACTATTTTGGCATGTTAAGTGAATTATTATAATACCATCATCACTCATCTAAAGAATGCTGAAACCTAGTTAGTGTACAGAAATCAAAGTGTACGCATGCTGTAGATTTTATGGGTCATGGTCATGCGTGACTAAAAATAAAACTTAATTGACTCTAACAATAAAAAATAACATCAATTGATTCAAATTTAGAAAATGTAACACTTCTAGTTGAAAAATTAACATACCCCAAAGAGAGCCAACAATAATACAGGCGACTAAATAAAAAAAAAAAACTATTAATAAACTCTAAGTCATCTTCACATTAAATCTATATAACATTTTAGCACAAGACTTTTGTTATTCCTCATATAAATTTATATACATTTATATATTTATATATATATATATATATATATATATATATATATATATATATATATATATATATATATATATATATATATATATATATATATATATATATATATATATATATATATATATATATATATATAGTATAAATATATATATATATATATATATATATATATATATATATATATATATATATATATATATATATATATATATATATATATATATATATATATATATATATATATATATATATATATGTATTCATATATAATTTTGAATTATATTAAAATATAAATTTTAATTTAATTCAAAATGAAATTGTTTTAGAATTTTGTGTGTGTGTGTGTGTGTGTGTGTGTGTGTGTGTGTGTGTGTGTGTGTGTGTGTGTGTGTGTGTGTATGTGTGTATTCTCTGAAAAAAAAAAACTTTTTTTTTTTTTTTACTTCTAAATTTTTTTAAACTCAATGTTACTTTTTTATCTTTAATTGTGTTAGTAAACTTTAGTAAAAATAAAACAAACTTCGTAATCTTTAATTGTTACTAAACTTTTGTTTACAAATCCAAAATTTTCAAAGCATTGTGAAAACAAATTGAAATGCATAAAGAAGTTTTTAAATCTTCAAAAAAATACATTTTATGTTGCACAATGCTGAACACATATATGTACCAAAATCGACGGTCATAAACATAACTAAGTTTAAGATTATTCAAAACATAAAAAAAAACAACCAAAAAATGGAAGAAAAGAAATACTCCATAAATCTACAAAGGTAAAGTAAAGAGCTTAGTGCTAAAAGTATTTAAGTCACAAAATAAATGTTATGGGAAAATATAATTTGATCAAAGATATAACATTTCAAAATAATGACTGATCAAAATAGATTTTCTTAAAACATTTATTCTGTGACTTAAGTACTTTTAGCACTAATCTCTTTTTATTAAGCTGATTCTCAGCTTAATAAAAAAAATTAAAGACTTTACTTATGCCCAAAAAGTGTTTTAAAAAAATGCTGAAATTAAAGCATTTCATAAGATAAATGCACCTAAGAAAATCTTAGAGAAATTAAAAGGAATTTAATGTGCATAAAATTGATTTCATGATTGAAAACAACAAAACATATAGGAATACAAAATCTTTACAAAATCCTGGTCTACAATTTTACTATGAGAACAAAGATAAACATGTTAACGATGAATTAAAATATATATGGCAAGAAAAAATTTGCATCTAAGTTTATGGTGTGGCGAGCATTTTGTAGCTGTGGTATGAATTCCTCTTGTTTTGTCACTAAGAAGATCTTGAATGCCAATCTCTGAATCAAAGAATGCCTCAAAAAAAGACTTTTGTTATTCCATGTGCAAAGATAATAATATGGAAACTGTTCCTAAAGATGCAAATCCTGCTAACCATACAAAAAGAGCATGATAATGAATGTTGTAAGGCAATATTTAAGAAAATTCTTTTTAAGATATGCGAAGTGACTACAAATAAATAAAATTTTCAGAAAAAGTTGATTAATGCTACCAATGAGGTGATAGAAAAAAAACCCTCATCCATTTTTTTAACCTGTTCGATCTCTTGCAAAGCAACCCATCAATCTCCATAAAATTATATTAAAATTATAGTGAATTTTTGTACTTAATTAACAAAAAGTTCAAAATAATAAAGTTTTTATGATTTTTTGAGAAATCTTAACTTAAAGTTTACCAGATTTTTTTTGTCTGCACGATATATATATATATATATATATATATATATATATATATATATATATATATATATATATATATATACATATATATATATATACATATATATATATATATATATATATATATATATATATATATATATATATATATATATATATATATATATATATATATAAATATTATATATATATATATATATATATATATATATATATATATATATATATATATATATATATATATATATATATATATGTATGTATATATATATATATATATATATATATATATATATATATATATATATATATATATATATATATATATATATATAGGGCTCAATTTAACAGTCTAACATCTGACATTGTTTGGCTCAGATTGTCCGCTCAATTTACAAAGTAATCCGACATTTTGACCGACAAGAATTAAATTTTACAAAATAAAATTTGGATAGAAACAGTGTGCGATCAAAAACTGACCCCACAAATGATTTTTTTTGTTCAACAATTCACCACAACTGTTTTGATGATTTAAACATTTCCAAAATGCGATGAAAAAAGAAACGTTAATGTAAACTAAAACTAGAAAAAAAAAAATTTAAAAACTGAAGAATAAGCAAAACAATTCCTTACAAAAAGAAAATAAATTAGCTTTAAAATAAAACTTAAAAAATTCGAAGTAGAAATAACTTTTTGCTACATTTTCAATTACATTTTAAAATAATTACTTAAAAACTGATCTTTTAAAACGTTTAATAAAATTTACGCAAAATGCTTTTAACAAATTACTTCAATCGATTGTTTAATAAATAAACAAATTTATTTTTTACTAAAAAAATTTTTTTTTAAATATTTTTACTTTATTTTTAATATTGTAATTTTTAATCATTTCATGATTTAATTAGTTTTTTTTAAATTTAATTACAAGCATTAATTTTATAAATTTAACTCAAGTTTAAAAAAAACAATTTTTAACAATTCTTTGTAAAAATAGAAACAAAAAAATTAAAGCAATTAAATCATGGGAAGATTTAATTTAACTTATTTAAAGTTAACTTATTTATCATAATTTAAAGTAACTTAAAAAAACAGTTTTTTAAAAGATTTTTATAACGACAAAAAATAGTTTCAAATTTTTAAATTTATCATAAAAAATAAATACTTAATAATAAAAATTTAAATATATCATTTAATTTACACATAAAGCAATTATTTTTCAAAGATTATTATAATTAACTTTTGATTTTAATTTTATTTTATTGATTAATTTTCATTTTACGCAAAGGCTTTAAATAAAGCCTTTCCATAAAATAAAAACTTTAAAAAAGGTTAATGATTAAAAGTTATTCGTAACGTAATAATTTTTCTAGTCGCATATAAATTGTTAAAACATCAAAACAGCCGTTGTCAAATTGTGAAGAAAAAAAAAAAAAAAAGCTTTGTCAGTTACAGCGTGAAATTTTAACTCTTATTTAAAAAAAAACATAGAATATTAAATTAAAACTATTTGATTAAAAAAAAAAAAATCTACTATGAGTAATTCTAAATAATATATACACTTACTAAAGCGTATTTTTATAAGCATTTGCTCACTTTTTTTGCTTACATATAATCCATATGCTTTTTTAGAAAAAGAAAAAAAAAAACCAAAGAATGATGAATGAAACGATTGCTGCCCCATCCCAAATTCTCGTCAATGTAGCAGCACTCCACTGCGAGTCAGGCTATTTGTCAGTCGATGTATGTACTAAAGCGCCCAGCAGCTGGCTATTTCAGTATGACGCCAGGTTGCTTACCTTAGTACGCAATACTATTTGTAAGGAAATATACTACAACTTCACTAGACCGTAAAAATTATATTCTAAAAATTTTATCGGACATTGTCCAACCTAAACAAGTTTTGATCGGACATTTTGTCCAGGACTTTATAAAAAATTAAATTGAGCCTTATATATATATATATATATATATATATATATATATATATATATATATATATATATATATATATATATATATATATATATATATATATATATATACATACATATAATGTATATATATATATATATATATATATATATATACATACAATGTAATATATATATATAAATATATATATATATATATATACACACACACATATATATATATATATATATATATATATATATATATATATATATATATATATATATATATATATATTATATATATATATACACACACAAATATATATATACACACACAAATATATATATACACAAATATATATATATATATATATATATACATACATACATATATATATATATATATATATATATATATATATATATATATATATATATATATATATATATATATATATACATATATATTATATCTTTATTACCTATTATGTCTAACAAATTTAATTCTGTAACTTCTGAATTAAAGTACCATCCCCTGCTTCAGTACTCAGGCAAATTGATTTTTGTAATAATTACTGTTGTCACTTTTCAGAGAAATGAGAATTACAAAAGACAAAGTTATGAATGCACTATTTGATGCTATAGTAAAACTTACAGACAAATACCCTGCGAAACCATACTGATCTTATAAAAATGTTCAAATTTGCCTTAACATTAGGAATTTATAATTTATTAATAGACATATCACACAAACTTTGCTATAAAATCATAGAAATGTTGAGAAGAGCTTTTACTTCTAACATCGCAAATTCAAGCAACTGAAAAACTGTTCCTCAACAAATACAACAAAATTCATAAGAGCTTAAAAATTTCATAAGAAAAAACAACAAAATTCATAAGATTTTAAAAGATTCATAAGAAAAAAAAACTCAACTACAAAAACAGATTATCAGATTTTTAAGTGTAAGAATAAGATCAGTATTACATGATCTTATTCTTTCACAGTTAGTTAACTGACCTAGTGTTATGGATTGAAGCAAGGTCTGCTACAAACACAGCAAAACTTACAAAAAATTCTAGCTATATGATGGTCAGTTTGATCACACTGATATTCAGGCAGTATTCTATTATGATTCTAAAAATCAAACTTTGACACAAGTTCTTGACATCAATAACGAAAAATTGTCATCAAAATCACAGAAGGGCACATATGCATCATTTTAAAGTCAGGATCTGCATACTTCAGCCACTCTACTTCAGCATCAGGCTTTAAAACAGACATATCCCAGTCATTAGTGTGAAACATTCTGAAAATAGACCCATAACTGGAAAAAATGATGTATCTGCACCATGCTAAGAAACTGCACCTGCACTATCTATTCTAGGCATTTTTATAACTACAAACAACCAGTGTAGCTTATCAAAAAACTATATAATATGGAACCGAAAGACTTGAAATCAGATAAGCAATACCTGGTTGAAATGTCCAATAGCATTTGCAAAGGTGAATATAGCACTGATCAGGAAATGAAAAACTCTGGTTGCCTAAATCTCTCACAGTAGCTAACTCAAAACGTGATTACACTAGATATGCTAAAATGTATAAACTGAGATGAGTTAAACTGAGTTGGGTTAAAGTGATTTAATTGGATAGACTTAGTCTTAAGATGAATATTTAATATATTATCTAGATATTCATCTAACAATATTGTTCTAATGTTAAGAAATATAATAAAATAAAATAAAAAAACAGGAAAGGATTAGCTCAACTATTTATAAAACATTCTAATTTTTACACAGTATTCTGCAATTATATAGTTATCTTTTGGCATACCTGGCTAATTAAAATGTAGAAAAATTATTATGCCAACCTTTTTCATTTTAACATATGTGTTTGTGTGTGTGACACCTTGTCAGCTCTCCTGTTTCAGTCTGTATAAATACATCTTCATATTTAGGTTTGTATGTGCAACAAACATACATACATAAATACAAAAAGATTTTCTCCTCATATTTAAAAATACAAAGAGAACCTTACAATGAGATTTGAATCAAGTTTCTGCTTGTTTACTAAAGAGACCTTTCTATTTAATTTTTGTTGAAATCTGGAACAGAAAGACAAATTGTACTTGAGACGTGCAAGAGAGAGCTTTAAAAACATATCTTTTTAAAAACACTCTGACTTTTTATTTAAGTCAATATTATTGACTTATTACTATTGATCAAAATTATTGCCAAAACCACCATCTTTAGATTTGATAGACATAAAAAACAAACTAATAAAATACTAACATAATGTTTAAAAAGGAAAAATGTCAGTGTTTAAATGGGTAAGTAAATAAGCATATAAAATTCGCTTTCTAGAAGCAAAAATCTTTTTTAAAAAACTAAAGATTTAAAGATGTTATATCATTTAAAAACAATGTTTAAATTTTAGGCTCAATGTGCTCAATACAATAAACATAATGAAAAAAAATGTTTTTTTTTTTTTGTTGTTTTTGTTTTTTTGTTTTAATTTGTATATAAGATATAAAATCTGTTAGGCAAATTTGTGGAAACTTTAACTGAAATTTGAAACCATCATTCAAATTAGTGTGTATGCTTCAGAACTGATCAAAATATCCACATCCTAGTATGGATATTTTGATCAGTTACTTTACAACATATTGCAATCCTAATTTGGCAAATGGTAGTTGAAGAGCTTAGTGCTAAAAGAACTTAAGTCTCAAAATAAATGTTATGAGAAAATATAATTTGATCAAAATATAACACTTTAAAATAAGAAAAACAAGAATACTTCAAAAATTTAAAATGACTGATCAAAGTAGATTTTTTTTAAACATTTATTTTGTGACATAAGTACTTTTATCACTAAGCTCTTCAGTTTGACTTATTATCTACAATTAAATATTTTCATGTACCTGAATGTTTCATGTTTACCTGACTTTTTGTCAATACTTTTAAATCTAATTTCATATGATGCATAAAATAGCAATCTGACAGTTAATTTTAACATTAATTTTAAGTTTAAATTTTGAGTTAATATAACTTATATTATTACTTTATATAATATAAATATTCTATAAAGTTATCAAAACTTAAATCAATAATGCATTTAAATTACTCACTATTAATATAAAGAACTTATTTTCATCAGAAAACTGGACAGGAAGAAAATCTAATAAAGCAGCCATGTAAAAAATACCAAAAACACCACTTAACAGAAGCCATTGTATTAGTTTAGTCATATTTAAACTGATTCCAAGCGGCGTATAGTAGTTCCAAAAATTATCAATATGATGCCTGTATTTTTACTGTTTAATAATTGTAGACAACCAATAATTGACAACTATTGATTAAAAACCATTATTTGAATATTTAAAAACAACTACAATTTTTGCAAAATTTAAAAGTATTTAATGGAAAAATAAGCCGGATTTCTGATTAAAACGGCAGATATCGATACCTTCGACGATCGATTTCAAGCTTATAAGTTTAAAAAATAAAAAGGGGAGAGGAATTTAAAAAGAAAACTACGAGGATTACTAAAATTTTGGCTAGTTCCCCGAATTGTTTTGCAAAAATTGCTCTGAAAATTTTTGCTTTGCGAATTCTAAAATGGTTTTGCAAGATCTTAAAGTCTAGTGTTATTTATTTTACCTGCGTTGAGTAAATTATTATAGCGAATATTATCTTTTAGACTAAGGTTGTTGCTAGGTAGATTAAGCTTTCTTTATGAAATATTATTTTATGTTTGCATTAAAATAACAAAACAGGTTTTGTTTTCTCACTAATTTTTTCTGTTGTAATTGTTAATAAAATTCTCGCGCATATATTTTTATTAATTAATCAATGACAAAGTTTTAGTTCTTTTACTGTATCTATATATAGATATGGTTCTTTAACCGTATCTGTATATAGATATGGTTCTTTAACCGTATCTATATATAGATATGGTTCTTTAACCGTATCTATAATAGATATGGTTCTTTAACCGTATCTATATATAGATATGGTTCTTTAACCGTATCTATATATAGATATGGTTCTTTAACCGTATCTATATATAGATATGGTTCTTTAACCGTATCTATATATAGATATGGTTCTTTAACCGTATCTATATTTAGATATAGTTCTTTAACCGTATCTATATATAGATATGGTTAACCAGGGCAGTCCCGAAGAGGTCTTCCATGGGAGGGTGTAAGTACTTTTTTGCTAACTAAGGCCACAGAAAAAAAAAAAAAAAAAAGGTTCTTAATACTTGCAATTTGCCAACTATAAATATAGCAAACTATATTTATATTTAAACTTGCCAACTATAACTTTAATATAAATAGTTGGCAAAATTTAGTATAAATAGTTGGCAAAATGTCAACTATATTAATAAATATAGTTGCCAAAATAACAACTCAAAAAGCATTTCAGTTGGCATTTTGCCAACTATATTTATTATATCAACTCAAAAAGCATTTCACATTGAGCAAAACTTGCTCAATGTGCCAACTCAAATGCTTATATGACAGCTTTGAAGTTTGGGGGGGGCACCCCCCTTCGGGACGGCCCTGTGGTTAACATCAACTATATCTTTATATCGAACATAAATTTCGTAAGAATGTATAAATAAAATTTTTATATAGAAATTCTTGATACTTTTATATATAATACAAAAATATTTTAAAAAGTTTCCATAAACACATAAAATGTGGATCAGATATACTATTATATATTTCCTTATGTAATAAGCTTCATATTCATTTTCAGAAGAATTTAAAAATAAAAAAAGTTTATCTTCAAAAGATAAAATAATTTCTTTCAGTACTTTCTTGAATGAAAGATAATTCCATTCATGGAAAAATCAAAATTTTTCAAAACTATTTTGTTCTAAAGAAAAGCTTCTCAAAATAAAATACATGACTTTCCAAAATTAGTTAGAGAAAAAGGTTGCCAAATTGTTATCATTTATTAAGTTATATCTATTTTTATCTTTCAAGGTAAGGGAGAGTGGTGTACCTCAGAGGTATTTTTAAACTTTTTCAAATATAAGAAAAAACACTTACAATATGATCTGAAACAATATATTTTCTTTACCTTGATTATATTAGTTACTTTAGGATTTTTTATTAAACATCCAAACATATTTTTTCATCCCCTAGTTTAGTTTTTAAAAATAGCTTCCACTTCAGCCAAGGTACAACACCGGTGGTGTACCTTGGAGGTACTTATGTTGTACCTTGGAGGTATTATTGTTTTAACAAAATAAGTACTCAACATGATAGAAATGATATAGATTATGCAAAGAAACAGGAAATGCGTTGGTTTTACATTTGTACATAAACTATATTATAAATGTTCAACTGATAAATATTAAGAATTTTCATTTTTTTTTTTTTTTTTTAATTTTAATTCACCTCCTCAAGGCCGAGAAGGCCACTACAGACGAGGAGGCTACTTATTAGTGGTTATAACCTTCTCTCAACTCTATAACTCCGAAACACGAATCTTGACGAACAAGGCCGCTGCGCGGAGAAACAAGTTGAGTGCGGTACTACCAGGGACGTGGTGGGGATCGAACTTGGAACCACTCGTTTATGAAGCGAGCGCTTTACCACTACACCACTACCGCATACCACTACACCACTACCGTCATTTGAAATAATAATAATTTGGCATGAGCAAATCGATCTTTATAATTGATAAAACGAGCATCATGCTTCTGCTGACGATAAAGAGGTAGCAGTTTAGATTTATTGGTGGTATTAACGCACACTGTTAAAAAATTCGCCGTGGAATCTACGAAGATTGTCCGGCAGCAAAGTTTTTCTCCGTAAAAATTAACGGTTTCCGTATTTCATTTTTTCCGCACAAAATAACGGAGAATGTCAGGCAACAAAGAGACAGCACTTTCTCCGTAAAATTTACGGTTTCCGTATTTGATTTTTTCATGCAAATTAACGGAAAAACTCTGTTAATTCAGCAAATAGACATTTACTCAACTCATTTATCAGAGTTTACGCTCAAGTCAAAAATAAATTAATAGAGTTTATATGTTGTAATAAAAATGAAATTCGACTATTAAGAAACTACTTGTATTATAATATGATACACATCAAGTAATAATAGCTATAATAATTATAAACAAATTATATTATATTATAGCGGTTATTATATATATATATATATATATATATATATATATATATATATATATATATATATATATATATATATATATATATATATATATATATATATACTATATAATATATATGATAACAAATAATATTTTATTATGAAAAATTATACTATATTATAAAAATTGTTACATATATTACGTTATAATAGTTATAATAAACATAAACAAAACGTTTTTTGATCTATTGATGCTCTGTCTACTCAAGCGCTAGTTCGTTTACGAAACTCGAAACTTTAAGGTGAGGTCTGACTGCTTTTTTACCAGATTTTCTTTTCAATTTAATTTCATTTTTCACGATTCATTTTTGCGATACATCTAAATAATAATAATTAGGTCAGAATAATAAATCATTATTTACAGTAAAAAAAAAAAAAAAGAAAAGAAAGTAATGTTGAAAATTTGTATGTAGAGTGAGCATGTAAAGAAGAAAGTATAGGTCAGAAGTAGATAAAGTTAAAGAATACATTGCAGGTAATATGAAAAAGCTATGGATTTTTATAGATTTTTTATAAACAAGTATGAAAGTATATCATCACAAATGACCCTGATCATTGTACTTTCATGTTTTTCGTGGCAAAAGAGGAGCATTCTTGTGTAGTAAACCAATGATTTCAGCCGGCAGCTTTTCCAGGGAACTTTGAAAATATCTATGTAATCGTCTAGCATAGCAATGGAAGATTTAGATGCAGGTACATTTAAAATTCAAGGTTGGGTTAAAACTGAAACTAAGACATGAATCTAAGAAAAAATTTCAATAGTAGTATTTCATTTTAGTCACAGTCAAATTTAATCAATGTATCTAAATTTAATAAGTAATTAAATAATAATTTAACAATTTTTAACATCAAAATTTCGATTCTATGTCTATAGAATCGAAAAGTTTGTCAAAACCTACAATTTTAAATAATTTAAATAAAATTTTTTTTAGGCTGCACTACAAAAAAGTAAATATAAAAATACATCTAACATACTATTTTATTTAATATATACCTTCTTTCCATGCGTTTATCCTCCATGTGGTTTATCCTCCTCCAAAAAGCTACCTTATATAGACACTGCATACCTAGGCCCATAAAAACCAGTTCAGCTCATTAAATAGCATCATAACCCCTTTGCAGACCAAAGGTAAGTGATTTTTAGAAGTATGAAGGATGTTAGAGAGAAAGTTAGAAGTCCAGTTAGAAGGTTGGTATAGAGACAGAGGACAGTATTACACTAGGTGTTAGAATGCGCAATTTATGTTTAATATCAAGTTCACTTGATAGGAACCCATGTTATGGATAAAGTTTTACATAATTTACGTAAATTTAATTTTATATATATATATATATATATATATATATATATATATATATATATATATATATATATATATATATATATATATATATATATATATATATATATATATATATATATATATATAAGAATCCTTTTTTTCAAAATGGAAGCCGTAGAAAATGCTTGAACTACAGACCAGTTTCTCTCACATTGATACTCTGTAAAATAATGGAAAGTTTTATACACAAAAGAATCCTGAAACATTTCCTTGAAAAAGGGCTCTTTACAAAATCTCAACTTGGATTTCTTCCAAGACGCATCTGTACAACCAACCTACTAGAGGCAGAGGACATTTTAACAAAAGCACTATTTTATAATCATGCCATAGATGTGATTTATACAGACTTTGCTCAAGCTTTTGATAAAGTACCTCACCAACTTCTTGTTTTAAAACTTGATGCGTATGGCATACATGGAGCACTATTGGAGTGGATATCTCACTAGTTAAAAAATCGAAAACAGAGAGTGGTCATCAGCAATAGCAAGTCTGAATATGTAGATGTTGCTAGTGGTGTTCCACAAGGTTCAGTGTTAGGTCCACTTTTGTTTCTGATTTATATAAATGACCTTCCAAACAACATGGTGCATCATATGAAGATCTACGCAGATGATTGTAAGATTTTAGGGGTAATCAAAGCAGAAGATGATGCAATAAAACTACAACAAGACATAGATCATACAGTCAAATGATCTAAAAAATGGCTCATGTATTTCAATCTAGACAAATGTAAAGTCATGTATGTTGGTCACTCAAATAAGTCAGTACGTCTTTACTCAATGCTTGACATATATGGTAATCAAATAGAACTTGGAACAACAATTATTGAACATGATTTAGGTGTTCTAACATCAAACGACCTCAAAGTTAAGCATCAAGTAGAAGCTGCAGCAGCTAGAGCAAACCAAATACTTGGCAAACTAAAAAAATCTTTTCGCACAAGAGAGCTGATGTTATGGAGGGTACTCTACACCACATACATTAGACCTCATCTCGAGTAAGCCATCCAAGCCTGGTCTCCTCACTTAAAAAGTGACATAAAAGCACTTGAATACAGCAAGTAACAAAGGTGATAAGTGAGATTATCACCTTTGTTATTACTTTGCTTTTAGTTGTTCTGTTTATTTAATATTTTTCTTCAATTTATATTCTTTAAAAATTTTCATTGTTTTCACTTTATTAGTTTTTTGCAAATCTTCTATTCTAAAATCGAAACAATTTTTCTATTTTCTTTCTTTGTTCTATTTATTAGATTTTCACCATTAAAAAAATATTTTCTTCCTTTGGGATGTCTTTGCCATATATATATATATATATATATATATATATATATATATATATATATATATATATATATATATATATATATATATATATATATATATATATATATATATATATATATATATATATATATATATATATATATATATATATATATATATATATACAGGCCTTGCGATGAATAAGAACTGCGCGACGCATAAGCACGACGTGATTTTTGACGTCATTAAATTCTTTTTATTTGCTTTTCATATTTATCGACATTACCTGCACCAATTTATTTAAATAAAAAACTTAAACGAACGTTTTGAATAGATTTTTAATGTTAACAAGGAATTTTATTTCTATTAAAATAAAATAAAATGTTAGAATAAAAATCTTATAAAAGAAATATTTCAGCGAAAAAATTATTCTTAAAAATTATTCTTAAAAATTATTCGAAAAACTATTGACGTTCTATTTTTCAGCAGCTGTTCTTGAGCACGCTTCGATGAGTTTTGGTAACTTTTAACATAAAAGCGATCGTTATTATTTAAGTAATTTTTTTGAGTTACTTTTTACAAAAATTTTAATAACTGTACTTTTTTATTGAATCAAGTAGAATACGTTTTAATATTAATCTTTTTTTTTTTTATTTACCCTCACCAATTTTTAAAATGTTTCCTCGAAATCACTATTAAATACTTTAAATACGTCTAACAGTGAATAAATATTTTTAAATCTATGGAATAATTTTAAAACCTATCAAACCCCTGTAAAATAATTATTTAAGTTTAAAATCTAAAACTAAAAGAAAGTATTTTTGTTCAATTTTATCGACAACGTTGCTATTGCTGAATAATTTTATTAAAATGTTAGCTTAAAAGATTTAAACTTTTTTTTTAATTTTTGAATTTTTTTTACTTGTAAATAATGAGCATATTTAATTTTTTTAAATTCAAACTTTTATTTCAACTGCGTGCGGCTTTTAAAATACTTTATCAAATGTTAAAATAATCGTAAATTACTTCATTAAAATTCCGCTCAAAAATATCTTTAAATATACTCAAACAAAAAAATTTTTGCTCGACGCAAATAGCCCTAGCTACACGCAAAATCGCCCTTGGACGACGTAAAATTCACATCGCCCGACGCTTTATCGCAAGGCCTGATATATATATATATATATATATATATATATATATATATATATATATATATATATATATATATATATATATATATATATATATATATATATATATATATATATATATATATGTTACAAAAAAAATCAAAAAAGCGAGATATTAAATTCAAAGACATCATTAGAAGCACCTTTTAGTAACTAAAAAAAAAATACCTCACTTTAAGTTTTTCGATGTTATTTAAGGAAGTTATGAGTTTTTTAAACATAAAATATTTATAGGGATTTTTTCAAAAAGTTGTGACCGTTAATTTGCAATTAACAACTTAAATTAATCATAACTGCAATAAAAATCATCCAATTTGATTAAATTTGGTATCAATTGAAAGCTAATAAAAACTACAAATATTCCTTGAGTAACTGGTTGAAAAATATATTCTTGTTGGGTGGCGGTGATGGGGGCACATAGTGGGTACAGAGAGGGTGTTTAAGTATTCACACAACAAATTTAATTTTTATAAATTAGTTATCAATAAGGTTATCAAATCTAAAAAAAGCATCAACTGCCTTTTGCAAAGCATCAATTGCCTCTAGGCAAAGATGAATGGACATACTTGAGGGTTAATATAAAGTGTGTGGGGAGGGGAAGGCGAGTTAGGGAGGGATTTTCAAAATAATGTTTTTATATAAAACAAAGTAACAAATACTAAAAATTATAAACCGGTATCTAATAAAAGAAAAAAATAAATTTATCTAAAAATGACTTTATTATATAATAAAGCATTTCTTGATGCTTTTTGATGTTTTGTATACCGTAAAAACCCCTAATTCCGGATGGTTTAGGACTTAAATTGTCATAACTAGCTCAATATAAAGAATTTTGAAGTAATTTTTTTAAATAAATAAACTTCATAACAAGACAAATCGAACAATATAAAAAATATTATTTTTGCGATATAAATCTATCTTTTATTTTATTTTTAAAAAATATTGTTTTTATCCGGAATTAGGTGTTTATGTCCCTAATTCCGGATGCGTATAAAATACAGAAACACACATACACAAATAATACTAACATTAAAATAATTATTTTAATGTTAGTATTATTTGTGTTATTTAAATGAAATCATTTAATAAAAAAAGAATATATATTATTTTACACACATTCGTTACAAATAAACTCCATGGCTGGACGATAATCAAAGACACATTCAATGCATGACCAATTTGAACACTGCTCACACGCAAGCCATTGGTTATCTAAGTTATTTGTCCAATTAATTTCGCAAGAATAACATAGAAGATCATCAGATACTAAAATGTTATTTGAAGCCTGAGGAAAATGAGGGTCTTCTAATCCATTCTTTGTCTTTATACCTTTTTTACCTGGTATTTTAGACAACTGACTTTGTCTCAACTTTTTTTTTTCTTCTCTTTTCTGTGCATTTTTCGCTTTTTGAGTAGCAGTGGAAATCTTTTTTTGTTCTCTAGTAAATTTCTTTGCAGCTTGTTCATCTAATTTTTGTTTTTTGATGCTTGTTCAGCTTCATCGTAAGCTATGGCATCCGCCGAAGTCATATTATAATTAGCTGGTCGCTTTATTCTCTCACTTTTTTTAACTCTTTTATTTAGAGTTAGTGTCAATTGATCTCGAAGCATATTTAACACTGATTTGTTTATATCTTTGCCCACTTGTTGAACAGCGTTATTCAAAGTAGCAAAGCTTTTAAGCAAAAATTCACGATTTGACATTCTTGACGGTGTGTTAGGTGTATTGGTAATATTTCCAATAACTACTGGACTAGATACTGTTGAAGAATCAAATAAATTTTCAATATTGTTGTTTTCAACAGCTTGAGACACAGCACCAATGGAAGTTTTTTTTGAAGAAATTTGCAAACGATCGAGTGGAAATATACCAGTATTTTTGAAACAACTCTGTGCATTTTCAGGTTTAAACCCCCCATTTTCGATGAGATCCTTAAACATGGCCGGAAAATGTCGATTAGTCAGGCTTTGAAAGTGATTTTTAGTCAAATAACTTTCGACAATTCTCTTCCATGCGCCTTTTACTGTTTTAAAAACGCCAACATCTAGTGGCTGTAAAAAATGGCTGGTATGAGCCGGCAAACGCCAAAGTAAAATATAATTTTCTAAAGCTTTTTTTTTCAACTCTAAGCTCATATATTATAATAATATATATCTAAGCTCATATATTATAATAAACATTCTGGGCACCGCCTTTGCACCAGTCTTTCATAACATGTTTGCCTTTATAAATTATTTGATGAGGTAAATAATTACCGAATGTGTCACAACAAGTCAAGATTGTCGTCATTTGCTTTTCATTCGATGGTGCTAGCTTTTTAGGGTTTTTTGTTCCTTTTCTACAAATAATTTTGACTTTGCCTTGATCAAATTTGATAATATTAAACCAGATTCATTTGATAATATTAAACCAGATTCATCACAATTAAATATTTAACAGCTTATCGCCTAAATTATGTACATTATATGCTACTGCTAATTGCTCAAACCAATTGTCAATTATAGTTGATTGTGTGGCCACAGCTCTACTAGTTTGCATACCGCTTACTTTCCTTGGGCAAATTTCTTTACGATATTTATTCATGAAACCGGAGTACCATTTTCTAGTCGGTTTGCCGTCTTTGAATAGACTACGTTGGTTTGATTCTTTTAAATAGTTTTCAACAACAATAAACACGTCTTTTCTATTCAAGCCGAAGCCTATATCACTCATAAATTTTAATAAATCAACAATAATAGCTTCAGTGATGTTGCTCATCTTTCTTGGCGCTCCTCGATTATTAGATTATCCTTTTGTTCTGTCAAAAAGTGTAGATTTTGCCACATTATAACACTTAGCAGCTTGTACGTATGACTTTTTTTTTTCAGTAATAGCTTGAATAGCTAGTTGGATTCGACTCTCTCGCTCTTCTTTTTGTTTAAAATTATCCATATTCTTTAATACAGTAATACAATTAACACAAATGCATTAACTTTATGGATGCTAAAAAAAATAGCTGTATCTGGATTAGTGTCAATTATTTTTCCCTTGTGGCTATTTTATTTCTTATTACTTTAAGGTGGTAGTATGGTCAAAATTCTAAAATCATTTTTTTTAACCAAATAGTATTGATTTCATAAAATATTAAAAGACTGCATAAAAACATAAAATTTAAAAAAAAATTAAAATTTCACATTTGGACCCAGGTTTTGGGTTGTGAAACCTAAAACAGTCAATAGGTGCTGCGATAAATATGGATACAATGGTAGATGTTATAAAACTCAAACTTTCAGTGTTTACTTGTATTATATTAAAGAACTCATGAAAGCAGAATTATAAAGTAAGCTTAAAGCACCAAGGAGATACAGCATATACAATTAATGGGTCAAATTTTACCCCCAAACAGCCCCCTTTAAAAGTCCATAACTCTGTCAAAATATAATATCAAAAAATATACTGCTTCAATGAGTTTATCGTATATATTATTACAACTGAACAAAATTTTAAAGAACCATCACAAGTAGTTCCCAAGTTATTTATCGCACCGTGCTAAAAAAATGTTGTTCTGAGAAAACAGCAATTTAAAAAAATTAACATCGAAAAAAACAAATTAAAATAATTTAAAGATCTCATTCTAATCTTAAAGATTTCTAATCACTCTTCAATGTATTAACTAACAACAATATTAATAAACTAAGTTTATAATGAGTTTTAACTAATTTTTTAAGTACAATAAAGAAGTTAGCATCCTTGTTAAAAGAAATATAAAAACTTCGAACTAAAAAAAAAATAAATTATGATAATCAAAATTAAATTTTTAAAAAAAGTAGTTATATCAATTGAAATATAACAAAACCACTCAAAACTGCCAGAGCTTTAAGCTACTTCTTCACTTTCTTCATATTGATCACTAAAATCTTTTTATTTTGCCCTTATTTGTTTCTGACATTGCTTTACCTCATCAGTCAATTTTTTTTTAGCAATATTTTTAACTATTTGACAATCTCTTTGTTTGCAAAATGTAATACAGTTTTTGTTAGGATTTATACCAAGCTCTAAATAAACATTTAACAAACCAGCTAATCCTTCATTGAATTTAATAACAGCTGATGCTGCACCTTTCTCTAAAGCAATTTGCCCCACACATTTTTGGACTTCGATTCCAATTTATTGCATTTAAGGCTTCATTATTGTTTCGAGTTTTTCCATGAAGGCACTTTTTTAACAAGCTTTTATCTGATAATCTATGAATACTGGTTATGTCCCTGATAACAATAGGCAGTCCAGGTTTTTCTTTATTAACATATGTTTTATCAAATTTATATCCTTTATATTTGCAATTAGTTTGAGGACACATAGCATGTCTTACATCAGAAGATAATGGCTCAGAGTAGTTAAATAATACAGCTTCAATAGCTTTTATTAGTTTATTAACAGATTTCCCACAACATTGACAAATCACAATTCCAATATAATTTTGTAACATTGCAACTACTGAATGTAATTTTATATCAAAAAACTTTTCAGAAGTTTTACTTGCAACTTTTTTACTAGTATACAATTTTGTTTACCATAAAATTTTAATGCAACTCAATAGCAACAAAGAACTTAAACCTTTTTTATTTTTATGATCTATATTAATATTGATTGAATTGCTCTCAGTCAGGGCATGTTCCAACTAAGGTAAGAGTTTGTACAATTATATTAAGATCAATTAAAACAAAATTAGACTCCTTTCTTCTTACTTTGAAATAGTTTACTTTAGGTTCATTATTGGCAATAACATTGCTGGTTGATGTTGAAAAGTTAAGTAAAATGCTAAATTTTTAGCATTTCTATCTATTAATGACAATTCTTGGCTTGCAGAAGTATCTTTATTTTGGGAAAAAAATTGCCAAACTTGATTTTTTGAAGTGCTTTTTCTTTTTTTAAACACTCTTGAGGCACCAGTTTTTCTTCTTCTTAAAACTTTAGTTTTCATATTAATTGATTAGAAATAATAAATTTATTTTAATCTACACTGAATAGTTTATAAAACAACAATAAACAATCATACTCTAGATATATTCAACATTAGTAACTGAAATAGATAACATGTGTTTATGTAATGATAGTCAACAAGATAACTGCTTATATAAGTGCTGGTTTAATGTTTTTACGGCAAAAAAAGAAGCCAAATTCACTTAGTAATTTCTCAAAGAAAGTACTTGCTTCAGGGAGTTCAATAAGATGATATACATGGTGTTTACCTTGTTGCTATGCTGTTGATAAGGAGCAATATTCTATAGTACTACTTTTTATATAAAAAATAGACGGTTTTATCTAGAATACATCAAAAAAAAAAAAAACACTATCGTTTTCAGCATGAATGAAAATGTTAAGAAGTTATATTAAAAATTTTTTTTTTTAGGTACATAAAATAATAATTACCTCTATCCGGAATTAGATGTTTTTTTTTTTGGCTGGTAGCAAATTTGTTTTTCATTTTTTTCAATTTTTTCAAAAGGTAATTTAATTTTTTTTCGGCTAAAATAATAAGCATAAAATTCTGCACAAAATAGTGTTTTTACTTTTTTAATTTTTTTGTTGCAAGTCAAAGTTTTTTTTTTCCTTTTTTTTGTTTTTTTAGTTATGAGAGATTTCAAATTGAAATCTTTCATGATTGCATTAGTTTATATAATTTTTTTTTTATATTTTTCGATTTGTCTGGTAAAGACGTTTATTAATTTAGAAAAATTATTCATAAATTCATTATATTAAGAGAGTTATGAAACTTTTTACTAAAACCATCTGGAATTAGGTTACATCCGGAATTAGGGGTTTTTACGGTATATTACAAAAATAGTTATAAAATAATCTTGAAGAAGTTTAAAAATATAAAAAAAAAACAAATTAAAAACCAAAGTATTTAAACATATGCAAATAGCATATAATATGCCCAAATATAAATATAAAATATAAGCCACTATGAAAACAGCAATTAAAAAAAAAAAATCATCAATTCACTTTCAAGATAACATAAGGTCTCCGTATATTATATCGGCAGCAAGTTCGAATTTTGAAATGTCATAATCCACAGCATCATTATCATACCTTTCATTATCTTTCCAGTATGCTACAACATACACTTGCTTACCATTCTTTAACTTCATTTTTTCAAGTTTACCATAATAAACTTCTTCTCCCTGCATTTGAGAGTTAAACCATATATGGCAAATGTTTCTACCAACAACTGTATCTGATAGCATATCTGAGAGGTCTGATAATTGATTAGACTCTAGTTCTGGACATGCTATTAAAATATCTGAAAAATTAAGGTTTTGAATTTGAAGAGCCAATATTTTTCGGTTTTTATCCTCTTTTTTTTGCTTCTTCAACTTATTTCTACAAATCAGTTCAAGCTTTATTTCATCAACATTTTTTTTATTCATCCCTCTCTTTGTTCTGGCTTTGTTTACTGCCCAGTAAACAATTTTCTCTTTATCATCTTCATCTTTTTTTTCAATATAATTAACTACATTATTTTTTATTGCTCTTAACTTTGATGACAAAAAACACAAAGTAGAGTTGGGAGCACGATGTTTAGCAGCACTGAACATGCCCATGATTTCCTCTGCATCAATACTATGAAGCCTAGCTGTTTGTGTCTCTTTTATAAGTTGTAATGATAGATTTAAATTAAAGTATCTTTTATACTGTCTTTCTAAAACATCAATAATAGCTGATAAACAAAGTATAATCATTTGTTTAACTTCTTTGTCTTTCGTGCACACCGAAACTATTGTTTTAAAAACCTTATCGTTTTTAATACTATTTCCAAACAAATCTTTTGCATTAAATAACAACATAGGGTTGTTTTTCACATGATAAACATTTTTTAACAATTTTTTCACTACTTTTGATCCTTCAATATGACTTAAACTTCCTGTACCTGACTGATAAAATAATGCCATCCAAAACAGATAATGGCCTTAAAGCGTTGTGAATAAGTTAGAAACACTTTTTACGCATATTTCGGCTGACATAAAACGAAAATTGTAACATACCTAATATATATATATATATATATATATATATATATATATATATATATATATATATATATATATATATATATATATATATATATATATATATATATATATATATCATATATATATATATATATATATATATATATATATATATATATATATATATATATATATATATATATATATATATATATATATATATATATATATATATATATATATATAAAACAAAACAACTAAATAATCTCAAATATATCACTGTCAATTGCAAATTCAATATAATGCCTAAATAAAATTGTAAATAAAATTTGACTTATTACAAATAAGTCAAGTTTTATTTACAATTTTATTTGGATATTATTGATAGTATTGAATTTTTTAAAGTTCATACTTTTTAGTATTACGTTTTTATAATATATAAAAGAAACACTAAAAAATATGAATTATATTTACTAATAAGTTATTAGTAAATTATGTTTTATTTATTTACAATGCTATAAAATCCTTTTCTTATAATTTGAATTTTTTATAATTCATATTGTTTAGTTTTTCTTTTACATATTACAAAAACGTAACACTAAATAGTATAAACTTTAAAAAATTCAATACATAAGAAAAGATTTTAATACCATATAAACCCTGTATAATATAGGAAACTAATTTTCAGAAGTACCTATCTTTAATAAATATCTATATCTATTTATTTAACAGCATCCATAATCAGCACATAAATTACAAAAAAAAATTTGCGATTTTGCTTCTTAAAAAACATGCATACTTTAGTTCCAGTAAAACAAATATAAATATATTAAAATCTCAAACTTGAAATTAAAAACTTGTATAACTTCTTTTCGTTAAAAAGAACTATGGCGCTCTGTAAAGGCTATTCTTAAGGTGGTACCAGGGTAAAGGCGACTTTTTTTACAAAAAATTAAAAAATATCATTATACTTTAGCTCTTTTTTATTAGTGGACAAAAAAAATATAAATTAGTATGAAATTTTTTTTTTTAGTGATGACGTCATTGATTATGAGCATAATTAGTGTTATTTTACCCCTAAAACTGCCTACTCTTTCATCTAATATAACTAATTTAAAAATTGTCAAAACTGTTTGAAAATTTAAACTTATGTTCATTAACGTATTTAGAATGTTGTCTATGAAACAGATTTTTTTAAAACTTTTTTAATTTTACCAGGTTGACATTCAAACTTTAAAATATAAAATTTAAGGGAAGTTTAAGACCAAAACATGATAAAAATAACTTTTAAAAAAAAAATTAAAAAAAATTGCTTCATAGACAACATTCCTAATATGTTCATCTTTAATCCTGCAAAATTTCAGCCCTTTAGCTACTTTCTATCGAAAGTTATTTTTTCTGAAAAATTGCAATTTAGTGAGAAAAAAAAAGTGACAAAAAAGCTAAAACAAGTTTTAAAAAGTAAAATACTAATAATATTTTCTAACATAACTATTCAAAATTGACCGTAACCATATGTCTCTCCCTCTTCAAGTTTATCTTGATCATTATATCCTTTTCTCATGGCTCTGAGCTTTTTACGTCTTTTTTTAACATGATCTCGATTAATATGGTCTGATTGTTTGACACGATTAATATCTTTATTTTTACTTCCCTCTGTAGTATAAAAACCACAATCTACACCTAATTTGGTAAACACAGGAAGTAGTCCTGTAGCCCCATCATTATAGTTAATAACAGCAGAAGCTACAGACATTTTTAAAGTACTATTCCCAACATAAGTTTGTTTCGGGCATTTTGACCAAATAATATTATTGAGAGACTCGTTGACGTTTTGAGTTTCACCGTGCATACACTTTTTCAAAAGTTCATCGCAACCGAGATCTTTAAAAGAAAATACTGGTTTAATTATTTCACAGACAGCTGTGTCAATACTAATATTATCTTTGTATGTTTTACCATTAATTTTGTTTCTTTGAAATTTACACCAAGTTTCAGCTGTACGAGGACAATACTGATGTCGTTTTTCAGGATCATCGTGCTCACTTGAATGGTGTAAAACTGCAGCAATTGCTTTCTTCATTGCATATATATTGTTGGTATTCTGCCTAATAGCCATACCATAGTGATTTTGCAAGGTATTCATCACTTTTTCAGTTAGCCTTCCTTTCCCACCTCCAATTCCTTTACCATCAGCAAGTTTTTTCCCCTTATAGTTAGCTTTAATTGTGCGAAGACGTGCCCCAATACGTTTCTGAACATGTCCCACACATTCTCCTTTAATAATTTTGTAACCTGGATAAGGATCAGATTTTGATACCTCATCAAAAGATTTAGTATCTCCGTCGCCTATGTAAAAGGTATATCGTAAGTTATGCAACCGTTCTGATCGGTGAAACATTTTTTTTAAGCCTTCAACTTCCATCGCACCTGCACTGCCAGTATGGTTAATAGAACAAATATGTGAAGCTTTCCAATAAAAATAACCAATAGTGTCCTTTTTATGCGCCCATCTTTCGCACTGTTTGCATTTCTTTGATAAAACCTCAAAGTCAATGCATTTGCCTTTCGAAATTAGTGTCACAACACCGTTAAGGGATGAGCAACCCCTTTTTTGCCATGTACCATCACCACTGACTTTTGCATTCTGGGAAAAATTACTATTTGTATTTTCAGACATATAATTAACTCTTTTTCCAGCTTTAGTCATCGATTCCTGAGATGTTTGTACATAAGCATTATGCAAATCAGAGTTCAAGTCATCAAACGTTGTTTTAGTCATTGGTGGTAGCATATTCATGCACCGGCAAAATGTTTTCAATGGAGAATACCCCTGACCATTCTCCCGAAAAGCAATAAGTACCCTTTTATTTACTTCATAACTACTTCTTCCTGGAGCATTAGATAATCTATTACATTCCTTTGAAGAACAAAACTTTAAGTTCCAATCGCAATCGTTGCAAGAAATTTTGAAGAATTGTGCTAATCCCCTTTTTTCCAAAATCAAATGTTTAATGCTGATACTGCTCATGCAATCAGGACATCGACCAATGGTAGTAATTAAAGATACAAATAATTCACTGTTAATAATAAAGTTACAATCGAATGCAGTGAGAGGAGATGAAGAATTGTCTTTCGATTTTAAAGTTATATCTAACTTCTCTGCAGAAGCCGATTTATTTACAACTTTTTTTGTAACATTTGATGCTGTATTACCATCATTTCTTGTAATTTTTCCTATAAAAACCTTTCTTTTGTTACCTTTAGAGGACCTATACCTGCTTGAAGAACCCATTTGTAAATAAAAACACTAATAAATCTTTAATTATAACTCATTTTAAACTGAAGGAAGCATTGACAAAAGTTAACTACCGTCCTTCAGGAGCTCTACTTTGAGAACAATTCTTGTGGTTTCAACGTACAGCTAATAGCTTCTAAAAATATTAAAGGAGAAGTCTAACGTCTTGAGCATTGTTTAGAAAAATTTGATGTTAATCGCTTTTTTGGTTTAGGAGATATTGAAGAAAAAGCGTTGCTAAGGTCGTTGCTATGAAGCCGGAACCAAACTGCTTTTCAAAAAAGGGCAAATTTGATGAAAATATAGAATATTTTCAACTTTTTGAAAAATGTATAATGAAATAGGTAGATTTAAGAATTCAAAACATTCATTTTCGTATTTTTCAAAATTTTACCAAAAATAGCTCTTTTTTTACCCTGGTACCACCTTAATATACGGTTGAAGTCCGTAATTTAAAGTTACGGAACTTCTCCGTATCATAAATACGGTCAAAATCCCATAAAAATATGTGATTATTTCAAAAGTCTTAAAAGTATAGGTAAAGACCGTAATTTATTAAAAACAGATTTTTTCCGTAACAAAACAACGGAAAAAGTCTGATAAATACTACGGAGTTTTTTTACAGTGCAGGCAATATTTGCATAATTTATATGCCAATGGATTAAAAAGAAATATAATTGTGTTAAACTGTGTTTATTTAAAGCATTTTTAGCTGAGTACATTACTCCTATATTTTCGAACAACTTTGTTGTTCAACAAATCGATGTGACATTTCCAACTAAGGTTTTCATCAATATAGAATCCTAAAAAATTAGTATTTAGTTCTCTTTTTATTTGAATTTTGTCAATAAAAAGTAAGGGCATAACAGGAGGCAGTAGCTTTTTGTTTTGAAGTTTGATGAAAAAGTATTTAACTAGTTTACTCAACATTTAGTGACAGCTTATACATTTTAAACCAGTCAGAAACTTTTGTTAGTTAAATGTTCATATTTTGGAATAATGTAATTATGTTGTTATGAGATAAAAAGAGATTATTATGATTGGCAAACATGACCATCATTAAATTTGAGGCTTTAGGGAGATCATTAATGTAAATTAGAGGCTTTAGGGAGATCATTAATGTAAATTAGAAAGAGAAGAGGTCTTAGTATAGAACCTTGAGGTATCCCACATGTTATATAACCTTGAAGATTAATCTAATAAACTGAATCTAATAAATTGGATTGAATCTAATAAATTGTTTAGCGACCAAGATTTTAAATGGTAAAGATATTTTTGAAGTTTTTGAAGCCTGCAACTAAGTACAACTCGATCCGATTTCTTGGGATTCGATGTTTATCTTTTACTCTTTAGTCCATTTAAAAAATGTAGTTTTTATTATGATTTGAGTAGGATACTACTGGACTACCAAGCGAAAAGCAGAGCGATAAAGAATATCTACAGCGTAGGCTGTAAACTGGTTTAATGTCTTGTCTGACAAAAAGGGGTGAGCTCAATGGATGTATTGCATAACTATGTGGGAAGACTTAAAAAAACAAAAAGCTGTTATGTCAACTTTACCGCGGCGCTCTTCGCTCCAATTGCCCCTCTCCCTTAAGGACGGCCCTGATAACAATCTATTGTAGCAACCTAAGCTAAGAAATTTTTTCTTTTATATAAATAACTTACGGGCAATTAGAATATAAAAACAGAAAATGTGTGGAATATATTATAGTAGACAAAGCTCTTTGCAGCCCTGCAATCTTTTCAAATCTTGTCAAATAACATTTGACAAGATTTGAAACAGCCCTGCAATCTTTCAAAATCTTGTCAAATAACATTTCATAAATACACTGGTCTGACTAAACAGCTGAAACGGTTTCAATGTTGAGTAGTACTTTACTGTTGCACATGTTTAGCATTATCATTTTTTTAAGTCATATTTTTTTTTGTCGTTAAAAAGGTTAGGTCAGACATCAACAGAAAAAAATTATATCAGTGGTAATGATAGTATATTCAAAAATTGCAACAAAATTTTATTTGTAAAATAAGTGAAAAGTCTGCAGTTTAATACTTTAATAATTTAATGCAATTTAATACTTTATGGCATGTAGAGAGGCGCGCAGTTGCACGTCGTTCTTGAGAAAGCAAGTATTATATCAAATTTTTTTAATATAAAACTTAGGATTCCTTTAAAATATTTTTATTTGCCGACGTGAGACCATATTTTGACTTTGTTGTTCAAGTATGGAACCTGAACTTAAAAAAAAAATACATCAATTAACTCAAAAATGCGCAGAGATATGCAAATGAGTTAATACCTTAAATCGGACATTTGCCGTGCAAAAAAAGATATATCAAATTGAATTCAACAGCAACAATCAAAATTAAACTAAGTAAGCTTAGTGAACTAATTCAGTTATATAAATGTTTTCATCAACTTGAATCATTCAAATTTGTGAATGATTTTTGATAAACCGAAATCAACTACAGAACCGTCCCGAACGGGGGGTGTAGGGAGGGACACTCCCTACACCCCCCTTCCCCCAAAGCTATTAAATATGAATTGAGTTAGCACATTCATACATTTAGCATTTCAGTTGGTAAGTTTGAAAGTATAGATAGCAAATTTCAAATATGGAAGACCTTCTTTTTAGGTCTCTAGTTGGCAAAAAACACATACAACACCCCCTCTCCCCCATGAGAGACCTCTTCGGGACGGCCCTGATCAACTATCCCTATTTTTTCAAAAATCGTAGCACAAGAAAAATATTGTTGTAAAATTTGGCGCTACATATATTTGGTGCTATATATAAAACAAACTTCATTATGCTGTACTGCATGCACTTACTTCTTGTTAACTTTTGTACATTTGGGTTTTTTGGAGTTTTTATTAAAAAGTTTTGTTTGTCTAAAATAGAATGAAGAACTTTGTAGTTTGTAAAAGCGGGTATTTATAACGTTAATTTTTTTAAAAACAAACCGTAAGAAATAATACTGCTAAAGATGCTTCAAGCCTTAAAGATATATGGAGCACATCAGAGCTTCTGAGACATTAACTCTTTCTGCTAAGTCCTTAACTTAACAACGAAAAAGGTTTGAATTGAAACTTAAGATTTTGATTTCATCATCATTTTTAAGCGTCTTCTAAGGTAAATTTGATTTGATTTTTTTTTGGAATTTGATATATTATTAGTCAGCAAATAAATGGTGAAATGATGTTATTAATTGATTTTTTTTTTTTTTTTTTTTTGTTCTTTTCTTGAATATTCAATATAGTTATACAATAAGATAGTTGAGATAAAAATCGTTATACAATAAAAGAAAATATATACAAAAAAGAAAGAATTAAACTAAGGGGTCGTCCATAAAGTACGTACGCTCATAGTGGGTAGGAAGGAGGTCTTCAAAAAGCGTACGAAAGCGTATGGGGGAGGGGGGGGGGGGAGAGCTCATTTTAAAAGTACGTACTTCGAATTTCTAATTTTACACAATTAACCAGCTAATCAGTAGAAAAGTTAAAATTCTTACTAAAGATCCTAGTTTGCCAACACAAAAAGATGAACTGTAAAGGGAGTAGAAGGTAAAGTTTCTCTCTATGCACACACAGGCATGGGCGCCCGCAAGATTTTTTGATATTCCAGATAAACCACTTCCACACATTGTGCAAACTACAAAATTAAGTATGTTTATACTTATGCCATTTGAAGAGGTCATTTTGTAATTTACAATATTTTTCAACGAAATTTAAATTCTGTCGATAAATTTGAATTTAAATTTAGATCGTTAAGTTAAAAATTTTACTACAGTAAGTGCCCTCATGTTTGAGCAGGGGGGCAAGCGTTTCAGGGCTATTTGTTGACAGCCCTCCACCCTACCAAATTTTTACAAGGTCTCCTCATTTGGCATAGGTATAAACATACTTAAGTTTGGAGTTTGTACAATGTGTGAAAGTGTCCTATCTGAAACATTAAAAAATCCTGCAGGCGCCCATGTCACCCCTTATATACTGGCCCTGAGTATACTCAGGGCTAGTATATAAGAAGTGGCATGTGTGCATGCATGTGCAAAAAATAGGTTACCCATTTTTTGTCAAATTTCAGAATTTTTAGCGTACTCTTTTTACGATTAATCAATAATAGAAAATTGTAAAGTTTTTTCGTCAACTTTTCTCTTCTGACGCTCTATAATTGATTTACTAATGAATAAATAAGCATAAAATTGCTTTAATGATGAGTTTGTCACTGTAAACCGTAGTGACCACCAATATATATTGTTCCCTAGGTTTTCCTTTTTGAGTATTTATCTATACATTAGTATACATTATTTATGACATTAGAATTTCTTAGCGGTTGGGCCAAGTAAAAAATTATGTTACTCAAAGATATTTATTCTGAACCATGAAAATGTTAATAAAATTCAATGGAAACTCAGTTGAAAATTCGCGAAATTATTATATTGGACTATTTATATAAAACGTGTGCTATTTGTCTAACATAGTTCGGTAAAAAGTCAACTTAAATTCAAAAGGTTACTCTCGTAAATTATTATAGTATTTGCTCCTTTATTATAATTATTTTTGAAACTTAAAAACATTTTGAAAAGAATGCCAAATTTATTTCTCATATATTATTTACATTTCCGATTATAAAAATAAATATTAATAAAAAAATTTTAACAGCAAAAATAAAAAAATAAATATATCAAACAAAAAAGTATATATTAGTAAAATTACCAAAAACCTCTTATATAAAATTTCGCTTTAAATTCTTTTAAAAAACATTTTGAAAAATATACATTTAAAAAAAAATATACATTTCTATGTAAGAAGGCATACCATTTAATCTAACTTTACGTCGAAAAGCGCAATATAAACCCTAATTTAAAGTTACGACTTAAATTGCGCTTTTCTACGTTAATCAAACGGTTGAATTAGCCAATATATGTGCTATAATTTATACTAAAATAAAATATCTAAAAGGATAGCCGAGTTTATTATATAAGGTTGTTGTCGCAGTTGTTTATAGTTCTTGGAAAGGAAACAAATCATTTGATTCACTCATAAGCAGTTCAAGTTGTCGAAGAAACGTCATCTATAAATAAAAATCATAACTTAATAGCATAAAATTTATTCCGTTATGCAGAATAACAATAGCAATAAGTCGTTCCGAAAACAAGGGGCAGTTTCCACTCATTGGGAACGGGATAGGAAAAGGAAAAATAATCACGTGAGCATGCGTAGTTTTTTTCTTTGGACATATTAAAACTTATACGCATGCCCACGTGATTATTTTTCCCGTCCCTTTTCCGTTCCCGTGAAAAAACGGATGAGTGGAAACTCGCCTTTACAGTGTAGGTCTTGAACCACACGGGATTAGTAAAAAAAATTTGATTTTTTTTTTTTTTGCGCCAAATGATTTGGAAGTTTTTTTATTTCCCTTCTTTTGACAAAACAGGGCTAACCAATATAGTGTTATTTAAAAAAATTATTTATTAACATAAATATTAATCATAAAGCTATTTTTAGCGCGAGGAACATAAACTAAACCAGAAGCTTCATTATAAACTTTCTAACAACATTAAAAATAGCATTTCTAATGGAAATATAATTTTTTAAATTATCACTATATTTTTAAATATAAAATATAATTTTTGTTCCAAATCTGGGTAATTGAATTTATACTCAAACTGCATCTTATATTGATTCAACCTCTTGGATTGATAAGGGAATTTAATCTATAATATACACTGCCGCTCATGGAAGTTAGGACACTTAAAATACTTTTGTAAAACGAATAAAACAAACATCGTAGTTTATTTTTACATTTAAAGTTCATTTATTTTATGTTTATTGTAATATTTTTAACATAATAAATAAATTTCATAACATTAAATTTAAAACAATATATATTAATAAATTAAAACCTTTTTTTCGTGAAAAAAAACACATTCTGCTTTTATCACTGCCATTACTACTCTTAATTCAATTCATATATATTCTGAAATAGTTGTTACATTCACGGAAGTTTACAAATAGTACATGTACTAATCTTAAGTAAAAAACATGTAAATAAAAGCTAATAAATATATTGATTAATGCAAATAGTAATATTAATCATCCACAGCAGTAACAAAACGAACATTAAAAGTTGAAGGAGTAAAAATACTAATAAAGATAATAATAAAAGTTGTAGTTGTAACAGTAATAACAATACAATGATAAAAGTACAGTGATTATAATAAAAATAAAATGACAGAAATAAAAATAATTACAATAATCATAAAAAAAAAATACTAGTATTTTAGTATTATCCACATAAATGCACACACATACAGACACATACAAATACACACATACAAACATACATACAAACTTACGTTCACAAATACATATAAACACATATACTTATATCCTTCTGTATTCAATACAGGTATGTATACATTAATTGTATACAAACATAATATACACCCATATATGTAGATTCGTATATACAATACACAAATAAACGTATATACACACACGTACATATACATACACATTTACATATACACACATACATACACATATACAAACATAGCATAACATAACACACATACATACACATATACAAACATGAATACATATACACACATTTAATAATATTATATATGTATATATTATATACACCAACACATATTCGCATACACACACACACACTCACACACATATATATACACATACACACATATATATATACATACATATACACTCACCACTTATTCACATGTGTGTATCACAAACACTTAAACACAAATACATATCTTTGGATTTATTTGATTAGGAAAGAATGGAATAGGTTACTCTTAAAAATATAGATTAAATGGAGAGCTTTTAGGTCATAGGGAAGGTTATTCCAAGATTTTATACTTTGGTTTTTTATGGACTTATATCCATAAGTAACAGAACGATGTTTTAAGACTACAAGATTCAGATTATCAATTAATCGAAGATAGTAACGGTTATTTGCTTTTTTTGGGAAGAAATTGTTGAAGGTAAGAGGTAGGTTTTTGTGTTGGTGATTCCAGACAAACTGGCAATTCAAGAATTGAACAAGGTCACATAGTTTAAGGATCTTAGAAGTAAGATAAAGCACATTAGGATTGAATTTGTAATTCTGAAAATGTATTATTTTTAAAGCTTTGTTTTGAAGATGTGATCCTTAAAACTGTTTGCTGTTGAGATTGTCCCCATATTTGACAAGCATATCGTATTTGTGAGCCAAAAGTGGCATGATATATATTTAATAATTTCCAGATTGACATAATGGCGAACTTTTGCCAGCATTCCATTTGATCTGCTCAATTTTATGGCTAAGTCTTTAAGATGGGATACAAATGATAGGTTGGAAAATACATAACATTATCTTTTTACAGGAATGATTTTCTGGCCACTTTATCTAAAGTTTAAATTTTTATTGATTTTTGTTTTATTAGATTTGAATATGACCAGTTCAGTTTTGCTACAGTTGAGAGAAAGCTTATTTGAGCGAAGCCACTGAACTAAATTGGCAAGATCATGATTAATGTATTTGTTAATTTTTTTTAAAGATTTGTTGATAATGAGCAAGTTAGTATCATCAGCAAAGTGATAAGGAGTTGCAAACTTAATTGAGTTATTAAGGTCATTAATATAGAGAAGAAAAAGTAGTGGTCCTAATACTGAGCCTTGAGGGACACCATTGGAACAACTTATTTGAGTAGATTTTGAGTCATTGACTGAGACAAATTGAGATCTGTTGTGAAGATATGAAGTAAACCATTTAAGAGGTATTCCTCTGATTCCATAATATTCCAATTTCTTGAGTAGGATAGAATGATCTACTGTATCAAAAGCTTTTTGTAGATCTACAAAGACACCACATGCAAAGTTTTTATTGTCAAGAGCTTTTCTAATAGACTCAGTAATTTTAATAAGTGAGTGGGTTGTGGAATGATTAGCACGAAACCCATACTGGTGTTTGTAAAGGCATTTAAATTTATTTAAAAATGCATAGAGCCTCTTATACATAGCTTTTTCAAAGAGTTTACTTAGGTTTGAAAGAAGAGATATAGGACGGTAGTTGCACATATCCAATGTAGAACCTTTTTTAAATATCGGAATGACTTAAGCAACTTTAAAAGCATCCTGGAATAAACCATTTTGAAATGAGTTATTTATAATAACACTAAGAGGTTTAGAAATTATGTCTGGAATAAGTTTAAGAAGGAATGAAGGAAGGCTATTAGGACCAAAGCTTTTTCCAATTCTAAGGGTGGTTTTAATAAGATTAGAGATTTCATTCTCTGTGACAGGATCAATAAAAAACGATTTATAATTTGGAGAGTTGATATAGTCAGTAAATTTGGATGTTGAAGGTATGATTTTTTTTTTGGAGTTTGTTTTGGATAGTAACAAAAAAGTTGTTTAACATATTCAATACAGTAGTTTGATCTGTGATAATATTTTCTTTCAATTTAAGATTGAGAGTTGAATTATAGAAGGAAGGTTTTATATTAATGACTTCTTTTATCCCTTAACATTCTTTTAAATAATTTTTGAATTGTTGCTATGCTCTATTATTCCATTCTTTTTCTAGAATGTTCTATTATTAGATTTTTGATATTGGACATTCAATTCTTACTTTTTTCTTTAGTTCATCCCATAATAACTCAATAGGGTTAAGGTTTGGACTTGGAGGCCAGGTCGTATCACGTAACAAATTTTCATTCTTTTTTGACTCTTAATAATTTTTACATATAAATGAAGTATGTTTAGGGTCATTATAGTGCATCAGAATAAAATAGATTAATCGAAGTCCAGAAAGATTCTCTGTAATGTTCTTTTCTCATAATGCCACAAATTTTATGCAAATCTAACACTCCATCCAGAGAAAAATAACACCAAACTATTACAGAGCCTCTACCATGTTTAATTGTTGGAACAAGACATTGACTTAACTTTTTTTCTTCAGCAGACCTTCTACATAAACTCTTCTCTTATTTCTGAAAGCTTCATATTTTGATTTATCTGTTCAGAGTACTTGTTTTCAATCATATATGATCCAATTTTTGTCCATTGCAATTTCTTTTGCTAATTACCTTTTTGCAAACATGGATTTCAAACAACAACACGACCATGCAAAATTGCTTCTTGTAGTCGTTGTTTGATTGTACTAACAGAGTTTTTTTAACCATGGTTGAAAATAGCTGATACCTCTGGAGCAGTTAACAACCAGTTGCGCTTACTGATGTTTTTTATTTGTCAGTCATCAGTATTTGTTGTTATACGAGAAGGACCAGTTTGATTTCTATCTTCAAATCTTCCAGTTTTTTCGTGTAGACGAATTGTGTAATTAACCGTCAGATTAAATTTTTTCCTTTTTTTATAACAGCATATCCTTCTTAAAACAAAGTACTCGTGCACCTTTTTAGACATTTTTTGTTATAATTTTGAATTTACACTGAAAATAATAAAAAAGTAACCTTTGAAAGCTTACTTGCAAATTAGCTTTTTTCCACTCTAAAAAAATTCCTGGAATAATATTCTTTACAAGCTGATCTACAGTATAATCTCTGTAATCTTTTCCACTAATCTCCCTTAAATATAAGCCATACATATCTCTGGATATCTTTGGAAGTTTGGAGTTCTCAAGTAAAAAGTTCTCCTCAGAAGTTAGTCAACTTGTTAGCTTAGTAATCAAGTTACTAAGCTAACAAGTTGACTTACTTCTGGTTTTAGTGATATACAACATCTTTATATTAAATTTTTTAAAAAAAGATTCCAAAAATTGTTTATTTTACTTTAGTTACAATAGAAGAATAAGTCAGTCTCTTTACTAATATAATATTGCTCTATTTTTTAAAAACATTGAACCATCTTTCTGTAGAAAAAATTAATTTTATTTATAAATATTTTATATATATATATATATATATATATATATATATATATATATATATATATATATATATATATATATATCCTTATCTTGTAGTCGAAATGGAATTTTAATGTAAAAAAGTCTCTTTTGACAACAATTTTGCTACCTCAGCAATTAAGCTACATTTTATTGTCGTCAAAATCTCAAAGCATAATTAATGGGGAAGTACATTAATTTTTGTCATCTTTTTAAAAAACCACAATAATAATGAATAGAAAGTTTTTTTTAATTGTGTTTTAATTTTTGTTTTATTAAAATATATTTTTAAAACATTGGGTGTTGCTACATCGACTATCTTATAGCCTGCTGCTACATCAAATATCTTATAGCCTGACTTGCAAGGGAGTGCCGCTACATCGACTGAGGGTTTGGTTAGGGTAGGCAGTCTATCATTTTAGAAGAAAAAAAAAATTATTCAATTTTTTTAAACTTTTTCTGGTCTGGTTTATTAGTGCTCTCTTTAAAACTAAAGTTTATAGGAAAATTTTTTCGACTACCACGCAAGACTATATATATATATATATATATATATATATATATATAAATATAAATATATATATATATATATAAATATAAATATATATAAATATATATATATATATATACATATATATATACATATATATATATATATACATATATATATACATATATATATATATATATATATATATATATATATATGTATATATATATATATATATATATATATATATATATATATATATATATATATATATATATATATATATATATATATATATATATATATATATATATGTAATATATATACATACATATATACACATATATACATACATATATAGATGCATATATATATACATATACTCATGTATGCAGATAAGGTTTTGAAAAGGTATTAAAATTTAATAACAAAGTATTATAAATTGTAGATTTTTCAACTTGTAAAACACACAGTTAATAATAAACAAGTTTAATTCATCATTCTTATATAATCCAAAAAAATATAAACATAAAAAAGAAGAGTGTAAATTTGATTTAGTAAAATATAATTCTTGTTTACACGTAATTTGCTAAACTAAATTTTGAAATGCACAATTTTGCACACAGAGTTAAGTTTTAGTTTGCTAAATGGTTTGGTAAACAAATGCGATCTTCTTCAGAGTCCAAAAAAGTAATAGTTTAAGGAAGAAAAAAAGAAAGCTTAAAATAAATTTTTTTCAAAAAAAAATTATTTTAATGTTTTGCATACTGATTTACACAAATAATAATAATAAAAAAATACTAGCCATCATCAAATTTGAAAAAAAGTGAAAATGGACATACCCTGATACACCATTTAAAATTTTAAAAAGTTAATAAATATGCTTATTATAAAAAACAAAACAAAAATTTTTTCCTTCATTTATCATGTAAGCAACAAGGTAATCACAAAAGAAATTTTTCATTTTTCATTTGTAATTGATACTTCATTTTGCAAAGCATTTTTTTAAATGTAACTAAAAGCTAAAATCTAAATTCAAAAAGACATGTGACACACAAATGTGGTCTAAAATATTATATCTACTTTGTACATTTTGAAAACAATAAATAAATTAAAAAAAATAATAATGAGATAAAGGAAAATTGTATTGCATGTTTATTTTGCAAAATAATTATTTATTATGTAGCACCCTTTTTGTACACACATCTGAGGTTTTACATTTAGCTATATTTTTTAAAGTGTATTTGGTCTACAAATTGTGCAGAATAAAAAAATATGAGTAACTTTAAAATATTGTGTTCTTTTTGAAATACAATTTTAATAAAATTGAAAACAAAAAAATCTGCTTACCAGTCTTTCCATTTCTGTCATTGCTGTAATAATAATAAAAAAATATATATAAATATATATATATATATATATATATATATATATATATATATATATATATATATATATATATATATATATATATATAATATATATATCTGTGTGTGTGTGTCAAATACTTGATAAAAACCTGAATGCTTACAAACAGTATAAAAAAAAGTTAAAAAAAAAAATAATCAAAAAAACAAACAAACTATAACTCAAATAAAATAAAATAATCAAAAAACAAATTTTTTTTGTACAAAAAAAGTTCTTTATCTAGATTGTACCCATTAAATTTAAAGTATTAATGACTTTTAGAAAATAAAAAAACATGAAACTTCAAATAAAAAAAATATTTTTAAATTCTTTTGCTACTAACGTATTGTTATTTGTTTTTTTACTCCACAAAAAGATAACTCAAGTATATTTCTTACATGTTTCACTTAACTGAAAATTATTTTTATAACCAACATCCTCCATTCTAATTTTTATAAACTTTAGCTTGCTTTTTTCACATGACCATGGATATGTCTTCAAAATCATTTCTAATGGATCTATCCACTCATTTGTACGCTCACCATACTTTTTAATGCCATTTCTAACAGTTTGTATAAAATAAGGGCAAATTGAGTAGTTCCACAAGTCCACAAACCATTCTTCAGCATTTAGAATATCAGATGGACATGGAAAAAACATAGTAGGTCCTACCAAAAAATAAAGATTTAAATTTAATAAATTCAAAGTACTAATGACCAAAAGTTTAGCATAAAATAAAAAAAATAAAAATATGTATAATAAAAATAAAAATGAGGGATGAAAATAGTTAACAAAATATTAAATTGCAAAACACAACTTTTGGCTTAAAAAGAAATGTTAAATTTGTATTATAACTAATGTTTTTATGGAAGAGAATTTTATCACCTTTTAGTATGCCACTGTTTATCTGATACTTGAAAAACTTGGTTTAGATATATTATAAAAACAATCAACAATATTTACCAATAGTGTACTCTGAAGAAGAAAATTTTTCAATTATAGAGTTAATGTGTCTCCATGCACTTGCAAGCCAATCAACAATACGAAAAAATTCTCTCTGAAGATGAAAGTTTCCATATTGAATATATTTTCTTCTTAAATATCGCTGCAACAGACAATCGACAGGCTCTTCATGGTTTGGTAACCATATCCATCTAAAAACACAGAGATTTACAAAAAATCCAAGTAAATGCATGTTTCATGAAGCTAAAATAATAGTCTATTTTTGAAAATTAATCTTCTAGAGGCTCCAGAGAACACTCAGCTCACAATTAAGAGATTCAAGGTCCTATCCTGTGCTTCTGAAAGTATTGCACTCAATCTTTCTCTCTATACAGCAGCCATGATTAAACAGCCTTGATTAACAAGGTTTTTGTTTTGGTGTTGCAAATAATAAAAATAAAATTAAAACATCTAAAAATAAACCCTCATCTTTATTATTTAGATTACTCTCTCAACTCTAAACTCTGAAACCTTGTTAAACAAGGCTGCTGCATGGAAAATCAGGTTAAAAAACTTTCAAAGATTTGAGTGCATTTGGACTTCAAATCTCTTGATTGTGGGCTAAGTGTTCTACCACTAGCCTACTACTACACCATGTAGAATAAAATCTAAAAAGAACATTTTACTTGAAGCTCTGTTGCCAACATGAAGGAATTGAGTCTGTAAGTCCTTGAGTACATGTACATATAACATAAGACTTAGACTTCATAATTTGTGGTAAGGTTAAAATCTCAGATATATCAACATTGCTGCTGAGAAAACTTTGTGTAAAACCATCTAACACATAAACTCTAAAACAAAAAACACAGGTCATTACTTAAAATTCTTTAAAATATATATTCATAAATACCATACAGAGGAAAATCTTAAAATTTATGAATCAAATAAGATTGATTCGTAAACTTTTACAATTTTTTTTTTTTAAGTTCTGAAAACAATATATAATCTGCTCTGACTGTTTTCATTTTAAATTAGTTTAAAAATAATAACTAAATTTGATTGGTATATAAAAATTTGAAACATAAAATTTTTTAAAAGATCAAGTTCAATAAAAGAAAGGAATCAAAGTATTAAAACTTTGATCAAAACATCATAAGTTCTCAAAATTTCAGTATAAATAAAATAAAAATTTAATAATTTGTTTTCAAACTGGCCACGGTTATTGCTTTTGTTTTCCAACTGGACACAGTTATTGTTTTCAAGCTGACTACGCTCATTGTTTTTATCTTTTATCTGTTTCTTCCATAAACTCCTAAACCAATTTTTATTTTTTTTTTTTAATTATCTTCGCTTCCAACAA
>NC_061157.1:48647188-48829688 GCF_022113875.1 Hydra vulgaris | reverse complement strand
TAATGCATTCATTAACCATTAATAATCAATATATATATATATATATATATATATATATATATATATATATATATATATATATATATATATTATATTATATATATATATATATATATATATATATATATATATATATATATACATATATATATATATATATATATATATATATATATATATATATATATATACACATTATATATATATATATATATATATATATATATATATATATATATATATATATATATATATATATATATACATATATATACATATATATACATAAATATAACAATGTATATATATGTATATATATACATATATATACATATATATACATTGTTAAATAGTAAAACATATTTTTTTAGTAAACTTTCGATGAAGTAAATTCTCTTTTAAGTTTAGTGCTACAAAAATTTCAGTGGTGAAATTACACTGAAATACTATAGGTGAAATATTGAAATAAAATTTAAAATACTGACAGTTAGTACCACCATGACTTCTTGGCTATCTGCATATTTAAGTTGAACTATATTTGTTGAATCAAAACTGTTTGCTATATGGTGAGATACATAGCAACTTTTTCAAAATAGTATTTTAGACTTTATTTATGTGCAATTTTACTGTCAAATGTATTCTTTATTATTGTAAATTATTACTTTAAAAAATGAAACAAGCTAGTTTTTTTTAGATTTATTTATATCTACCTACCGATGTGCAACTAAATGTGAAAGTCGTCTAGCCAAATAAGATTTTCCTGTACCACTTGGACCATAGAATACAACATAATTGTGTACAAAAATAAGTGAGACATATTTCTAAAATATTTTTACATGCTAAAAATACATGGTAGATTTTCTAGTTTATGATTATAGTAACTAATTGTTTGAATTTTTTAAATCTTTTTTTTTTTTTTAAGAATAAAGCAAAATAATAAAAATTACTTCTAAAAATGACTTTGGAAAAAGTGTATCATAGGAGATTGCTGCTAGACTCCAACAGTGTTTGTCTGCAAAATTATAAAACGTAATAATTATCTAATAGTAAATAACATTATTAATAGTTAATAAATAAAAATAAACTTGTAAGATTTGAAAAACTAATAAACTCAAAATAATATAAAAGTAAAAAACAAAACAAATAGTATTATTTGTTGAACAAGAAAAAAAAAGGAAAAAAAAAGGTAAAAAATGAAGATAAAGAAAGAAATTACCTTTTAAATGTAAAAAACAAGGAAGAAAATGATCTATTATGTTTAAACTGGCTATATCAAAAACTGAACCTAAAGAAAAAAATTGTGTACTTTTAATAATAATTATACTCAAAACCCTTATTTTATTGTCAACACCCTTATTCCAATGTCTACATCTTTTTCTTAATGCCAATGCCCTTGTCTTAATGCTAACGTCCTTTTCTTAATGCCAACGTCCTTATCTTTACTGTCTAAAAAATCTTAAAACTTAATTTTTTTTATACCTAAGACCTTGAACTTTTTTACTTGATTAGTTTAACATTATCTATTTTTAGATTGAGTATTTTTTAGATACATTAAATTAATTGAGTGTTGTACATATAACAAAAACTTATTTACATTAAATTTTGGTATGGCAAACAAACAACTTTTAAAATTGTTTTTTGTATATAATTTATAATACATACAAGCTTTAGTCAAATAACTGAAATTAATTGTTATTTACATTTATAGCCTATGCATATTAAATATATTTATATGCATATTAAATATATTTATATGCATATTAAATATACTTATAGCTTATGCATATATTTATATGTATATTAAATATATTTATAGTCTATACATATTAAATATAAGTTCTATAATAAGAAAAAATACAAATTGTAATTTGAGCTTTAAAATTTTTCAGTTTCAGATCTGTTAGTTCCACATTTTTCATAAATTGATTATGCAGTTGATAAATTTTCACAATTTTCCTTCTCATTTAGAAATAATGTCTTCTTGAGCTTGATGCAAAACAATGGTTAAATCTTATTTATTCCTTTCATGATTTTGTATACCTGTATAAAGTATTCCTGTTTATGCATTTCTTTTATGATTTTGTAATATGAATTAATTTTGAATTAATAATTGATTCATTTCATACCAAAATTTTCTGATTAGTAGGTACTTATTAATTCACACTGTGCCTATCATTTTCATGCAGATCAATATCTTTTTTTATATGTGGACTCAGTGTTAGTATCACAAATTCAAGGTAATGTTATTATGTTTCTTATAAAACATAGTTTTTATTAATAGAACAAATGTTGTTTTGTAATAAGTAAGCTTTAAAAACACAGCTTGTTAATCACTGGTAATATGAAAATATGGTCACTCAAAGATCTTTTTGAAACTGAAATTTCATAGCTTGTCGTTTGTACTGTAAAGTATTATCTATGTTTAAGTCATATTCAATTTTTTAAATTAATGACAATAGGAACCAAAAATACTTAACATAAAAAATCATCACCTAATTGTTTAAATATATATTTCTCCAATATTTGAGGTCTTCAAATTAATATTTATCAACTTTCTAAACAGCTTTCTTGACCTAATCAAGCTTCATTATTTGAGTCTAGTCTATGATCCAAGCTTATGCTCAGTTTCTCATTATTTTTTAGATGGTTCTGACTATGTTTAAATCTCACTAGAAATGTCATTTCATGCTTCTCTTTCATCAGAGTCTACTCATCATTGTGCATCATACAGCATATCATAAGGTTGATGCCTTTTGTCTCTCTGCTGACAAATATACTTCTTATGTGACCATATGTAGATTTAAGAAAAACGGAAGCTTTTAATTCTTCTAAAATTTTTTAATTTTTTTAAAGCATAAAGCAAACTATCTTAATTATTTCAAGCCTTTTATCTTTTTATAAAAGTTTTTGGAGCCTATATCAGGAAATAGGCTTCAAAGACTTATGGGATATCTTTATTAGTATCAATAACAAAGATAAATCTAATATTTCATCTCACTTGCATGGATCAGATCTAATCAACTCTAAATAAGATAAAGATAAATTATTTTTATAGAGCATGCCCTATAATAATAATGAATGTTTGCAATATAATAAAAATCAAAAAGTAATAAATCAGTTATTACCTATGGGAATTTCATGTGAGTGTAACTGAAGGTGCTTGATATCTTGAGAAGAGAGATCTAACGCATCTTTGTCTAGCAACTGAATATGTTTCTAGAAACATTGATGTAAAATATAATAAATGCACATCATATTTATAAAACAAAATGTTTTAATTTAATTTACTCTTAATAATAATATACAATTCAATATAAAATAAAATTAATAGAGTTATATAGTAAATTGAATTTTAGTAAAGTCAGTTTACTATATAAAATTAATATAAACTCCATGTAAGTCAATATATATATATATATATATATATATATATATATATATATATATATATATATATATATATATGTATATATATATATATATATATATATATATATATCCAGGTTATAGTGATTTCCACCATTCTACTGGTTTTTTAAAAACATTTTTTAAAACAGATACACTACACAAACAGCTTTTATCAAATTTGCTCTATCTTAATGATTATTTTGTATATATTTTATTATCCTAATTCCGAGGGTTATATATATATATATATATATATATATATATATATATATATATATATATATATATATATATATATATATATATATATATATATATATATATATATATATATATATATATATATATATATATATATATATATATATATATATATATATATATATATATATATATATATATATACATATATATATATATATATATATATATATATATATATATATATATATATATATATATATATATATATATATATATATATATATATATATATATATATATATAAAAAAAATCTCAGCACTGCTATAACTATCTATTGCCACACCAAAAATATTCATGTTTAGGTTTTTGGTCTATGAATTATTTTTGGAAAAACTTAGAAAATTCTGAAAAACTGTGTATTTTTGTACAGTTTTACAAAAAATTAAATATTTAAAAATGTTATACCAAGCTATATACAGGTAATATTTATTCATTTAAAAGTTGTATGCAAATTTATCATTGTGCAATTTGATATAAACAAATTTTATCCATTAATTATTAGATTTAAAACATAAAAATCAAATAAAAAAGTGATGAACAATCTACTTTATTTAACAGTCTTACTATAAATGTGTCAACAGCCAACTCCTCTATGTCTTTGTGAGTATTAACACGCCGTACTTCAAAGCTCTCTATCTTTAGTTGCATAAACCTCTGAATTAAAACAAAATTTGCTTTACAAGACTGAAAGTTTATTCTAATTTTTTAAATCGACAGTACAGACATACTCAACTAAAAATTTTTATTTGCACCTGGTAATCGCAGTCAACTACCAAAGTCACCTCCATGTTCTTCACTTTTGCCCAAATAACTGAAGCTAAAATATGAAACCCAAGTAGTATTTAGAGAAAAAAAAGACAATAATAACAAAAGTATTAAACTATGAGAAGATAGCATTTAACTAAAATAAAATAAATACAAAGGAGAGTGGGGCAAAATAATTAGTTTTATAATTCTAATAACCAGACACTCTTGATTTTTAAATTTTATCTTAACCTCAGACCATTAATAATAAAGTTTATTAAATCAAACATTTTAGCGAATTGTAAAATTAAAAAATAAATTTAAAACTTAACAGACTTAGAGCAGACTAAAAGCAGGCAAAGTTTAGACTATTTTATCACAACAACTGTATGTTAAGTTGTAAATTACCTATCTCAGTTAGTTAGCTTACAGAGATAGGTAACTTGGTGAGTTATGAAATATAAGATAAACAACTTTCAGATATAGGCGACTTACATGAGATATAAAATATAAAATAGGTAACTTATATGAGATATTTAATAGAAAATATATAGCTTACAGGAATAGTATGAATACCAAATTTTTGTTTGTTTATACTAATGTGAAACTAATAAATTTTGCAAAAAATCTTTAGAAGTCAGTCCAACAGCTTTTTTTTAAGGGTAAAAATAAAAATCTAAATGATATATTGCTTTATTCATGATCCTCAGTCAATGTGTGTAATGAAGCCCCCACATATCTCTACTTCAATATAACATATCACCTGTATTGTTTCTTGCACACAGTATTATATATATATATATATATATATATATATATATATATATATATATATATATATATATATATATATATATATATATATATATATATATATATATATATATATATATATATATATATATATATATATATATATCAACCCTTAGAATTAAGGTCGGTATTGAGCAATGCTGACCTAAGTACCGACCTGAAAATGTTTGAGGTTGGCAAAAAATTGCCGACCTTGTTTTTATGTTTTATGGTCAGACCTTAGTATCAAATAATTTTTGCCAACCTGATGCTGCCCTCAAAAAGATTGAGGTCGGCTAATTAATGCCGATTTCATTTCATGATTTTCTAATTTCGAGGGTTGATATATATATATATATATATATATATATATATATATATATATATATATATATATATATATATATATATATATATATATATATATATATATATATATATATATATATATATATAGAGGGTTGATATATATATATATATATACATATATATATATATATATATATATATATATATATATATATATATATATATAGAGGGTTGATATATATATATATATATATATATATATATATATATATATATATATATATATATATATATATATATATATATATATATATATATATCATTATATTATGCATATTATGCATGGGCTTTAGTACATACATTACATTATTACTTTCATATATTCTCTGATACTTTGCATAATTTTTTTTATCTTTTTCACCAGAATACTCCAAAGAACAAGCATATTTTTACCATTACAAGAAATTGAAAAAGTATTGCTTAATACTTAGGTCCATTATTCTTCGATATTTAAATCACATTTTTTATCTCATAATTTAGGTTCTAAAAAGTTATGAAAAATCTTTCCAAGTAAAAATATTAAAATAAATTTTTAAAATTATTTAAAAAAATATTACATGAGTCTGATCTTATAACTTCTAGACAGGGATAAGACTAATTATTTTTAAAGTCATTTTTTTGCACCATCATCTAAACCTAATGACATTACTCCTCCTGATACCCCAAACAATTAGATTAATCCATTAATAAACATTCTAATCATTCTATGTTTTATTGGTAAAGTTAAATTTTACTTAAACTTTTCTATAACTTGTGGCATGACCAATATTCCTGCCACATTCTGGCAGTATTGTTCCCAAAACTCTTTTCAATACTTTCTCTCTTCAGTACTTTCTAAACAATTTAAAGCCTAAAATTTACTTTGTTTTTTAGCCATTTTTATTGCTTCCGAAGCAGCTTTATTTGTTTATTGGTATCCATGCATTGTCTTATACACCAGAAAATAAATACAGTTAAAAAAATATTCAATAAACGGATCATTGAATGTTGATTCAAAGTGGAAAAGATAAATTTATAAAACTCACGGTGTGTTATATATAGAGTATCATTATTATAAATTCATAAATTTATATTTGTTATAATTCTGACGGATTCAAGCATTTTAATATTTTTGAAATATCTAAAAATCTTAACCCACTCTCCCCTTTACAAGTTAAAAATCATAAAAAATTTGTTTTTTAGAACTTACGTTTTCGTTTTAAACTAATTTCTCCTGAAGCAATCTATGTAATAGAAGCAATAAAATATATTTTTTAATGTTCACAAAACTCATGTAAATGACCTACAATAAACCATTGAGTAAAAAAGTGCACAATAACATTATTATATTATAATAGAGAATTTATGAACATAGCTAGGTTCATTAATAATATTTTTTTTAAACTCTTAAAAGTTGCTCCAACTTTAAAGAAGCAAATTAAAAAAAAAAATGTAACACAGACTAAATCAAGAAAATCAAAAATAAAAACTTTTATATTAAAAATAATAATAACAACTTATTCTTAAATATAATTAATTAGCAGATATATATATATATATATATATATATATATATATATATATATATATATATATATATATATATATATATATATATATATATATATAAGATAAAAATAATTTAGAAAAAACCACGGGAGTGGAAATGATTAAACTATTTGTTTGTACCACCATACAAATGCATGCTTATTGATGGGACTGCTAAACATTTAACTTCTCAAGAAGGTCAAAAACATGCATTTTGAAATGTTAATAAAACATATCCCTTTATTAAGAACACCATGAATGAAAAGTTTATTAATCTTTTTAAAAAAATACAGAGAACCAGTTTTATTAATGCATATTTTATTGCAGGGAAAAAAATTTACAGCCACAACATCAAATCAGAAAAAAAAATATGATCAAGTTTATTATAGGAATGTGAAGAATTTTAAACTTATAAAACTTTGAATCAATAAATTTAGTATTAAAAAAAAGATAAAGTAATACAGATTAAAAAGAATTTATGAAACAATTAAAGTTTTTATGTATCTTTTTGAGAGAACACGTCATTTTAAACATTATACACTTAAAAAAAAACTATATTGATTTGAAAAAAAGCTTTTCTATAAACTTACTTTTTTACGTGTTAAACGCTGTTTTCTTAACAATTTTCCAGCTACGTCATCATTACTTAAAGTTCTACGCAAAGGTTGATCAATTTCCTTTTTTTTAATACTTTGCAACCTTAAAATCCCCTCAAGATTCCGATTAAAATTTTCATAACTTTTTACTGATGTTGATTCTGATTTTTTAGAAGGATCTTCTTCTGAACTTATATAGTCTTCTTCCTCAATATCACATATTAGGTGTTGTAGCATAAGCTTGATATCAGGACTATGCCCTGTCGAATTTGATCTTTGAGTTTTAGTTTGCACCTTTAGATTTTCCCCAACATTTTCTTCTTTTTTTAATGCCAAGTTATTATCCATCTCAAACTTATCAAAAGGATCTATATTAGAATCAACAATACACGAGGAAGCACTTAGATTTTCTTCATTAATACCAATAATTTGAGAATTGAATTTAACAGGACAACTATTGCTTCTTTTTTTGGTCATTTCATTAATTTCAAGCTTCGAGCCAGTAAATGTACTATTATTGTTTATATCAGGTTGAGAATTTAAAACTTTATTATCTTTATTGTAGTTTGCTACAGAAATACTGTCAACAATTTTTTTATTAGATTTTTTTTGATTGATCAACTTAGATTGATCAAAAGTGAAGTCTTGAAATTTATTATCTAAAGTAGTTTTGTATAGTTTGTTAGAAGAAGAGTTTTTTAAAAGAAGGGTATCGTTACATTTGTTTGCTTTTTGAGAATTTTTAAATGAGCTATCTCCTGGATTAAGAAACTCAGATGACTGAAAAAGAATTATATCAATATTTGTCTTTTTATTAGCACCTTTTACATTTTTTAGAGGCTCTTTATCTAGAAAGATCTGAGATTTATTTTTTGTATCAACATTTGAAAGATATCCATTAGACTGTAAAATAGACTTAACTGAAGAAGGCTGATCAAAATATGATTTTTGAGGTTGTCTCTAAACAAAAAATACTTGATAAATTGTTCAAAAAATTTTTTAGTTAAAACAATACTAAAATTTTTTTGACTTCAAATCAAACCTTTATTAAAACTTTGTGCTTGAGATTGGTATCTTTAGTAGATTTGTTAACAACTTCAAAACTTTTTCTCCAACGACTTAGCACAGGCTTCTCTAAGGTCAAGCTCTCTTTGTACTTTGAAGCCATTATTTGATTTTCTGGTAATTTATAATTAAGACTATCGTTACAAAAGTCTTTAATTAAACCATTTTTTTTTTTTTGAGAAAGCAACCGTCTATCTAGACTTCCATATTTAAAATCATCATCATCAGTATTTGTTTTAATTTCAAGGTTTATGTCATTAAAATGATCAGAGTCGCCATCTTGAAAATGTAAATGATTTAATGTAGTATACTTCTTTATTTGACTTTTTGTTTCAACATCATTTATATACTTTGAAACTTTTCCATAATTTATGTTGGATTCAATATTACTTTCAACAAACTCCATTGTCCATTTTCCTTCTACAATTTTCCAAAGTTTTCCCATTTCCAGAAAAATTTATTGAATATATCAAAATTTATTAATTTCACACTAAACTTATTTGTAAGTTTGTAAAAATGACATAAACCATTTTAAACAACTGTAATTAATTGTTATATACACAGACAAATTCATGTCAATACTTAAAAAAAAAAAAAATTTCAAAAATGCTGATCTATAATAAAAAAGACTTAATGCTCTATTGTTTTAGATGTATTGAACTTAATTAAACATTTTAATATCAATTAATATACCTAATAAGATCATACAAAAAGTTTTTTTTTAATATTATATATATATATATATATATATATATATATATATATATATATATATATATATATATATATATATATATATATATATATATATATATATATATATATATATATATATATTTATTAATAGCAATAATAATAATAACATATAACAACAATAATCTATTTTTATTGTATATACTACTTCTTTTAAACTTAAATATGTATATTTGTATATATGCATATTTAATTTACAAAAATTTTAAATATAAAAGTAAAATTTTATGTAAAAATTTTCATTATTATATAATAATAAAAATTAACATAAAAAAAATAAGTTTAAAACCAATATATTTAAATATGAAAAACTACATTGACACTGATAAATTGACTATCTTGCAAATCTTGCAATTAATCTAAGAAATATTATAATTAAATATAATTAAATATTGTTTTGAAGAAAGAGTTCATGTTTAATTTTCATAAAATATTACAGCAGATATCATGTCAACCCATTAAGTACTAAATTATTAACACAAAAGTTTATTTATACTATACTATAGTACTTTTTTATCATTCTTGAAAAGTAATATGATTGAAATAAAAATTATATAACTGACATTTCTAAATACGCCATTGAAACTCACTAATCCTGCAATTTTATTGCTTAATTAAAAACAGCAATATATTTTTTAAATGTTGGGGTTTATTATATTTTTTAAATGGTTGGGCCAAACTGAGTACCTCTTGCAAGTACATGGTCAGCCACTACACCAATACCACATTAGATTTTACTGTAACAATTCTAGAATGATTCAAGACCTTAAAAACAGTATTTAATATTTTTAAATAATGTATTTAAGGAATGTTCTAATATTATATTGAGGCTCAAGCAAATATCGTTAAGTAAATACTTTAGAAAAATCTCATCAGAATGCAACTTTTGAAAAATGATAAAATCACTAAATATTTTTTATTAACTTATTATAATTTCAGTAAAAATTTATTTTTTGATTTAAAACTATGTTTTTAATAAGTTTTTTAATGTCAAATGTTATATTTGTATAATTAAACTAAGTTCAATATCATACAAACAAAACCTGTAGATTGCATTTGAAATTTTCATTTGAAACTAAACCTATAGATTACATTTGAAATAATATTTCAAGACCAAAAAATTAGGTTTAATATCAACACAAACAAAAGCTGTAGATAACTTAAATCAACATTTAATAATAAAAATGATTAAATTTTCAATTACAATGTTTAATTTAAAATATCTAAATAATAATAAAAATTTGTAAATAGCAAGTTAATAAATAGAATAAAACAGCACAGAGCATATGTCCAGTGTTATAATGTAAAATAGTAAAATATAAGATGCAAAGGTTAGTGGTATGCATTGCCTAGAAAGAGCTGACAAGATGATCAAGTAGATTATTGGGATTATTGTAGATAATTGGTTTAAAATACAGGAAATCAAATTGAAGCCTAAGTTTGAAATTTGGAACAATTGGTATATCAGAAAGAATTCAGGAAGTCATTTTTATATATACAGAACATAAGGATGTAGATTGATTATCACCATTTCTATTTCTGGAAAAAAAACCCAAAAGCAAAATTTAAAAAACAATACTTTTCGATGATAATGACAGTAATGATGATTTTTGATGATAATAAAGATGATGATAAAATTCCCATTATCACCATCATCATCATCATCATCATCATCATCATCATCATCATCATCATCATCATCATCATCATCATCATCATTTTCACACATTTATCGATAAATCAAAATTTTTTGGATTATCAAGAAATGAGTGAAAAAATTTTTTTCATTCATTTCTCAATAATCCAAAAAGTTGTGTGCATTTTAATGCCAGTATTAAACTAGTTTTTAAAGGAATAATTTACAATTCTTAGGAATTTCTTAAGAACTTTCATATGCTTTTATATTAAACACAATCAAATTTGAAGACAACTAAAAATGTTTATGAAAAAAGACATGCGACTTCAAAATATTTTTAACATTTATGGTGGTAAGTTTTAATCTTAAGACATTTCACACTAAAAACTGTCAATAATCCACTCTACATAGTTAAAAACTATCAATAGTCCACTCTACGTAGTTAAAATAAAGAGTTGAACAATATATTACCGTATTGCTTCTTTTCAAAAGATATTGATTTTTACTAGAAAAGCCTTCATCTCCAGTTTTTGATGTGTCCTTCATAAAAGGGATGATCATGGCAATTTTGGAAGATGACTGACAAAAAATAAATTAAATAAACAAAATTATTAGATAATCAAATAAAATTAGGTAAATTAAAAAAATTAAAAATTAAAAAAAATATTAGGAGAATGAAAGTAAAGTATGTACCAGACTTTGAAATTTATTCTCTTCTATAACACTGTGCTGCTTAAATAAAGGTGTCAATGATTGTTCTAAATGTTTTATTCGTTCTTTAGTGATTGGAGAGCCCTCATACTTTTTTGCCACTTCTCCAAAAATATTTCTGCTATTTACAGAAAAACAAATGTCTTGAACTTTTAAAAAATTTTGAAATGACTCATTTGATAGTTTTGACTCTTGGCACATAACACGTGAAATATTTGCATTTGTTGCAATATATTTATGAGATAAATTTTTATTGTTTGCAGAACTTTTACATAAAACATCTTGAGATTCTTGTTTTGTTAGATTATTATCAAGCAACTCAATAGAGTCTTTTGTAGGATTTGAATAAATTTGCTTGTTATCAATACAGTTAAAAGTTTGCTGGGGTTCAAATAAAAAATTGCTCTTTGATAAAATAGATGGAGAACTTACACACTTTTTAAGATGATGTTCAGTTATTTGAAATGTGGAACTTGGTTGTGAAGCAAAATCAACATTCTCACTATCTTCTGCAAACTTAATAAAAAGTCATGCATAAATATGATTATGACAAAATAACTTTTTTTACTTAATTTACAATACTAACATATTTCATTATTTCATGTAATAAAAAAATACAATAGTAATAACACACAGTAATAACATTTTATTTCATGTACAATTCTAAAAGATAAACGTATTTTAGTACTGATTCAAGTTGATAATTTCACATTTATAACTTTTAAATAAATGGGCTATACTATCTCTAAGTATTCTTCCAAGTAATTCATTTTATTAGTTTAGATTAAATTTCATCTGATTTTTTTATATTTTTTAAATAAAAATAAGCGAAAAAAATTATATTTTTTTTCCCAGATCAATTTCCTTTATTTTAACTAAAATAGACATTTTTTAAAAGTTTAAAAATAGTAGATATAGATCACACATTTCTGTAATTTTTGTTTAATCTCATAACTAACATTGAAGTTAACATTCAAATCAAGAATTATACCTAACAATAAATTTGAAATTCAATTCAAGAATTACACTTTACTTAAACCTCATGCATCAAAATAACATATTACAGTTTAAAACTTTGGTCAAATGTGTTCAAGTAAAACAATTTAACGCAAATAGCAAATTTCTAATGCAAATTTCTAACGCAAATAGCAAATTTAATGCAAATAACAATTTTCATAACTATTTTGTCAAATAGTAAAGCAATATAACTTCATTTTTAAACATCTATTCTAAAAAAATTAATTTTTCATCTTTTATCGCATTTAATAAACAAAACATACTGCTACTAAATTTTTAAGTATTTGTGATAATTTTTTTTAAATCTTTTTTTGTAATGTATTTGTAAAAAAATTTAAATAGTATTTGTGGTAATATTTTACAGCAATTGTATACACCAAGTATTTGCTTGCAATTTTTAATATTTTAAACACCAAAAACATCTCTCTAAATAATTTATCTCTCTATATATTTCATATACATAATATATATATATATATATATATATATATATATATATATATATATATATATATATATATATATATATATATATATATATATATATATATATATATATATATAGTTATTTATCATATTTACATACCATTACATGTTTATGTGGCTTGTAATATCCATTAGCTGATACTGAACGAGGTTTTACTTCATCAATTTCAGTTCTATTTTGATTTTGTTGGATTTTTAGTTCCTTTAATTCTTTCTCTTTAACAGAAATTTTAGTATCTAGTTCTTCTTAAATGTAAGATTTAAAAATTAAAAAATAAATATTGAGCCTTTTTTAATTAAATAAAACTAAATACACACCTGCTGATTTCTGTAATGGAATATTATTAGAATTTTTTCGTGCTCTAAGAGGAGAAAATGTAGTGAGAAATGATGGTACAGAGCTTTTTTTAGGGCTGTTTGACTGCACCTTTTTTTTTGATTCAATAACAGCTGATTTTTTCTCTGAACTTTTTAGCTTAATATTGGTTGTGCTTTTAACATTTTTTGTTATTTTAGAATCAGTGGACAAATTATCTTGTTCAAAAACAGACAAAATAGTTGAGAATTTTGATTCTTTAGGAAATTCAGTAGTTTTGTTTGTTTTTTCTTTACTATCTTTTTTCCATTTTCGATTTCCTGAAAGCTTTGGACTTGTTTTACTTTCTTCTTCAATGATTACCTCACTATGGTGCCTAATACCAAACTTAGTTCCACTTTCTTCAGAATGCCCTGCATTTTTATCTAGACTGCTTTTAAAATACTCTGTATCACAAGAGCGAGATCCCATGTACTTTCTTTTTATTTTTCCAATAAAACTTCCTTTTCTACTTCTCTTTATTTCTAAATCATCTTTTGAAAGCTCTTTAACAGAATCAGTCTTTAATTTCTCATTCATGGAATTACAATGAAGTAAATCAAGATCAATCAAATCATGTTTTTCAATTATTTTTTTATCAAGTTGCAAATTTTTTTCATCAGAGTTCTTTTTTTGTTCTGACAGTGAAAGTAAATCTTTAGCCGTGAAAGAATCAACATCACTCTTTAAACTTTGACTCAAACTGTTTATGTTATTATTAAACACATCTAGATTTTCATTATAATCACTTTTCATTTTGTCTAAATAATCAATACTTCCAGTAGACATTTTCTCATCACATTTGTTTATTTTGTTTTGTTTATTTTTAAATAACTCACCATATTTTGAAATGGGTTGAGGTAAGCTTAATCTATGTTTTAAAAACAAAGTAGATATTTTACTATTATCTTTAGGTAAAGAGCTTTTGTCAACACAACATTTTTGAAGTTTAAAATTGTTGCTTTTTTGTAAACTAAAACTTGAATTACTGTAAATATTTCTTTTTACAGATTTGTTGTAAAAAAATATTTTTTCCTGAGATTTTCTAGATAAAAAAAGAGCTGCATACTTTAATTTTTTAAACTTGACTTTTTTGTTACAAAATGCTTGATATCTATCATTTGAATTTAAATTTTGATCTGAAATGAATGGTTTTATGCGATTTTTTACAGGTTTTAAATTTTTTTCTAAAATCTCAAACCAATCACTTAATCTATTAAATATACAGTGTCTATCTCCATTTTTTATTCTTAGTTTATGTAGGTGTGTTGAAATTTCCTTTTTGTAGCTTAATGATGATTTTATACTTTCTTGGGAAATAAATGCCAAAGTTGATATTATACAAGCAGAAGTTTCAGAAATCCTTCTACCAGAAAAAAAAGTTCTATTTTCATTTGCATCACATTCAATAGTTCTTATCAGAGGAACTTTGGTGTATCTACATTTTAACTTTGGTTTTATTTCTTGAAAATGTCTCATTAAACCACTTGAATAAACCTGAATAGAATCAGCAGATTCATACTCTAACATGAATACATCTTCATCAATATATTGATATACTGTTTTTACAAAAGAAGAAGGTTGCTCTAATCCTATAACTTTATTAGAACAACGTACAGATTTTTCACGTTGTAATTGTGGTGATGATTTTGATTTGTGTAAACCAGAAGGAGAAAGTGAAGGTAAAACTGAGTACTGTGTTTCATAATTAGCTTTATATTTTTCTTCATTTTTTTTGTTTGATTTCAAATAACTTTGATTTAATCTTTCACAGTTTACTGATTGACTGGGTTGACTGTTAAACGTAGTGGACTGACTATTGAGCATATCACAAAATCTGTCTTTTCCTAAAATCTCATGATAATGTGATGAACCACAACCTAAAAAGATATTTGTATTACTAAAATTGTAGCTATTAGTTAGAGACCTTGAAAAATGAGTAGAGTGATACTTTTTGCTTAAACAAAATGAGTTATCTAAGCTTGTAAAGTGTAGATTGTTTGATTTTAACATCATTAATTGTGAAAATTTACAATTTGAGCAAACTTGCAATGATTGACAGTTTTTATAAGAAAGTAAGCTTTCTTTTGTAATGTCACAGCAAGAAGCAATAAAAGTTTTAGAAGGCATGTCTTTCTTTAGGCCAATATTTATACCTTTACAAATTTTACAAATAGAAGATATTTTATACGAATTTTGTAATTGTCTATCACTAAATGCTCTTCTGCGAACAATATTTTCCCACTCAAATATATATTCCAAAATGGAAGTTGAATTTAAACTCATTTTGCCTTCAAGTAACTCTTTACAGCCCTCATCAACTTTTTCATTTGAATAGCATAGCTGGTAATACTCATTTTTCTTTATCATGTTCATTTGTTTCACTCTAAACAAAATAATTATGAAACATTACCATATATATATATATATATATATATATATATATATATATATATATATATATATATATATATATATATATATATATATATATATATATATATATATATATATATATATATATATATATAAATATATATATAAATAAATATAAATATATATATATATATATTTATATACATATATATATATATATATATATATATATATATATATATATATATATATATATATATATATATATATATATATATATATATATATATATATATATATATATATATATATAAATTAAAATTATTTAAATAAGACCTTAACTAATAATGTGTAATTAAGTAATAATGACCTCTATAAGTTTTTATTTTTCGATATTATTACCACCTTTAATAGTAATCTTCAATAGCAATAGTATTTATTAATTCGAAAGTAATGGTAAATTATTTAACGTAATTATTAACTAGAGCGTAATTTAAAATTACTTCGCAATTTTATCGATTACATAACGCCGCGGGTTCCGTAACATAAATATAGATTAAAAGTAGGTTGTTATAACTGATTGATACAACTAGTATTTCATCATCAAATTTGTCAATCTCTCACTTTGATTTTTTGCTTATAATTCCGCTGGATTAAAGATTGCGTGCGTATCATCCAAATAAGACTGGATTATTTAAATATCAAAATAGAGATATTTAATTTATATATATAAAAAAATTGTTTAAGTGTTTCCTTGAAAAAATATTTTATAATAATGAGTTTTGTGTTTTGCACTTGAATGTTTTGCAATTGAATATTTTGCAATGCGTTTTTAAAAAATTTTATTAAACAACTTCAGTTCTATTGGATGATTATCAAAGTTATTTTCATTATTATAACAGTTTTCTACATAAATTAACAAATTTGAAAAAAAATAATTACTTAAATTTTATTAAAAGTAAGTTTAAGTTTTTACTTTTATAAATTAACTGAAAGTATTTACGAAAAGACTATAAGGAAGAGATAAAAAAAAAAAAAATAAGAAGAGTGTTAGGAGGAAAAAGTATTATGTAACTTTTTATTGAAAAATATTATCATGGGGATTTTAACTTATTTATTAGTTTTTTGTAAGCTCCGAAAGGATCTACTTGCTTAATATTATGCGCTTGTTAAGGCTTATTGCAAACAAAAACCTATTGTTGAAAAGTATCATTGTGACGCCAGTTTTTGTATTTGTATTAAAAGGAATTTAAAAAGAAATGATACGATTTACATTAATTTTAGACAAACTTTCTTTTTAAACTTGTCTATACAGCAAACATTCCCACCAAAAACTACTTACAATCTACATTACAGCAAGAGGAGTTGGATAAATTTTTTTGGTGATTAAGATAATTTCCAGATATGGAACAAACTAAACTCCAAACATTTATATTTTTATACTTGTGTCAGTTAAGAATGCATTGCAAAAAACTGGAAACAAAAAAAACTATAAGTGGTTTATTGGGCTTTCTTTTATTCCAAACGTGAAAGCATCAAGTTTACTAAAAACAAATAGTCCGGAATAATCGGGGAAACCCATTGTTGTTAATTTTAAATCATTATTTTAGCAAATGATTTCACCTTGACAAACTTGAAATGCATACATTTTTTCAATGAGCAACAAAATTATTTACTAAATAAATATTGTTGCATTGTTCAAATAAATTGTTGTTTTAACTTTAAACAACATGTACAAAACCCTTAATTGTTGTTGAAAAGCAAGTTATTCAGAGTTTGTTATTAACTACAAAATGTTAAAACATTTTTTTCTTCTGCGTAATGTAAAAGTGTAAAGTAATAAAAATTGCGCACATTTTCATTAATCAAGTAAAATTTCACGACGAAGTGAAATTGTTTTAAATATTTTTGTTTTGTTTATAAGCTGTGGCAAGTGTAAACAGTTTGAAAAAAAATTTAGGCTAAAGTATTACTGAAATTTTCTCGCTCGAAACAAAACTTCTTTTCTTTCCAAAAATTAGTATTGTGGTTTATCCTCCTCCAGCTAATTTCCATACGGAGGTCACATTACCAAGGCCCGCAAAGACAGGTTCGGCTCCCCAAGGAGCGTCATAACCCGCTCTACGGACCAAGAATAAAGTGAGTTTAGGAAGAACGAAGATATGTTAGAGTGAAAGACAGAAGTAGTCGTGTTAGAAAGATAGCATAAAGAAAGCGGACAGGATTGCACTCGATGTTAGGAGGTGCAATAGGTTGAAATAGGTTCTTTTCAAAAAATTATTTATTAACTTGATTCAACTCATCTTACAAAAGTTTCACATCCATTTATATAACATATCTACCATCATTACAAAAACCGCTTAATATATATCTACAATTAAAATAATTAAAAACTATTAGTAAAAGAAACCACATAATTGCCGTAGAATGTTCTAGAACTTTATATATATATATATATATATATATAAAGTTATATATATATATAAAGTTATATATATATATATATATATATATATATATATACAAATATACAGTGAATCAGGGGAAAACAAACTATAAAATCAGTAGCGGTTTGTTAAAAGTTTGTTGTTAAAAACTTTGGAGTACTTCGAAGTACTTCTTAGAAAGTGTACTTCGAAAAAGAGTTATTCGAAGAAGAGTACTTCTAAGAAAGTGGTTGAATACGATACATCAAACAATGTTCTCCTAAATCTTCTAATGTTGGCAAACCATGTTCTCCTAAATCTTCTAATGTTTTTGTTTGTTCGACATTTTCTTACTGGTGGGTTACTTTTAATTTACATCTTGACTTAGTATTTGTAAATAAGTAACGAAATATTTGACTTTTTATAGCCTAAAATAACCAAAATAATATGTAGACAGCAATGAAAGGCAACATTTTATTTAAACAGAGATTTAAAAGTGTGTAATAATAAAGTAAAACTACTTTAAAGACATGTTTTGCAGACATCTTTTTGCTGTTTCTTTTGATTAACTTTCAAAGTAATTGGAGGACATAAATTTATTATTGAATAACGTTTTCTTGACTTTGCGTATAAGAAAAAATGGTTTGTTTTCCCCCAATTCAAGACGGTTAATTTTAAACAATACCTTACAATACGGAATGATGTCACGCCTGAATGGATAAGATTCTTACTTTAAATCAGTGAGTATTGCAAAGTATTGTTTTAAAATTAACCATCTGGAATTAAAGGAAATCAAACCATTTTTTCTTATATGCGAAGTCAAGAAAACGTTATTTAACAATAACTTTATGTCCTAGAAAAAGCATATTGGTCTTCTTGAAACAAAGGTGTCCTCTGTAATAGGTGTTTTGTATAAGTCGAGACCTTTTCTCGATAGTAAATCACGTAATATGCTTTACTTTAGTCTTGTTAATAATCAGTTTTTGTACGCAAATATTTTATGGGCCAGCACCCATAAAACCAAATTGCTAAAATTTCAAAGTCTGCAAAACCATGCATGTAAAGCAATTAATTATTTAAATAGGGTTATAACCCGGCCCCAGTGATGAAAAGCATAATGATTCTAGATATTGAGAAACAACATATTACAGATATTAATTTTTATCTATAAGAATAAAAACAATCTACTAACAATCGTTTTTTCAGATATTTTCTTGATATCATTTTCTGAAAAATATAATCTGCGTTCAAATACCAGATACAACTGATAAACGCATGATGATAAACGCATCATCCTTATATAAATTATAAAGAAAATTAAAAACGTTTTTTATCTAGGTTTTTATGTTTACGATGTTATTTATTTTTTACATGATTATTTGAAAAATTGTAATATTGTTTAATCAGCGAAATAAAAGTTAATAATAATAAAAATAATAATAGCAATAATAACAATAATAATAATAATAGCAATAGCAAATATAACAATAATAATAATAATAACAATAATAGCAATAATAACAACAATAATAATAGCGATAATAATAATATTAGTAAAAAAACTTATTTTTCCTATTTTTTTTTAATTTAAAAACTGAAGCGCTTTGAAATGTATGCAAAACTATGCTAAAAACCATTTATTTTGTAATCAACTAGGGTAGAGCCGGGGATTTAAAGGGACACTTAAGAAACAAAAGGACACTTAAGAAACAAAAGTTGCATATAAACTAATCATAGTTAACACTGTTTTTCATAAATTTCCTAAAATTCATTGGTATAAGAAAACGAAATGAATTTTTTTTTTAAAAAAAAGCTACGACAACCAAAATAACGAAACTCCTGACTTGCAAAATTTTTACATTTTGCAAATAAGTGGGGCAAAACGGGACAGTTAAAAAGCAGAAGTCATTTGTTAATTGTAAATCTTTAAAAATAATAAATAATCATGGCAATCTATTATTTAAACATGGTCAGACATTAAACTCTCAAAAAAGTATCATATAACCTTTATAAACTATACGCTCATACACATATAGATCACAAAAAAAAAAATTAACAACTAAAAAAAAAACTTTTTCTGCTTTATCATAAAATACTCTTAAACAAACAAACTTAAGAAATTGTTCTAAAAGTTAAGTAGTGAAAAACTAGAATATAGTATTACATTAGTAACAAAAAATGTTATAGATTACATAAATCACACAAAAGTATCCTTAAACTATTTGGCAACATTTTTGATGAGCTGGCTTATTAGAAATATGCCAATGTAGAGCAAATATACAATGCATATAAAATATACAATGTGTATCAGCAGCTTCTCTAATTCTAAATTTCTTTTTACTCACAGCTAAAACTGGATTTTATCCCATTTTGGATGTCTTATATAACCATTATTGCTTTCATTATATACTATTAATAATTGAAATAAAGTTATAAAAAAAAGAAAAATAATATTTTAGATTAAAAGTAAAATTATCAAACTGTAAACAGCATTACGAAATGATAGTAATATTGTCAATTATATAAATAACTTGTTGTCCCGATATGCCCCACAAAAGTCATTTTACTGAAATTAATACTATTTAAAAAGTTTAATTCCAGATATTAATTTAAAACCAGATTCTAAAAGAGAATAAAAAATAATGTCTGAAAAATATAAACTTTTTTATAAATAAAAAATTAGAAATAGTTCAAAAATCTTTTGCCGTTGCACCGCTTAAGAAAATATGTAAAAAAAAATTTTTCACAAACCTCCTAATGGATTTTGGTACTTGCAATGCATTTTGGTATTTCTACAATTAAATTTTTTTATAATAATGAAGTACAGTAATTTAAAACTTTTTATCAAAAAAATGTTTTGAAAAAAAAGTAACTTTTAGTTGAGATATATGGCTTTAGGCATAACTGTCCCGTTATGCCCCACTGTCCCGATATGCCCCTCTCTACCATATAATAGTTTTATTATTACTGTTGATAAAAGTTATGTTGTTGTATTACTATTAATAATAGTTATAAATATAAAAAATTTTAATAAGTAGTAAATTTTAATACAATTTTTATAACAATGTTGTTAAACGTAAACCAAAATAATTTATAAAGTAAGAGTATTTTACGTATTTCATTTTACCTCAAAGTTGTGTCATCAAATTTAAAATTAATATTTAGCCAAAACAACTTGTTTAATAGTATTCTTAAGAACAAAAAATAATTCTAGAAAAATTATTTATCTACAATACAAATAGTAAAATGTATTTACACATTAATTTTAAACAACGCTGTTCCGTCAAAGTGAGGCACACTGTCCCGTCGTACTGTCTCGCTTTGCATCGCATTAGTCGATTATGACCCATTACGCTAAGATGTCAAATTTATCAAATTTTTTAAAAAAATTGTCAAATTTATTTATTTAAAAAACGTAACAACTTTTAAATTTTCCCACAGATAAATCTAATTTCGTGTCATCATTAAATACCAATTAAAAACGATGAGAGTTTTAGTTGGATTAATATTAAAAAATGTCGCTCATTAAGTCTATATGGTTTGTAGAATTATAGAAAAATTAATTGCAATATATAATCCTTTATGGTTAGCATGTGTATAATCCTTTATGGTATTAACAGAGTATCATTATAAATGTGTACTGTAAGTTTATAAATATCTTCAATAAATTTTATATTTATATGAACATATTTATTATTATTTTTTATTTTTTAATTACTAATGGTTGCACCAACATAAAGTAAAACTATGTATTTTTATTTGTCGCATTAAGATCAAACCATGATTCCATTCCATGAAACAGAGTGAACCACAGTTGTTTTTTGAACTAGAATTTGTAGTCACGGTCTTAAACCTGCACCAAAATTTCGTAGTTCAAACTCATTTTGTCAAGTAGCAAAATTGTGTTTATTTAATAAAATATCTTGAATAATAATATTTTATGACGACTAAGAAAGCAATTAACGTTCAAATTAGGTGTATTTAAAAATTAGGAGTAAAAATTTCAAATAAACTTTCCTTGTTCTTAGTAAAATAAAAAAAATATATTTATTTAACAATTAATTAGCAACAATATCATTAGGCAATTACGGTGTTTCTTATTTAACAACTTTTTTTATTGACTTATATGCAGACTTAAAAGTAGAGTCGGGGCAAATAGGTGTCAAGTGGGGGAGGGAAGGAGGGAGATGCCCTACAGTTTTTGTCATTTAAAAAAAATGGTCCTCTAAATCTCCAACTTGCCGACTAGAGATGGAAAGCGGTTATTAGTGACCGCTTTCCATCTCTAGTTAATAGTGACGCGTCGAACGGCTCGGTAATAATATAAATGATCTGCATCACTCTTTCCAATCTGCCAATTTTTGGTTATTAAGTTGATCCCAGAAGTCCTTACGTTCTTATAACAGAGCATTGTGGTAAAGCATTTAACTAAGAAGTTCACTTCTTCTTCCGCTTATTGGGCAAGAACCGGTCTCGAACCTCGAACCATTGAAACTACAGACGTTGACAAAGCAGTCAAATAATCATATATTTGGCTCATACATTTCAACGTCGGGAAATGCAAGGAAATGTGTGATGGCTAATCATTTAAAAAATCAATTTACAAATACTGAATGGCTAACATTGACAAAACGTGTTGTCCACTTGAAAGGTCTACTGCCAAACGAGACCTTGCTAAGTTGATCTTCAATGATCTTAAAGTTAGACCACAAGTAGAGTAAGCCGCATCGCTACCAAATAAAAGCTGGGGTGGCTTAAAAAAACATTTTGCAGCCGCAGTTCTCAGCTATGACGTATACTGTATCTCAATTAGATTTTCCACACCTTGAGTTTGCTGTACAAGCCTGACCGTCGCACTTAAAGTCTGACATTGCCATTCTCAAACAAGTCTAATATTGAGCAATAAAAATGCTATGAACACTCAAATACTTGCCCAATAAAAATCAGCTCAAACGGCTTGGTCTAACAGCACCTGAAGAACACCACAAAAGAGGAGACCTAACCAAAAAATTTAAAATTATGCATCAAATCAAACTTGTTAACTCCTTCGTCCTGCAAAAACAAAAAAATTTATGCCGGCAAAAGTAAAAATGTAAAACTGCATGCCAACGACCTTAAATTTATAAGCATAATTGAGAATAAGTTGGACAAGATCAATATCCAAGCTAAAATTGACAAAAAAATTCAAGGGGGTTGGTGAAGGCAATAATCCTCATTCGCTTCGCCTTAATCCCCCTTCCTCCTCATAAACTTTTTAAAAATAATTTTCTTTAGTAAACCAATATAATTTAACACATCATGTTTTTTAAAAAAAACAAACTGGCGGGCTGTTAAAAATGATATAAAAATTTAATAAAACTATAAGATGCAAATTTTAAATCAGACTATTGGGATATCAATATTCTATGTCATTTCATAGTTGAAAAGATTTATATTAAAAAAAAATTAACTAAAAATGTATTATGATTTGTGAGCTGGAAAATCATAATACTTTGTTTCAAATCATAAAATTTAAAAATCGCCGCTCATTAGATGGTCTGGATTACCACCAAATCAACAAAACCTATGAATTGCCCCCTTCTCCTTCCCTTTACCAAATGGTCTGGATTCACCCCTGATTTAAATAAGTGCTTGAATATTTACACTACTAAAGTAAGTCTTATTTATAAATTTATAAAAAGTTTTCATGCTTAAAATTGTCTAAAAAGACTTAGTGACAGTGGCATCCTGACAAAAAAGGTATATGTGGCCCGCATATGGCCATAGTGCTTATAAGTGAAATAAAAGTGTAAAACTATATTCTAGATGATTATCGATATATAAACTGATGATTGGCGTGGCCCACAAGTGGAACACATAATCATTCCACCTAATATGGTATACTCTTTAAATGGTGTCCAGAATTTTGTTGACACATATTGTCCCTCATCTAAATTGATCCCAAGCAGCAAACAATATTGGCGCAATATTGGCGCGATATTGTCTACAATATTGGCGCAATATTGTAAACTATATCGCGCCAATATTGCAATGTCAACATTTTGCCAATATTGGCCAATATTGGCGGTACAATATTGCGCCAATATTGTTAAGTCAATATTGGCCAATATTGGCAAAATGTTGACATTACAATATTGGCGCGATATCGTTTACAATATTGGCACAATATTGTAAATATAATACTGGCCAATATTGGCGTAATATAGTTATAGTGTTTTTAGCGTTAAACAATAAAATGTTATTTTTTAAAATTTTTTTATTTATTTGCCAGAATATGTACAAGGTAAACTTACATTGAATATATTACCGGCAGGGTTTCTAGAAGATCACAGTTCCATCTAATATGTAAAATAAAAACAAAAAAAATTGGGAATTTTAATGGGTTAAAAATACAACACAATGTTCTATCTAATATGTAAAATACAAAAAAAAATAATATATATATAAATAAATACAATGTTCTATGTAATATAATATAATATATTATATTAGGTAGAACATTTTATGTTTTTATATTTATATATACTTTTTGAATTCATTTTATATATTAGATAGAACATTTTATTTATTACGTTTAAAGATAGAACAAGATAATACAGAGGGGATGAATTGTTTAACCCGAAAGAATATTGCAGCCTTTAGTATAGACTATAGTCTATACTATATTTTTGTATATAGTTTAGACTATAATTGTATATAACTTGAGTTATAGTTTAGAAGGCGATAATAATCTAGGAACGCTTTGAAAAAATAAGACTTTTTAAAATCTAATAATAAATTTATTAGAAGTTATATTAAACTGATACAAATTAATATATATATATATATATATATATATATATATATATATATATATATATATATATATATATATATATATATATATATATATATATATAAATATATTACAGCATTACACTCTCACTATCCCTCAATAGTGGGCTTTGCTTAATTGCGGTTCTATTCTTTCTTCTGCCTTCTCTATCAATGGCCGTTGCCAGAAAGCTGCCGATTCTTTTTTTCTTTAATGCTTTTGTCATTAGCGTTTTCAAACTTTTTTTTATGGCATCTGCAAACAAATTTTAAGTTAATAATGTTAAACAAGACATGAACAAAATGTAGTATTAAAAATTATCAAACTTATTAATTCAACTAAATACGAAGATAAATAATTAAATAAATTACCTATAACCACCTTGCAGGACGTAAGAGACGAAAATAATTTCTTTTGTTTCCTGCCATACATAGAGTATAATAAGCATACTTTTTTAGCCATTAGTTGTTTTAAGATAGCCGTGGTAAGTTGCTTGTAATCGTCGCCTCCAACCGATGCAAGGAAGTTCATCTAAAACAAATAAAACAAAAAAAAATCGAGTTTGTTTACAAAAATATATAATTATAATTGGTTGTAATAAAAGTTTAATGGTTCCATAAATGTGTGTATTTCGAGCGGGTTTCCATAATGTTACAACGTCATTTTTTATAATGAGATATTCAAATATGACATGGAGAAAAAGCAATTTGTTATAAATAGATGCAATCTCTGAGGTCAACCTGTTTTGGTGATCAAGACTTCAATGTTTTATAAAGTGATAAAAACACTAGGAAGAATACTACACAAAATTTCATACAGGTTTATGAGCTTCTCATACCCCTACCAATAATTAGACAATATATTGTGTAAAAAATCTGATACTATAGTATCAGATTTTTCATTCACTAGCATAAGTTGTCTTTACCACAGCAAAAAAATCGGGGTGAATGCAATCTCAAGTATTTAATGTGAGGCTCCCTATGATTAGTAGGCTCATTGCTCTACTAAATGAGCTAACTGGGCATAAATGGTTAAAACCACAACACAATTTAATAAATATACTTTATATAAAGAATTCTTTTCCATATCTTAATTAAAATCAAATGTATAGTATATTTTATAGTATAGATATGTTAAATGCACATGGAACTGTTTATAAAAAATATTAACTGATATCAATTCACTGATACATACCATAGGTGTTTCGTAATTTTTCATCCAGGTCTAGAAAATCTTTTTCCTCTTTAACAGGCAAATAATTCCATTTAACTGATGGGGATGGTCCAGCTATGCTCTGATTGCTAACAAAAGGAAACACTAAACCTTTTTCTAAATTGATTAGGCGAGTGTTTAACTTTTTCAAATCATATTGAATACTGACAAGCAGCTCTAAACTTTTCTTCTCAAATGCTGCAATAAAAAAATAAATCTGATTTTAATAAAAAGCCAATTAAATAGATTAGCTTTTTATAAAGTCAACATAAAAAACTAAGAAAAAATAGTATAATTACATTCAAAAATATATTAAATGTTTACATTTAATTAAACATTCAAACAAATAACCCATCAATGTAATTCTTTACCAGCAAATCGAGTGCCTAAAGCAGCCACAACAGTTGCCAAGCTCTGGTCAGAAGAGGAAAATATCGGTAGAGAACGATTCGAACTAAATAGCTCAATATATGGAACAGTTGTGGGTTGTAAAATATTTTGGCAATTAAAAGATTTTTTCAATCTTGGGGAAACTGATGGATATGTCTCCTCAGTGTCACTTGTTTTGCAAACTGCTAACTTTTTAGCTGGTGGCATGGACAATTTTTCATCACTATCAGCAGCTGTTTCAACGCTTGATGTGAACTCTAATGTTTCCATTCGTTCTACAGCAGTTTCATAACTGTCTAAAAAATTTAAAGAAAAGATAAATATAGCTGTTCAGATCATTAGCATCTAGCATGTGTGTAACATAAAATTACACAAGGAGTAATAACATAATAACGACAGATAACATGGCACACATGCTTTTTTTTTTTCATCTAGAAATTCAACCACAGCAAATTTTTTAAACTTTGCTGCCATCTTCAATTTTACTGTACAACATGTGTATAAAAAAAAACATAAACAAATTTGAAAAAATAAAAAAAATTACCAAGGGTAAAAAAAAAAAAAAAAGTTTTTAGTTTAGTGGTTCCACACTTGTGTGTAGTGAGTGACTGGGGCCCCAACCCCCACCAAATTTGGTCTTTTTACAACCCCAGCCACAGCTAAATAATAGTTCTAGCAGGAGTTATAAGATGGGGCTAGCAATTTTTTTTATGCTATTTTATTTTTTAAGCTATAAAAGTTAAATAATATATCCGCTATTTAAGGTAAAAAATATAGAAAAATCACAAATATATATATATATATATATATATATATATATATATATATATATATATATATATATATATATATATATATATATATATATATATATTTGAAAATACTTTTAAATACATATTTATATATTATACTTATAACATAATAATTTACAATAAAAATTTTCAAGATTAAGTAAAAAGTAGCCATTTTATTTAAATCTATGTTTCTTCGTCGGAGTTTGAAGATTTAGGATCCCATACATTGTAATAGTTTAAATTAGGTGGTACAAAGTCTTCAGGAGCCCCACATAAAGATGTTGTATATGAAAGTGCTATTAAATTGTATTTAAAAAAAAGAAGATTTTTTGTTTTGAGTCTAATACGTTCTTGTTGTATTGATTTCAAAACTTTATACTCATGTTTATTTGTAGTTGGGCTTGGAAGTGAATTTATATTTTTTTATATTTATATTTAATTATAAATATAAATTTAATATAAAATTTAATAATTAATAACAATTTAAAAAGAATTTAAAATCAAAAGTTGTTTATTTAAAATAAAAATAATTATTCTAATATAAAAAAGAATTGCCTTTATAAAACTATTGCAGTTTTAAATTTTGTTATAACTTTTGTATTACCTTTACATGATTATTTAATATTATCATTTTTATTACTATTATTATTATTATTATTATTATTATTATTATTATCATTTTATATTATTATTGTTATTATTATTATTATTATTATTGTTATTATTGTTATTATTATTTCAATCAGCCAAATAATCATTAGAATTTTTATGTAAACATATTATGATTAATAGACTCATCACTGAAGTTTATTGGAGTTTCGCAGTTAAGTAAATCATTCGTATTTTCAGCATTACTTATTGAGTGAATTTCACTTAAATGTTGCTTCACTAACCTTTTAATATAATGTGATTAAGCAGATCGAGTTAAAGTTATTGATTTTTTCATTACCTATAACATTGTATTACACTTATACATTGTATAACACTTTACCATAAAATAAAATGCTATATAAAATAAAAGAAAGAATACATACAACACACACACACACACACACACACACACACACACACACACACACACACACACACACACACACATATATATATATATATATATGTATATATATATATATATATATATATATATATATATATATATATATATATATATATATATATATGTATGTATATATTTATATTTATATTACAAAGATCAGAATATTGATACCGTATCATACCATTTATTTATTTTTTTACATGATATTTTGGCTCATATAGTGAGAGCCATTATCAAACTATTAAAACCGTTTAAACAGTTTTGACTGGTTTTATTAGTTTGATAATGGCTCACACTTAATAAGCCAAAATATCACGTAAAAAAAGAAATAAATATTATTATACTTTATATGACATTTTAATGGTTATAATATTATTATACATAGTATTTAAGAAGTCACTTAAATTATATATATATATATATATATATATATATATATATATATATATATATATATATATATATATATATATATATATATATATATATATATATATATATATATATATATATATATATATATATATATATATATATATATGTATATATAAATATGTATATATACCACAAGGCTGACATTATTAGGTGTCAGCATTTTTACAGTATGTTATAATATGTAACTGCTATTCATAAATTTAAAACCTTAAAACAGTTAGAAAGTAAATAAAATAGAAAATAAAAAATAGCTAAACCTAAATCTAGATTTAATAATAACTTATTTAAAATTTATTTATTTGCAAACTTATTAAAATGTAAATCATATGACGTATTTGTTACTTAATTGAATATCTTTATAGACTATACAAATCTTGCAGATGCAATTAACTCAAATTGTTTTTATATAAAAGTAAACTTACTATTTCAACCTTTGTCTTATAGTACATAAATATTTTTCCACTTTTTCTCGTGATACAATCTGTTTCTAAATGAACTACAACCACTTCTTCTCATGATTCAATCTGTTTTAAATAAATTTCAACCACTTCTTCTCGTGATACAATCTCTAAATTTTCAATTAAAAGGATCTCTTCACTTTTACCACTTCTTCTCGTGATACAATCTGTTTTTAAATAAATTACAACCACTTCTTCTCGTGATTCAATCTGTAAATGTTTTATTAGAAGTACTGTGAACATCAAAGGACAAAACTATAGTTTTGTATTTTGATGTTCACAGTACTTATTTATAAAGGACATTATGAACAAGCGATAAGTTACGCATGCGTACCAATATGTAAAAATGTAATGAAAACAAAATAATATTGGGCCAATATTGGCAAACAATATTGCACCAATATTCGCATATCAATATTGGCCAATATTGGCATGTCAATATTGCGCCAATATTATATTCCAATATTAGGAAAATAATATTGGCGTAATATTGGTATGATAATATTGGCCAATATTGATATGCCAATATTGGCGCAATATTGTTTGCCAATATTGGCGCAATATTGCATATCTTGGCCAATCTAGGCCAAGATACCCAATATCGCGCCAATATTGCGCCAATATTGTTTGCTACTTGGGATACCATTTTGTTGAGGGGCACATTGGTGGTACTGTATTTCAAGCGCCTCACGAACTTTCCTATCAAACTTTTTGTTATTGACTTTTAGAGTTCTGCAACTGTCCCAGTTAATTTGTTGTGCACAATGTTTCATGTGTGTGGCTAATGCTGATCGTTATGTTTTATTTCCTATTGTACTGTTTTTGTGTCGTTGCATGCGTGTTTTTATTTGCATTTTTGTTTCACCTATATACTTTTTGTTACAATGGCACTTAATAAGGTAACCTTCTGGGTGGCTGTTCCTTTGCAGTTTGGATTTATTTCTTGATGTCAATATTGCTTCTAGATTCAAGTTTGATTTGAAGACCGTTTTATGTCCTGCCTGCCTAAACACCTTACGCAATTTGGGAGACAATATTGGTATCCAAGGTAATGAAATTGTTGGATACGTATTGGTGATGTTGTCAATATTTTTAGTAGTCACTAGAGGTTTTTTGTACTTTCATTTTATTTCTTTTATGATTTTTATGAGGTTGGAATGTTTGTAACCATTTTCGACAAACACTTGAATAAGGAATTTCAGTTCGTTTTCTATATGTTTTTCACTGCATATATTAAATGTTCTATGTACAAAACCCTTGAATATTACATTTAAAATTTTTGGGTCATGGTTTGATGTTGCCTTAACTTCAATGTTAGTAATTGCATTTTTTCTGTGAATTTTAAATTCGTTTTTACCATTTTTGTTATTTATTATGCATGTCTAAAAAATTTAGTGTATTTTTTTCATTTTCAAATTCGATTGTATATTGTATTTTTGGATGCTGTTGATTAAGTATTGTCTTGAATTGATCAGCCTGGGCAATGTTAGGGACTCTAGCATGGCTGTCATCTACGTATCTATAAAATGATTTTATGTCAATAAGCGGGTTGGTTTTCAGCGTTACATTAAGCGCTCTTTTTTCAAGATTTTAAAGATTCAGCAAAAACTACCATAAAAGAAAGACCTATTGGACCTGAATTTTCAAGTTCATGTATTTCATTGTTCCATAAAAAGTATGGTTGGTATAAAGTTCTATCAAAGTTTTTATTTCTTTTATATTTAATTTTGTCACTTTTTTAAAATTATCGCTCACCTCCAATATACTTATGAGTACATCAGTTGCTTCTTTAAGTGGAATTGACGAGTATAAGTTTATAACGTCTAATGATATCTGAATTTCGTCACTGGATATGTCCCACAAATTTGCTTTTTCTACAAATTGTTGCGAATTTTTTAATCTAGTTGGGTTTTCATTTAATATTGTTTGTATTAGTTTTACTAAGTAATTTGAGATTCCGTAGTTTGATGTGTCTATTGTAGATACTACAAGTCGCATTGGGTAAGATTTTTCAGGTTTATGTGCCTTCACTACATACGAGGTGGCATTGGGTCACTGGGATAAATTTGCTGATATTCATCTTTTGTAAACCGACCTTTTTTATTTAATTTCGATAGTTGGACTCTAAAAGTCATAAACAAAAAGTTTGATAGGAAAGTTCGTGAGGCGCTTGAAATACAGTACCACCAATGTGCCCCTCAAAAAAATGGTATCAATTTAGGTGAGGGACAATATTTGTCAACAAAATTCTGGACACCATTTCTAATGCACTTACGTCAGAAAAAGACGAAACCATTCCATTGACGTATAATAGAATTGCCGTTTAAAAATAACATATAAACAAAAACAAACAAAGATCTGTTAAACTGAGGACGCTGGTCACAACAATCCAGCGAAAATTTCTTTAAAAAATAAAAAATAAACTTAATATTGAGAGAAAATCGTATTTATTGATGTTTATATAATAATAATAATAGTAATAATAATAATAATAATAATAATAATAATAATAATAATAATAATAATAGCAATAATAGCAATAATAGCAATAATAATAATAATAATAATAATAATAATATATATATATATATATATATATATATATATATATATATATATATATATATATATATATATATATATATATATATATATATATATATATATATGTATATATATAAATTGTATATAATATAAATTTAAGCGGTATTTTAATGACAGTTTTTAAGGCTTGTTATCCAAAATAAAATTTTCCAAATATCTTAGTTTTATTTAGAGAGAAAAAATCAACTCAACACAATCGCTTAATCGAAGAGGAAAAATATTATGAAATAAAAAAAAAAAGGCAAGCAATGTAAGTAAATTATTAATTAGATACGTGCGTATCCAACGAGTTACGGCATCAATCGTGTAATAAAAATCTTCGACCATTTTATCAAAGCGTGCTTAGCGTTTGAGTTGTAAGAAAGTATATTGTTGTGTTGTTTTTTTCTAGAATTTTATATCAGCATAGACTTTTTTTGAAAAGCACAAGATTTAAACTTGATTTTTATATATATTTTTTGTTGTTGTTACAACCACTTTTATTGAATTAACTTTTCTAACTTTTATTGAATTAACTTCGTTGTCGATCAGACATCAAATTTATATTGAAGGAATGTTGAGAACATTTTTGAAACTATTGAGAAAAATTTTAAGACCTATTTTCTACGTACATGCCAAATTTTATTGAAAAAGATTATGTAGCAGACACCTAATTTTTTGTCGCAGAATATATACCTAAGTTGAAATCTTGTAAAGGAAGTGAAATATTGCGCTTCTAGCAACCAATTGATTCATTTGCGCTTCAATTACCAATGATGTGTAATAATCAGTAATAAAAATACTTAAAAATTTTACACACGTGCCTATATAAATGTTATTGATATTTTTTCTCAGACTTTGTTTATATTATTGATTTCATATATTTGATATTTTATTTATATATATCTTTAACAGGCTTATGAATATATATAAAAATATATACATGAGGATATAAACATTATATAAATAAATATAAATATATATAGATATTATATATATATATATATATATATATATATATATATATATATATATATATATATATATATATATATATATATATATATATATATATATATATGTATATATATATATATATATAAATATATAAATATATATATATATATATATATATATATATATATATATATATATATATATATATATATATATATATATATATATATATATATATATAAACGATAATTCCTAGAGTTTTATATAATGAGCATAAACAGTTAATATTGTTTATATAATTTACAGTGTAAAGATTTGTTTTATATTGTTCATTTCCTGAATGAAAATACTGTGGAGTATGTTCCAAAGGAATGGTTAAATGGAAACAACGAGTGTATGCGGCCATAATGTAGCATTACTTCTTTGAGAGGAATGAGTCGCATTAGACAGATTCTCAATCAAGATTGAGAAAGATAAAAAATACGAATTTTATCAACTGCATGTTGATAAGATTTGAATTTTGTATACATTTACCTGCAGTTAATAAACGCGGAGAAATTTAGAGGAAATATTACCGAATATCAGCGTTTTTTTCGCGAAAATTAATTATTTATATTAAAGTATTAAACATGTTTCTTGATAAAAATAATTTAAGTTAAAATGTGTTAATATCAATATTAGATATAAAAGTTTGAAAAATGACTAGAATGTTTTGAGAGAGATACAAAACCAAAGAAATTCTAGTGGAAGCTTTATGTCATTACTAAATGATCCCGAAGAAATAAGTTTACCTTCAGTAAGCTTTATTGTTTGTTGTTAAGTTGTATAACTATAATTAAAGATAATTAAATTATAAATATTTCTATAAATGTAATAAATTGGAAAACTGTATATTTTTGAAAACTTTTTGGGTTTTTGTTGTAGTCATCTCAAAGTTTTTGCCACCCCCTCACATTGCTCACATCAAAAATTCTACTCATACCATCACACAAATCACACAGCCAATTGAATACAGATTGAACTCCATTGAAAACCTACTTAAAGGTGAGAAATATGTTCAAATACATATATTAGTTTCTCTCTCTTTTTAATACTTAGAATTATTTATATTTGATTAGATTTAGAAAAATCTGTAACTTCTACAAGAAAAGAAATTGGTCATACTGATGAAGATTTATTTAAGAAAGCGAGTAATGTAGAAGAGTTAGATGTCATATTGTTGCAATGTCAGGATGATGAAATGGTTTTACTGTTAGTAAGTTTTACTCAAATATTAATAAAATGTTAACAAAATGTTGTTGTAACTTTTAAGTAAAACTTCCGTTCTCTTTCATTGATATTCAATTCAAAATTTATAGAAAAATTTTAAAAGTTAAATTATAAATATTATATAATATTTATTATATAGTTACTAACAAATTATATAACTATATTTATTAGTAATTATATATATGTATGTATATATGTATATATTTATATAGTTTTGTGTTTTTAATATCGTTTAATTACTTTTGATTTATAATATAGTTTAAAAGTAACTCAACTATTATAAATAGTTTATTTTTCTGTATTTAGATTAACTGGCTAGTAATAGCAAATGGAGAATACTTATTGGACATATTACGAAACATTTTGAATGTCTTCATGACATTACAGATGAATTGTTGTTGCTCTGGGAAACATTATGTCACCATAATGACTTTTTTATATAAGTTTTTTTTCACACCGTGTCCACGTTAAAATTTCCTGTAAAAGTATTGTGTGGCTTTCGTTCTTTTTTAGTGTGGTTGTGAACGATAAAAGCATTATAATCAAACATGGGCCGCACCAACATGATCAACATAAAAAGAAGTCTTATATATAGGGCTAACATATACTTCCCACTCGTGGGCCACATGAAACTCACGCACAAATAAAGTGTGGTGTGCGCTCTTATTTAGAATATTATTATTAATATATTCTCCTGCTAGCTTGATGAGCTTTTAACTGTTTTAAAACTTTTAAAAGTATCTTAAAAACTTTTTTCAATTAATTTATAAAGAGTAGGTTATAACAAAAAACAACACTCTGTGTATGATGTGCATTTGATATAATAAAATAAAAAAAATACATTTCAAAATTCATTTCTTAAATAATTTTGTTGAGATGTCTTGCAAAAAAAAAATATTTTTTTTTTGCAAGACATCTTAACAAAATTCTTTAAGCAAAATTATAAAGAAAAAAACTATACTAGTGACTGCTGTGATTTCAAAACTGGCCGCATAAAAAAGAAGACAATTTTATTTGTTAGACTTTCCACTCCAAATCAACTTCCAACCACTGGAGAAATGCTGAAAAATTTTTACTGGCTCTACATCAGCGAACCAACCAGGTAATAGCTAAATTTGTTTAAAATACTATCTGACTTTTATCTGTTTGTTTTAGACTCAACCTATTGACATTGCTTTAGCACCAAGTTACATCAAGTTAGCAGGAGGAAAGTGTGAAGAAAATCGGCGACAGAAAATTACTAGTGTATTCATTTATAGAGAACTAGTAAACCTTTAGAACAAGGTTGAATTTGGCAACAATTTCATACTCACAGAACAGAAAATCCGAAACGAAATTATCAACAAGATTAACAAGTAACAATGCCTAAAAAAACTCAAGACACTTAGTCTACCAGAAAGTTGCTGCTGTAAGATCATTAACTTTCTAAATTAAATTAACTTCTTATTCCTTATTTATAACGCCAAGATATTTATCTTGATAAAGAATGATCCAATGAGAAACAAGGAGGTTTAAAAAAAGGACATTGAATTCCTAAATCACTGCCTCAAATGATGTAGTGGAATTGGTATTGATAACACATTTTAAAAAATGCTTGTAAAGCTGTGGAGAAAAAAAGAATCATGGAAAAAAAATGCAATCACAAAATAAAAGGTTTAGAAATCAAAAGGAAAAGAATAAAAAGAAGGTAGAAGAACAGACAGTAATAGCCTGCCAGACTTTTACAAAGATTTAATGCCTTCTACAAAGACCTGATAGATTTCAGAGGAAATAAAAGTTAGTCTTCAGTTAAGTATAGATGAACTTCAACACAACTGGATCCCAATCATTAAGAGGTATGGAATTTGTATTTGGCCGGGAACCTGTTTGTTGACATTTGTTTATATAGTTGATGGTATTGACATTGAGGAGCTCAAAATCTCAAATCAATCAAGGACCTCATACTTTAGTAGAGTCAGAATCTCAAATCATCTAAGAGTAAAACATGAAAAAGGTGAGAGGTTTAAAGCTTTCGATTCAATTTGACACTAAAGTTGTAAGCCAGTATACCAGTAAAAAAGCAGTTTTCACAAGTCATGAAAGGGTAAGTAACACCTGTTGCATAAAATTTGAGACTAGTTTTAATTAGCAATAATTAATTAAGTAAGTTTGATAAAATAATTAATATTTGATATCAAATTAAAGCTCTATCATTTCTCTATCAATTAGAATACAAATTGACTTTTTATTTTTTTGCTTAGATAATAATTTAAAATGCCAAATCAATAAGCTCTAAAAAGTCGTGTGTACGATTGTTATTAAAAAAAGCATTAAGATGGGAAAAATATTGTTTGGAGCTATTTCAAGATAAAAAAACTACTCAAAAGCTACAATTTATAGATATATGAACTGTTCGATCAAAATAAACCATTGGGTTGGATATTTGGAAATAAAAGAAGGCCTATTTTTAATACACAAGACAACCCCATCAAATTAAAGAACATTTTTAAGAACCGAAGAGATGTATTACTTTCAAAGGCTGCTAGAAGACTTGATCGCAGCAAAAACACCATTGGACAAATCTTAAAATACTTTAAAAAGCTTATTCTTTGTTAAATGAAAAAAAAGGTCATGCAAAACGTCTAAACAGAGGCTTTGAGGTCGCCGAAAATTTTGTTGACTTTATTTAAAATAATGTGACCACATGGCTCATATTAATATATATTATTCAAATGGTCAATATTTGACACCAGACATTGTTTTGTATTATTACGTTGCAAAATGTGAAAAAAAAATGGATGGGTACTTGTATGGATAAAAAATAGATGGATACTTGTATGGCTCTCCCCACAAGGGGTCGCGTCAACTTACATTGTTCCTTTTGACAAAGCAATAAACCAAATACAAAAAATCAGGAGTGTTTACAAAAGTGCTTGCAACCTTTTATTAATAAATATTATTGAAACACCAAGTACATCTTTTGGCCTGACTTAGCAATATCTCACTGTGCTAACTTGTTAACAAATTGACTGAAAATCCCGAAGGTATTTTTTTCTCAAAACAAGGACAATCCAGAAAACTTGCAAGAAGCTCCTGCTATAGAGGATTCATGGGCAATGCTTAAATGATGTGTAAAAGAAGAATGCTCGACAAATACTATATTAAGCCTTGAGTGTCGTAATTGTTATTGTGCCAGTAGACTTGACCTAAAAACGTATTTGTTATTGTGCCAGTAGACTTGACTAAATTTGAAGATATGCAGTCTTGTAATAAAATTTATTTTGATTTTCGTATTCTGCCTATTTTATTCTTTGTACATATTATAAATCTTTTTTTTATCATGTTTGCCTTATTTTTTATTGAAGTTTAAAGCCAGTGTCAAAATTTATGGTACAGATGTTATAAGCATTTCATCTCTTGAAGCTGATCCTTTTAATTTTCTGCTTGGTATTTTGGAGACTAAAAGCTGCATGGAAATATACCAGACTATTGTCATTCAAATTATTCTCGAATATTAAGAGTTATAAGATTAATTCATTCAGGTATGTACTAGAACAAAGGAGCAATAAGGAATGTCATTTTTCATGTTTTGGAAAGGTCTGCTTTCTGGCTAATGTGCAGGCACCACATACATGAAAGACATGTGTTGCACGTCATGAAACTTGTTTTTAATCCAATAAAAACTCCAACCAAATACTTGTACGTGTATTTTACTTCATCAGCTATGGTCACAAATACACAAAAGTAGTGAAGGAATTGTCAGGTTTGAATGTTCACGGGATACTTTTAGACCAGGTACTCTTTTGCATCAACTTGCTGTTAAAACTAATGAATCTTGGTCAGCTACTGGCTTACTTCCTGGGTAAAAATATATCTAATTTCTACTTAAAGTAGCTCACCACGAGGCCAGCTTTATGAGTGACGGCCTCTATCTTCTAATCTTGCAAATGACTCAAAACTATTATTCGAATGATTCAAAAAATAAGGCAGTTTATAAAAGCAAACATATATCATAGTAAATTATAATAACAAAATTTCTGCGAAACATAGCAATTTTTAAATAAAGGGATATTCCCGTACGGACTATACAATAATGTCTGTAAAACTGTTCAGAGTACATTCTTATTTCAATATTTTATAAACTAAACTATTAACTAACAGTACTTAGATTTTTAAAGCTTGAATTCATCAATTCTTTTACATAACAATCTGCCTCTTAAAATTTATTTATTATTTTCTGTTGTCCAGAAAAACAGACAGAAAATTTCAAAATTTATAAAGAAGTACCTGCAAAAAAAAAAATACCTGAAAAAAAAAAAGAAAATTCACTGATAATATAGGGAAAATAGAAGCGCCAAACATGGTTGTTGAACCAGGCGGCGTGAAGGTCCTGATTGAATCTAATATATCTATAATAAATTGAACTTGTACCATTGTAGTTTTACTACGACATTGCTATTTTCATATCGCAGCGTTGTAGCTCTCAATATTATTACGATATATGGTTAGCTACATATCGCAGCATTGTAGGTAGCTACAGTATAACTACAAATCTGTAGATAGTCAATAGCTTTATTTAACAGCTTTGCAGCTAGCAATAATATTACGATAAATCGATTAGTGGATTGTAGATATGTAGCTGACTCGAACGTAACAACAACTCTAAATTAGTCAATGGCTTTTTCAAATCTAAAGCTTTTAACAAATCTAAAGCTAGTCAATTGCTTTTTACCGTAGCTTTTTAACTAGCAAAGTTGTTAAAATATATAGATAGCTTGTTAAATATTATATAATATATAAATAGTTTGTTATATAGTTATTAGAATATATATCAAACCTTTATTGCTAGCAACTACAAAACAGCAATTCTATAGGTACTACGCATATATATATCGTAAGTTTTTAGTTAGCGATTTCAAAATAATATGTCATTAATTATAAATCGTAACTTTATAGCTTGAGGAAACAAAACTATAAATCTATAGGTAGTAAATATACCAAGCTAAAGGTATATAAAAAAAATATTTATATAAAATATAAAATTATACAAAATGCAATCATAAATTTATGGGTAGTTGATATAGCAAGCAAAAGAGCTGTTGAGTGAATACACAACATAGCTTTTTAGCAATATTATCATTAAACTATTGTAACTAACCATAAAATATGACAAGTATCTGTTCAATAGCTACATACCGTATCTTTGCAGCTACCGACACGGTAATCTAGATAAACTACTAAAATTAAGGTTGAAAATTTCCCGGAAGAAAAACTCGGGAAATTTTTTGGAAAATTTCTCGAAAATTTCGGAAATTTCCAAAAAAAAGAAAAAACTTTTTTTTTATAATTATTGGGTAAAATTTTATATCTTATTTAGGCAGTTGTTATGGACAATTTTATGGTAAAATATTATAAAACTTTTAGAAAACCCCCTTTAAAAAACGCTTTTCTTGGTATTTTGATAAGTTTTTCATTATAACTATAAGTAGCAACTATTATAATTTGTTTTCAAAATTTACTAAAACTATTTTATTCTGTTATTTGCTAAGCATATTGATGATGAGATAGTTCATTGATAGAGATGTTCATTGGTAGAGATGTTCATTGCCGTTGCAAGCTTTTTCTGTGGCTAAGCATAATTTGCATCCCATCCCAAAAAAGGGATGGGGCATTTTTTAATATCTATTAAATTGGCCCACAAGTTATTAAAAACTGTAAATTATATATAAAGAGACTTGATTTAATAATTACAGTGTTATAAAATTTGGTCTAAAATTTTTATATAAATTTAAAATATAAAATAAAAATATAATATATTTAAAATAAATTTAAAATATAATATAATATAAACCTTAATCTCAGTCCGTAGAGCGGGTAGACGCTCCTTCGGGAGCTCAACTAGTCTTTGCGGACTTCGGGTAAAGTGACCTCTATATGGCAATTAGCCGGAGGAGGTAAAACCACAATACCAAAATTTTATATAAAAATATAGTTAGCAATAAAAATAAAGAAGTAATGATTTTGAGGTCATAAATTCAACCGCTATGTTTAAATAAGTGCTTTTAAGACTTGAGTCTCACTCACCACAATCTTGCTAAATTACTTTTGACTTTATAAATCAATAAATTAAAAAAATTATGCTTTAAAATAGTCTAAATGTATACCGTATTTTTCAACCAATACTGCCGAGTGGGCGATTTGTGTGTTTATGTGTGTGCGTGTGTGTGTGTGTGTGTGTGTAAGTGTGTGTGAGTGTGGGTGTGTGGGTGTGTAGGTGTTTTATAAGTATCATACCAAGCAAATTAATTTATTATTATTTTACTGAACATTCAAATCAAATGTGTTTACTAATATCATTTTAGGTAAATTATTATAGTCTAACACAACTAGTGCATTTATAACATGTACTTTTTATAAAGATAATTTAAAAATGCAATCTTTATAAATAAAAATCTTCCTATATTTTTAAAAATTTTATATGCAATCAGAGGCGATTTTACAATTAAAATAAGGGAAGGGAAGGGGTGAATCCTTAAAAAGTACCAACTGGTTTCTTAAAAATAAATAAAAAGGTTCTAAAAAACTAAAATTTACCCAACTGAGTTGTGTCAAAAATTCGTCAATAAACCAAATGTAACTTGAAAATCACCTTCTTTGTGAGAGTGAAATACCCATTTTCCCCACACACCCTTCCATTAAAATCTTCTTTGTATGCAATCTTTACACATAAAAAATCTTTGTTTCTTTAAAACACTCTACAAAAATAATACTCAATAAAACTTGTTAATCTAAAAAAGATTTTATTCTTTGTATTTTGCAAAAACTTTACATTGTAGTTGAGAGAGTAAAAGCTAGAAATATGTTATACACAAGCTCAAAAGACAAGCCATCTCGGAAAACATCTACCAAACATCTAAGTAAACATCTAAGTAACATATAACAACTTGAGCGCTTTATTGCTTTTTTCAAAATTGCGCGACTCTTAAATTGGCTATAAAAATGTGACTAAAAGATGTGCATTTTTCGTTTGTGAGTCTTTCTAATTTTATATTTATTGTTGAAATATTTAAAGAATGCCCAAATCCTACGATGATAAAATGTATATTTTTTAAACAAAGAAATGAATTTTATAAAACTATATAATAAGTGTACGTTTATTCCAATGAAAAATTTTTGAAAATTTTCGGAAATTTTATAAATTAAAAGAAAAGATAAAACCACAAGCAAAAAAAACCGGATGGATTGTATAAAAATCTACCTGTAAAGGGTTAGGGTTAGGGTTAGGTATTACAATACCTATAACAAAAAAATTTCCAAAAAAAGTAACGACTTTTGATTTTATTATTACTCTTTTCTTAATAGATATATATATATATATATATATATATATATATATATTATATATATATATATATATATATATATATATATATATATATATATATATATATATATATACATATATATATATATACATATATATATATATATATATATATATATATATATATATATATATATATATATATATATATATATATATATATATATATATATATATATATATATATATATATATATATATATATATTTCTGATGAGTCTCTATTGATGAAACACAGTGTTAAATGAGAAAAAATTTTGCTAAGTGATTTTCTACTAATTTGTAATTGCTCTGTTCTTTTAAGAACATTGAGCACTCTTTTTGTAGAACACATTTTAAATTGTTAATATATATATATATATATATATATATATATATATATATATATATATATATATATATATATTTTACAGTATTAATATAATTGCCTAGAACCTCCAAAATATAAAAAACCACATAGATGTTATAAATGATTTGATTGAAATTGTAGTGATATTTTCTCGGAAATTACACATTGATGCAGAAAACAAGTACGGACGACACCATCGGTTAACAGCAATGGAGATGAAAGCTTTTAGAAATATTTTACTCATCCCCAAAAATCTTTTATTTTTTTTTAAATAAGGAAAATTTGAGTATTGAAACCTTAACATAAGCAAACAAACTTCTTCTGCCTGGAGACTCCTTTACAGTCGTTCAACATATCAATTATAGTTTTGATTGATGTTACCTGTTTAATGTTCATTTTATATGTAATGTTATAAGTTTCCTTAATGGATTTAAATAAAAAGAGTTCAACTGTATCATTTTTATAGAAAACCTTTATATTATCTAAAGCTTTTATATCCGTATCACCATTTGCAGTGAACAATAATAACCTTACTAAAGCAATTATTTATTCCATTGAATTTTTTGGGAACCGCTGATTTAATTGACTTTCTATAACATTGTAACTCGTAATACTAAGCTCGGTAATATTCCATCGTGTCCCATTTGTGAATGTTCAAAGTATTACCATCAAAGTGAGAAGGAGTTAAACTTCGGCGAGGCAAGGAAGCATGAGGTGAATTACAAACAAATTTCTTAAATCCTTCATTAACACAAGATTTAAAAAATGATTTAAAACGTGTTTCTGATTTCATAGATGCTGTATGAATTTTTAATAACATTATTTACTTTCAGCAGATTGCATATGTTGAGAGACTTTCTCTACAGTTACATACACATCATAAGCCAGGCAAAGCCCAAAATATAAATAAATTTATAATAATTTATCAAGTAAACCTTCTGCTTTAACTCTGTTAGGATTATTTGAATCAAAAATTTCTTGAAGCTCTAAAACAATTACATGAAAACTTGTCAGAATTTAACCATATGATTTGGTCCTCGCGGCAAAACGAGTTGTACAAGGAGCACTTAAATTGATTTGCTTGACACCCTCGTCAAGTATATCAATTTTTTAAACCTTACCAGTTTCTTTGGAGCTAAACTAATGAAATTATACAGCAGCTAGTACAATTCCTGTCCCTCGTTCATACAACTGACTTGTTTACAAGCATCTTGAAGAACAAGGTTGAGGCGATGTGCGTGACAATGTACAAAAATCGCTTCATTGACATCATCTTGAAATAGTTTAGCAGCACCACTTAGATGCCCTGAAATTGAAGAGGCACCCTCGTAACTTTGCCCTCGCATTATTTTCTTGTCTAGTCCACATCTTTATAAAACATCACATATTGCATAAAAAAGCGACTTACTCAATTGCATAGAGACCATCGTAATGCTCATCGCATTGCTTATCATGCATTTCACTTTTTTCCCTGTGCCTCCTTATGAATTGATGATAGGCTGTGTTTTCTCAGTCTTTCTACAGCCTTTTCCCAATTGTCATAACCAATTGTCAAAAAATTTTGTTCACCGCATTTTGAAAAAGATACCAAATTTTTCTTTACAGCACCAATCCAAATATAGCAAATATATACTTTCATTCTTGAATGACATAGATCAATCCAAGGTGAATCTATTTTCATCTAACAGTATCTAATACTAAAATTTTATCTATAGCCCTTTTAATGACAAGGTAAAACTTTTTATAAACCTTTACTTCAAGTTAATCTCTTGACTAAGTTCAAAAACAACACTCTCAATGAAATCCTAGACAAACAAGCTAATTAGTTGTTAAACATCTTAACTAACCGTTCTTCCATAGCTGAGGTTATTGGACGCACTTTTGAAGCTTGTAATCTAGACTACATCTCTGTTTCAATCTTCCAAAAGTTTCCTTTAGAACTTTATTTAATTCTTAAACAATTGCTTAACTGAATTTTGTTATATTGGTTGCTAGAAAATGACATTTGTTCCTATTTTTTAAAAATCTAGAAAAAAAAACAACTACTAATAGGATAGTTTTTGAATCAATACACTTTCATTATGTTACCTGAAGTTTAATTTCTGGAAAATTTGAATATTTTGTTTTATGGCAATCAATTCGTGTTTTATCGTGCGTTAAATAAATGCGGTCAGGCTATTGTTATTTCTTGTAATTTGTTAAAGATTTTTAATAATGTCTGGCATTCTATATGATGTAAAAAAGTTATCAAAGTTATTGAGCGTTTCTTTTTTAAAAGTTTTAAAGTTGTTTTTATAAATAACACTTTTCTTTTTTTCCAGTAACTTTTTATGGATCATAAAATTCACTTTTATTTTCATATTTTAAGACAGTTGATACTAAAAATCTTGATATAGATTATGTAGAGAAATTATATACAGGGTCAAGCTCTCAAAAATGATAAAGAGCATGACAATTTTTAACCATTTTTTTTCAACCACCCAAAAAAACCCTAAACCAAAAATGAGTAATAATACTTCTCAAATTCACATTAACCTGATATTTTTAGAGCTAGAAAAAGGTTGCAAGTCATAACTTTGGTTAAACTGAAGGCAGCTTTGTCTATTCAACCACCACTAATCTTACAATTTGATGGGAAAGTTGTAGCACTGTATGTTATGTAAAGGGTTATTACCCTTTGGTTTGAGAAACAAAATTTTGGTACATTGCTCTCAATACACTACATGCAAAAAGGAACATACAAAAATGTAGCAGCTATGATAAATGAAACATTGTTAAAGTATGTTACCCAATAAATATCTCATATTATTTGTAACACCAGCTCTCAATACAGGTTTGTAAAATTTATATTATTTATTTTTAAATGCATATGATTTAATATATAGTTACATTTTGTTTTAGACGGATCTTATGATGGGTTTGATGAAATAATAGAGATTTTATGGCCTGATCTATTTAGCCGACCTATTTTTTACTAAAGTATTAATTTTCCTCTTGCCAACACCAGCAAAATGGCCTGCTTTAACTGATTTTAAGTTTATAAAGAAACTTAAAGTATTCACAATTAAAAGAATTGTACAACGTTCTGCATAAAATTTGGATTCCGATATTTTACACAATCCGTAGCTGCGACAAATCTGCCCTATTCTCATTAAGCAACTTGGAACAGCAGAGCTGCTTATCTCTTACTTGAGTACTTCCTAATACTTGAAAAAATAACATAACTGAAAGAAATTGTAAAATTTTTCAGCTGTTTTTAGTCAAATGCATAATTTAAAACGAGGGAGAAACTAAATTGGACAAGCCTGAAAGAAACTACTTCAATCTTCATTAAATCACAAGAAGGTTTGACCGGACAAATCCTTATGGTGAAAGTCAAAAAAAAAATGTCAAATGATGCCCTCTAGAGAACTTTCTAAACCGAAATGTTTATTAAACTGTCTAACCAAGAATAATTAAACTTAACAAAATTTGTTATTGATTTGAAGTTTATAGGGGAAATTAAGGTACAGTGGATGGAGGGGTACAGTGAATAAGAGGCATTTTCTCGAAGATTAAAGTTTTGTTCATCTTGACAATGTAATCATTTTATGTACTCATATATCAGCAATCTTTATTTATAGTTGTTACAATAAAATTTTTGACTCCGTGTTTTTGGTAGATAACTTTTGTTTTTAGGTAACTAAATTAAATTTTCTTAATGTTTTTATGGAGATCACGGTTGAAATAATGTTAAAAGTTGAAATTTTTCTTTCGGAGTATTAATATTTATGCTTCCTTTTAGTAGTTTAGCTTTTCCTTTAAAAACAATCATGTCCCAAGAAATTAGACTTAAACTTAATTGGTTATAGTGGGGCAGAGTGAATTGGGGTACAGTGAGTTGGTTGATTCACTATGCCCCATTAATGATCTTAAAGATTAAACTCATGCATTTGTAACTAACAAACTACATGAAAATGAATTTATTAGTTTCAAGTTATGAATAGCATTATTTGAATAAATTTTTATTTTTTTAATATTTTTATGAGTTTTGTTATCAAAAAAATTCATTTTTTTTCTTCTCTATTTTCAAAATGTCTGTTTTTTCGAATTTATTCTAATCTAATTAATAAACGTATGCCAAAAGTATCGTGTACAGTGTCTTTACTCCCTCAGCATCAAAATTATTTGGCTATGCCCCTATTCACTATCATTAATTCACAGCTGTGTTTATTAATTCACTGTGCCCTAGTACTGGGGCACAGTGAATCACGTAACACAATTCACTTTAAACCTTTCTGTGAGCCGTTACATAATAAATATTTTGGTTTTAGTGATTTATTATCATAAAAGACATTTATCTCAATTCTTTCGCCTTGAAAAAATAAAATAAACATTTTAACATTGGTCAATTTAAAAAATAAAGAAATCCGATCCACTGTGCCCCAACTTCCCCTATGTTAAATTAAATCAGTCTTAAATACAAAATATTTGTCTTATCTCGCTATCATTTTTGATATTTTGACAAATTTTAAAATTTATAATTGTTTTTTATATGTTATGTTTACATTCATGGCCGTAGACAAGTGGGGGCTTTGGGAGGCTTTAGCCCCCCAACTTTTTTGTTTTTGTTGCGCCTCTAATTAAAGATCTCTATAAAAAAATTTGAAAAAATTAATGAAAATTTTGTTTTTTAAATATCTATAAAAAAATTTTTGCTATTAAACTAATGATAATAGTAAAAATGCCACAAATAATTGTAAACGCATTCATATCGTTTCCATAAATAAACACAACGAGCTATTACTGTATAAATATTTTAAGTCATTAAAACATTGTATTGAACTCGCGTTTATGAAAGACAAATTAATTTGTATTTTTCGTTTTTATTTCTTTGTTTTGTGGTTTATTTTTAGTTGTTTTTAAGCTAAAAAAAATCTTTCAAGAATTTAATATTTAAAATTATTTTATAATTTATGTATCAGTTTGCATAAGATAGCGACGACCGGCTTGCTCTAAAAACGTTTGTATTTGCATTATTTTGAAGAAATTTAAATGCTATTTTTTTAATTTCAAACCAGTTTTTAAATAAGTTTGTTATAGTTGTAGTAACATTTCATACAAGTGATTTTTATAATTTACTTACAGGGTTATGTCTTAAAAACAGAATTTGTTTGGTGCAAAAGGAAAGAGGCTTAAACAACAAAAACTGTTTCCTTTATCAACTTCTCATTACACTGCCTCTGCTGTTAAGAATACTTCTCGTGCTACCCATGCAACTACCGCTGCTATTTCATTTTTGTTAGACACTACTTCAACTTCACGTGGTTTTAACTGTACTTTTACAAGTCCATCTCTTGCTAATCTTGTCACTACTGCTGCTAATTCTTCTCTTGTTGGCTCTACATCAATTGTTAGCTGAAAAATCTTGAGTGTGCTGTGATGTGTTTTATAAAAGTCTCATACTAAAGCTTGTTTTTCAAAACTGAATCTTGTATGCCGTTTTTTACTTTCTTTAATTTTCCGCACCACGTACACATTTGAAAATATTATATTTGAAGACCAAATTTTACTTCATACCATAAAAAACATTTTAAAATTATAACTTACCGCAAAAACCTTATGTTAAATTACAAAAAATTACGATAAAAATAAGAATTGGTGCTGCCGATCCGTTGAGTAACTTAACTTACAAAGAACGCTAAATTCTAAATTCTAAATTCTAAACGCTATTTGATATATGTTATTGTATTTGTGATATCTAAACAATGTATATCTGGTGGGACATGAATCAAACAGATCTCCCTTATAAACGTTTAAATCTCCGTATGTTTTAAGTTTTTCACCTATTTTATTTGAAAAGAGTTATAATATGAACAATAGACCTACAAATACAGAATATTTTACACTTAAAGGTAACCTTTAAATCATGCTATTTTGCTCTATGCATAAGATATAGGTATTACAACAAAATCTTAAAAAAAAATTTATTGTTAAGAGACAAATTGCTTACGCTCCTTCTCTTCATAGCCCTAGTTAAGAAAAGCTGTCTACGGCCATGGAAATACAGTTATTCTGATTTAGAAAAGTTTTCGCATATTATTTTAAGAAAAAAAATTGTTATTGCATCACCTTACTCTTCTAATTTATATCAGGGTAAGTTTTTAAAAGTATTAGATTCTTTCTTTCCCACAGTATTAAAGCCGTCTTTGATGGACTATTGTCCGTCAAAGACGAATGTCTAATTGTCCGAGTGTTAACACTCTCGACAATCCGTCAAACTGTGTGAGTGTTAACACTCTTCTGTAACTTCATCTCTGGAGTACCGCAACGTTCACTTCTGGAGTACCGCAAGGTTCCATCTTACGTTAAATGTTGTTTTTTATTTATTTAAATGATCTTTTTTATCATCTTATCTCCATTGACTCTCTCAAAAAATAAAATTTTTCATTAATTTTACATCAATTTTTATTGTTTCTTTTTTGTGGCAGCTTGAAGTTTGCATTGGTTAGTGAACTTATCCCCAAAAAAATAAAAAATAAAACTCAGTTATTTACTAACAATAAATATTGAATTATTGTTGATATTCTAGATAGTTTTTTTTTGATGCTTCAGATTTTTTTTGATGCTTCAGATTGTGACTTTCAGACTCCAAAAAGTATATTCATGCTTATGTCAAATGTGGAAGTGTTTTGCAGAAATTCGCGGTAATTGGAGCATAGGCATAAAAATACTCCAAATAGTGTGCACCCTTCACCCAACACTAAAAGAATAAATTACTTTCTTTATCAATTGTTGTGCTCGCCATTTTCTTATTCTGATTTTATGGTTGCTACTAAAGCGAGCAATCATCACTTGATTCATTAATACTCGATCTCGCGTAGGTTGGAATTTAGCAAAGTTCCATCTTTTGACTTAAACATTTCTTCGTGCTCAAAATTTTATTCCTTTAGAAGATGTTTTAGAAATCTATCTACCTTCAAGCTTTCCTGACTAAAAAAATGTTTTTTTTAAACTGCTTTTAAATTTTCTTTCCATCGTTTTATTGCTTTTTATGTTGTTTTCTGGTAACTTCCAACTTTTGAAACTTAAGTACTATTTAAAGTTTTTTTCATAACATAGAATATAATTGTTTTAAATTGAAAAAAAACACATCTAAAATTCTTAAAGTATTTGTGTTAATAAGTCAATTATGTCTACGAAAATAAAACTGGTCAAAGCCAGTTCAACGCCTATCATTAGTCTATATGAACCTGACGGATTCTCAAGCACAGGACCCGTTATAACAGAGCAACTAGACTTCATAATGTGAGCAGAAGTTCTAGCTGTAAAAGCACACATTGAAACTCTAGAAAACAAAGTCTTGATCTTAGAAGCAGAAAATGAAGCCTTACAAAAATCTCTTAAAATCTCTTAACTAAAAAAACCTCAACCGGTATCATTCTCATCACTCTTCAACAGCTAATCAAATGAAAATAAAAATGATCGGAATTTATATCAAAATAAAGTAGCACATGAGCAGAAACAAAGACAGCAAAAAGAATCAATTGTTATAATGGTGGGACTAGAGGTCTCAGACAAATATGTTGAAAATAAACAGGTTGCCGAGAATTTCTTTAGAGCTGTTGGTATCAACACCTCAACTATCGTGAGAGTCAGAAGTTTTAATTATAAAAAACACAACACAGAACTCAAACAAACCAAGCTCATGCAGATCACAGTAAAAGACTCTTAATCGCCTGCCCTGGTCTTATCTAAAGCCAGACACCTCGGTCTCATCACACAGAGTCAGCTGTTCACCAAAGACCAGTCTTGTCAACCTCAAGAACATTGGAGATGCGATCGCTAATGTCTCAAAATCAAAAATTGCAACAAATATCGTTAATGAATATTCACCCCTCACCCAAGCTAGAACAAACCCTGAATCAGCCTCAACATTCAAAACTGGTACCACCATCTAGCCTCAATGTTAAAAGAAAACGCCCAACTTGACCATCACCATTAGTTAGACATTTTACAGTCGTATCTCATTCTACCCGAATTATCGAAAGCTTGTTCAGTAAAGGTTTTCAGTAACATCAATTTCTGGGCAAATAATTCATGCTCACTAAATCAAACAAAAACTGACAAGCTGAAAACCAGCATACAATCAAGCTCCGAGCACAATCACCCACATCTTATTTTTCTTGCTAAGACGTGGTTTACTGAGGCTTCAGATACTGCTATTGCAGGGCATAACATTTTTTTATGAAACAGGGCCGGAAAGATAGACAAGGTAACGTAGCTATCTGCGTAAAAAACGATCTTAAATGCACGCTAACAAATATTCAACAACTTAACAAAAATACACATTGAACAGCTGTGGATAAAGCTCAAGCTCGAAAAAGAATCACTCCTTTTTAGGGTGTATCTACCGACCACAAAATAAAGATGAACTAGCACTCCTAGAAATTACTAAATCAATTCAGACTGCTACAGAGGCCCTCAAAACAATTGGTTGCAACTCCTTATTACTCTTTGGTGACTTTAATTTTAGGCACATTAGCTATGAAAGTATTAACGTCGGACGAGGTGTTTCGACAGCAGTCAAGATACTGATCAACAGCTTACCTGTCATTCAGTTTAAGTCTTATTTAGAGGAAAACCATCTTACGCAACTTGTCACTTTCCCAACCTTTCAAAATTCACAAGTTAAAGAACCAAAGTCTATCTTGGACTTAATGATAACTAACGATCCAGACAGATTAATTTACTCAAGCTGAACCTTTGGGGTTTACTCCGTAGGAATAAACTCACTTAACTATTGTAGGTTCAATTGCAACAGCAATAACAAACAATGAACCACATATAACTCCTCGATTATTGCGGAGCAAGGCAAACTACACTTTTATTTAAAATTATATTGGAAATTATGACTGAAATAAAAAAATTTAAAATTATATTGGAAATTATGAAGCTACTTCACTCTACATACTAAGTACTATAATATAACAGCAAAAACCGTCACAAAAGTGGTGAAAAAAGCAAAACTTGACTACAAAGATGCACCAAATTCTTCTTTTAAACATAACCCAAAGGGACTCAATTCTTATGTCAAAAGCAAAATCAAAGTTCACCATAAAATTCATTTACTTGAAGACAGCAATAGATCGGTGATCAACAACATTTTTAACATAATAAGACTCCAAATGATTATTTTTATAGTGTATTTGAAGTAGAGCCGCAAGGACCGCTACCTAATTTTTTAAACCGATCTCCAGCCACTTGCAATAAAGTAGTTGACTTTATCACTTATGAAATAGTCAAAAACAGATTGCTGAAACTTGATCCTTCATAAGCAACAGATCCTGATGGAATCCATCCTAGGGTCTTGAAAAACTGCGCACAAGCTTTTTCTATCCCTTTAACCATGTTATTTAATTCTTCTATTTTAACATCATTTGATCCAGATCAATGGAGAAAAGCAGAAGTAACACCTATATTTAAAAAAGGAATTAAGTTAAAGGCAAGAAACTACCGGCCAGTTTCCAAAACCTCGAAAAACAAAAAAATTGGTGGATAAATAGAGAACAACGTGTCGAAATAGATAATACATTATTGCCATGGAGAAAATTGTTTAGCAAAGTACCTCAGGGTTCGGTTTTAGGTCCGCTTCTTTTTGTGCTCTACATTCACGATTTACCGGACTTAATTTTGAGTCATATAAAAATGTATGCAGACGACAGCAATATCATAGGTATTATCAAGTCTGAAAAAGATGCACTGTATTTTCAAAAAGATCGTTGACACAGCCGTTAATTGGTCTAAAAAATGGCTTATGCCATTTAACATTGAAAAATAAGTTATGCACAAAAAATATATATATAAAAAACCATATATATACAATGGAATCACAAAATGGTCATCGCAAACAACTCGAAAAAGGTAATTTTTTCACTAATTGAGTAGTTAAAAACTGAAATTTCTTATTAAATACCACAGTAAATGCACCGTCATTCAACTGTTTTAAATGTAAACTTTAATAGAACAGTTTATTCACGCTTTTCAATTTTGTTGGCGCAGCTATAATTGCAAATGTTGTCAGAAAAGAGGGGTCCTTGTCTGTCTCCGTCAATAATTAGAAAATGCATTTTAGATAAATTCTTACCACGAACTATTTTTACTGTGTGTGATTTCAATAAGTTTGTAAATAATAGTTATTGATGACTGAATTAATAAATAATAAAAATAAAATTGCATAAAGTTTTCAAATTAGAAAAAAAACTATTTGTACTAAAGCATAATAAGCTGTTTTTTGTGAGCTTGATATATGACGGATTTATAAATCCGTTATATATATATATATATATAAATTTGTAAAAACCTCTCAATTTGAGGGGGTTACAAGTTTTACATGATTATAATTTTTGAACGCTGAAAGATAATACTATGAAACTTAAATTTATTGATGAATATAAATCTAGATGAGAATAGTACAAAAAATATTTTATCAACTTGTTTTCCCTCACGTTTGGAGTGGGGAGGGGGTGGGTGGAAGTGGGAATGAAGTCAAAGGGCTTTTTCGTTCCCAACCTCCAATCATCGCAATTTTTTGCAAAACCTCATTATTTGACATAAGTATAAACATAAAAATGTTTGGAGTTAACTCCATGTCTGAAAGTTAGCTCTCTCAAACACCAAAAAATCATGGCCTAAAAGAGTGTTGAATAAAAAATTTAGATAAATTTATTATTAAGAATAAATGTATAAAGATAAAAAAAAATCTTATCAATGAGATTGTCAACTTACTTTTAAGAAATTTATAAAGTAAAATTTTTATGTTTTTCATCCATTTTACCACTGATTTCAAGTAATCTCACTGTAATTATTACCAATCGTGCTCGTTATATAATCTGTGTATTTTTTGTACAAGCGGCGCTGCGAGGAAACGTCATTAACTATCCAGTAGAATAGTTTTTAAAGAGAAGGACTGGATATAGCCCTATGCTTATTTTTTTTTTTTTCACCAATATATTTTTTAATTCCATCAGAATCTTGTTATTCACTAGAAAATTAAAACAGTGTAAAAAAATCAAGAGTTTCTCTTGATATGTCGACAAAAGTTGACAAAGCTTCGAAACAACAAAAAGAAAAACATCACGCAATATTAAGAGAACTTGTGAAAGAAACCTCAAATAAAACTTGTGCTGATTGTCTTAGTAAAGGTAGTCTGATGATTTTTTTTGTTCTAGAAATACTAATTTTTTTTATATATATAATTTATTATTTATATATGATAAATTATATGTTGCAACCCATGTAGGTAGTTTATCCAAGTTGACTGAGATTTGATTAGATTGAGTTTTTAAAAGTTGAATATTTTTTAAATATTTTGCACCTGCTGTATACTGCGATAAATAATGATATTTATCATTAATCATGATTTATCTATAAGGGTTTCAAAATTACTTATTTATTTAAATTATTTCACACCTTTCATGTAATAATAGTTTTGTTAAATGTTTTGTTAAAAGCTTTACAAAATATCTAGTAATAGTAACAGTAATAGTAATATATTTAAATGAGTCTTTTTAGATTACATGACAAATAATTAAAAAAAAAAGAAACCAATAAAGGTTTTTTTAATTTAAGGCTTGTAAAATATAAACTTTAAGTGAAAAAAAATGTGTTATTTCATAGCATTTAAGTTGATATCAAAACTGAGAAAAAGAGAAAAAAGATTGCTTTCATTAAATTAAAAGTTACGTTTATAACAAATAGTATCTAAAAATTTAATGTTTGTAGCTGCTAAAGCACTAGTTAATTAATAAACACGCAGCGTCAGTAAAAGATGTACTGTTTTCAGCTGTAGAAAAAATCTAATATTAAATCTAAATCTAATATTATTTTTTTATATAGTTTAAATTTTTAAAAATTTTTTTTAACTTTTTAAAATATTTTTAATTAGTTCTACTTTAGTTTTTCAGATTCTATTTTAGATTACATTAGTTGAGTTTTATTAAGTGTGATTAGAGATTAGATTAATCAAGTTTTATTAAGTGTTAACATAGAGTTAAGCAAGAAACTTAATAAAATACAGATATTTTTGATTGGTAAAGTATTTAATTATTTGTTGTTGTTTTCAAAATTTTAATCTTTTTCTATTTAATAAATTCAAATTTTAATAACAAACAACAATACTACATATGTTTACTGTAATTTATGTAAATTTCTTTCAAGTAGTGCTGTTGTTTGATAACAAACAACAACTATTTATAACAAATTTACTTATGTTTTCTTTTTATTTTCAGTGAATCTCTACAGGTTACTTTATTTATATTTATATTTACTATTAAGTTTTAAACCTGATACTAAGTAATATGATTACTTTGATCAGAAATCTGCTTAATTAATGCTTAGAACACCTTAAAATTTTAATATTTAAAAGTAATTTCATAAATCATTTCATATGTTGAAAAATAATATTTATTTGCAAGTAAAGAAATAAAATTAAAGAAATAAGAATTAAAACTATGCAAAAGTAAGTTAACTTAATACTATAATAATAATTTTAAAAAAATTGAGGAAATAGTTCTTACCACAAAAAACATTTCTACATATAAAAAAAATAAGCAATAAAAATAAGCGACTCTGTTGTTTATGATGTTGCTGTATTAAAAAAATGTTTCTTTTAATAAATTTTTGTTTTTGTTATAATTTCTTTTTTTAAACTTATAAAGTAAGTAAATTGAAACTCATGAAGTGTGTTTTAAAGAAAAATTACTAAAATTGTCTGATGGACAATTAAAAAAACTTGTAAGAAAGATAATATATATATATATATATATATATATATATATATATATATATATATATATATATATATATATATATATATATATATATATATATATATATATTTATATATATATAAAACACTTATCTAATTTTTGTGTTCTTCAACAGCATGTTTCACCATCTGTAGGTTCCTGATGAACCTACTGATGGTGAAGAGCACAAAAATTAGATAAGTGTTTTTACTAAATTATTATTGCTCTGTTCTTTAAGATCATTGAGCACTCTATTTGTAGAATACACTAACATAATTTATATATATATATATATATATATATATATATATATATATATATATATATATATATATATATATATATATATATATATATATATATATATATATATATATATATATATATAGAGTGTTAACCAGGAATAAATTTGATACAGCGTTTTGACAGAATTAGAATTTTGTCAAAATATTTCCCAATCACCCCATCCCTTCCTAAGATTAAAATGTGTTCTGGAAATGCATTGGGTCCTTTTCTTATTTTCTTTCCTCTTCTTCTCTGCCTCAGGGCTGCATACATTGATTGGACAGCGCCAAAAATAAAATAAAAATACTATAATATTTATTGAAGATAAATATGAAATCAGCACAAAATTAAATGTGGCTTCACAATGACATGGCAAATTAAACTCCGGTTTCCAAAGATATATTAGGAATAATATATTTTTATATTATTTTAATCAGCAACCCTCGGAATTAGGAAAAATGAGGTTGGCAAACTATTGCAATAAAATTAATCTTTTTGAGGTCGGCATCAGGTTGGCGAAAATTATACAATTAATCTTAATATATCATTGCCGCTTTCATTTTAAGAGTATTCTTGTGAATTTATATATTTTTTTCATTGGTGGGCATTTGTGTAAATAGATTTCTTTCTCGATACATGAGGAAATTGAGATAAATAAAAATAACATTTAATGCCTGCAATTTAAAATATAAGTAAATATGATTTGCAAATCTTCAATTTTTACTAATTACCATAATTATTTTATTTACTATAGTATTACTTATAAAATAACTACCATAAATATTATAATTACCGTTGTTCATAAATAACGTCAGGCTGAGTTTAACTAATAGCTAGAAAAAGAAGATTATTGGCTCTAATGTGTAGAGATTTTTAAAGTAATAGTGGTTTATACTCATTGAAAATCTCTGCTTAAGAGAGTCAATTATCTTCTACTTTCAATTACTCAAATTGAACCATATTCATAAAATATTATTATAACTATGGTTCATTCAAGCATGTAAATTCACTTTTATTTTTTAAATTCAAGCAAGCGGTGAATATACTTTTCTTGTTTTTTGAATTTCTAGAACCAGTTTGTTGTAATAAAAAACACTCTTGTTATTAAACATATTTAATTTACAATTTGATATATGTATTTAATTTATGTTTTAAATACAAGCAAACTGTAAAATAAAGAAATCTATTTTTCTTGTTAAATGAATTTCTAATACCAGTTTGTTATATTGTTTTTGTATTTAATTTATATTTCAGAGGTGGTTTTTTATAAAAAGTTAGTCTAGAAATGATAATGCCAATAAGTAAAAAAAAGATTATAGTTGATGCATTCTGGTAATTCAGTTGATATAAAATACCAAACAAAATAAGAAAAACAATAACTAAAATTCTTACCGTAAATATCTGCATTGATCAAAATTTCCAAAGTATCTGACATAAACGGCTTCTCAATATTTTGAGTTAACTTTGTTGAGAAAATCACATATACTACTTGAAGTAGAGTTTGCACTAAGACTTAAGTATTTTGAATTTTCAGCCAAAACGGGGGAAACTTTTAAAGAAATAGCATTTTTGAATTTTAAACTCAACAAATTTGTTATTTTTTTAAATTGTACTTTATTTCTTGCTACTTTTTTTATATAATAGTTGCTGTTATTTAAATTTTTCAAGCAAGTTGCTGAGAAAATCCCTAAAATCGCTGGGAAAGTTCTTATTCTCAATAAGTTTTTGCCTAAAGACATTTATAGTTATCCAATCACATAATACCAATACCGGTAATTTTATACGGCGAACTTATACCAATAATAGCGATTTTATTTCAAGTTTTACACAATTTATAAATTAGAATTTCTTATGTTATTTTTTATATTAGTATTTAATAACAAATAATTTTCAGCAATTTTCAGAATTATTATTAAACTTTAATTTATGATTTGGCAAACTTTATTTAAAGAATAGGATGTTTTTAGTTTAAATTGAGAATTTTAATTTTATGAGCATTTGGGAATACCACGTTTGATGGGACTTCACAGGGCTAATTTACACCCTGATGTATATATATATATATATATATATATATATATATATATATATATATATATATATATAATAAATATATATATATATATATATATATATATATATATATATATATATATATATATATATATATATATATATATATATATATATCATAGATGAGTTTTTTCCGGGAATTCCAGAAATTTTCCTAAAACTCTTTTAATTTTCCAGAAATTTTCGGATGTTTTTTTTTTTATTAATTTGAAAAAAAAATTACATATTTTTACATAAAATTTTAAAAGCGACAACTTTTGCATTTAAACAAATTTGTTTTCAATAGTTAAAATTTTCACGAAACCAATTTTTGTAACATTTTTTTCTTCTTTTTTTTGTGCTTTTTAATTTATTTAAATTAACTTTTTCGAATATTAGAAATTCCTTTTTGGTTTTGTAACAAGTTCTTTTTTTGTAATGAAATATATTTGGTACTATAACTACAGCATTCATGTTAAGTATATTACCCAAATTTATTGACATAAAAAATTTATTTTATATGACAATGTCTGCTCCGTTACTGACATTTGCTAGTTATTTATTACTTAAAAGCAAAATAGTCTAAGTTACATTTCAGATTAAAGGGAAAATCTTAGTATACATAAAAAATCAGTACAATGTCTTTATAAAAAAGATAGTGATAGGTCTCGACCGAAATTCTTTTTGATTTTAAATTGTACAAATACTGTCCGCTAGTGTTTTTGGAAAATATCATATGTAAGAATCTCTGATTAAATCCTATGTTTTAACTTCAAGCGATGCATTACCGCGATGGCCCTCGCTGTTTAGAGTTGTAATTTTTGATGAGAGAGAAGAGTTAGGGGTTTTAGGTGATTCAGTGGTTGTAAGTGAGTTTGCTTGTGAATCAGGCAGGGAACATTTAAGCCTTAACTAACGTTTTTTGTATTTTTTGGCTGAACAATTAACTGTTTCCAACTCCTCCGTCAATGCTTGTATTTGTCTGTAAACCTTTGTTTTTTGGTAAGCAACCTTTGCTCTACCTCTTTATTTGCATTCATTATTGCTACTCAACTCGCTTACCAGTGACTCTGATAACAATGTGTTTCAATCTTCCTTTTTACCGCTCTAGATTTTGCTTTCTGGTCGGGCCAACGACGACGAACAATTTGTTTTTTTCTTTCTGATAACTCTGAAATCACTTAAACCTTCTTTTGCTCACATCACGTATGCCAACGTTTGCGTTCTTTTTTATGAACAGTGTCTGCATTTTTTTTTAATTATCTGTCCCAAAACACTTTCTGAATTTCAGCACGAAATTTTTTTGAAGTTTTCATGTTATATGTCTAGATCTATTTAAAAAATAGAATAATAATTGTAATTTAATACACCAAAAGTTTATTTATTATTATTGTTAAAATGATTCAGGATATACATTTATCTTAAAAGCCAAATTTATTAGAGTCAAATATAAATATAAACCAAACAAATACTAAAATACTTACAATTAAACAAGTTACTCTATTTTTTACAATCCCTTGTAAAAAATAGTGTAATTTGTTTAAGTTCAAAAATAAAGTAAAAGAATGCAGCGTATATATATACGCTGCAAGGTAATCATATTTCACTGCTGCAATTTTTCTCTAATAGTTGACGTGTTTATTCAATGCAGAAAATGGCTTAGTTTAAATCTTTTGATTTGTTTTAAAACAAATCAAAAGATCATGTATCATACAATGATATATATCATCGTGAAGTCAGTTCTTTTATGTTGTTTGTCAACTCTGTTATTAAGAGGAAATTATGGAGTTGACAGTAACGGAGTAGACATATGTATACATAATCAATAATATCTCATTTTACTAATTTGAAAACGTATTTAAAATCTTTTATTGTCCAAAAGATTTAAAGAGTACTAAAACACATCCTATAAAAATTTGATATTTTACGGAATAAAAAAGCGTTTAAAAAAAAAATTACAAACCAGTGACTATTTTAGAATGTAATAATGGGGTGGACAAAAAATTTAGGGACAGCAATTTTTTGACAAGAGCTGCAACAGGATAAGATGTAAATTATTACATTTATTAAAATACTGTATATTGGCATGTCTAAACTACGAAATTATAGCCCCTATTAGCCTTAATACATAAGAAAAAGAAAAAATTGAGTATAACAATATAGTCCTAGATGCAGGACATCTAAGGAGTGGACATTTATGTTAACAATTTTGCACACAAAATTTTAAATTTTAGTTGAGAATATTAGTTAAAATGCTAGTTAAAATATTAACCATAAGTATTACTACCCGCAGTGCTGTTTTTTATGTTAGTTGTACAAGAATTGTGTTTTTATAGCTGCAGAAGAAAATTTCAGTAAAAGAGTTGATGGAATGAGAAAATGACTCATGATAATACACTTATTTTTTATTAAAATAATTTTCCAAGATTTTCATAAAGTCAAATACTCATCTATGATATATATATATATATATATATATATATATATATATATATATATATATATATATATATATATATATATATATATATATATATATATATATATATATGTATATATATATATATATATATATATATATATATATATATATATATATATATATATATATATATATATATATATATATATATATATATATATATATATATATACTATAAAACTTGGTCGGGAAGCGGGAGCCGATCGCTCCCGCTTCCCGACCAAGTACTCTCAAATACTGACCACGGAAATTATATTTAGTTGCGAAAAACTGGCCAGGTATTTTAGCGGTTTTGAGAACATTTAAGTTTATGTATGAAACAAAAAATTTTGTTTTACGGACATTCATGGAAACATAAAAAACTTAAATGTTCTCAAATTATTCACAATTTGTTTTGAGATTTCTAACATAAATTGTTTTAAGAATATATTATCAATACTATGGCTCATTCTCGGAGCCACATCTACAAAGCCGTAAATCATATAAACTATTATTATTTGTTTACAAAAAAAATTGTTTTAAATATATGTTATTTAAATTGTCAAAATTTTGAAAGTTAATTATAAATTATAGATTTTATTAGTATATTCTTATTTTTTATTTTAAAAGTATGTATTCTTTATGTAAATGTCATTGTGTGTATCTGTTTTTTATCGTAATGTATCTTTTAAAGCAATTTTTATGATTTAATTTGTAAACAAAGACTTAGAAAAATATTTTCGTTTTCAATGAAGTTAATAACCATCATTAAAGTTAATAAAACTAATTATATAACAAATATATTAGAAGTTTCTAAACACAAACAACGCATACAAAGTAACTCGCGGATGAACAAACACCGCGCCTAAGGTTACGACAGAACACAAATATATATAGCAAGTTATTAGATATAAAGTATGTTCAACTTTTCAAACTACTCGAAACATAAAATAGGTAATATAAAAATTAACTTTTTTATTTATAAAATAATTTAGCTTAAATAAAACTAAAACTTTCAAACTTTGTTAAATAAAGAACATTTGCTTCCTTTTTAAACAATCGTAAGATGTTACGTTATATAAAAAACGTCGCTTAATTTTATAAAAGAAATTATGAAAGAGCGATGTTTCGAAAATATTTGTTCTAAATGTAATTTATTTTCCTTTAAGTTTTTTTGCATTAAAAGATATTTTTTTTCCTAATTTTTTTTTTTTGTAATTGTCTCTCATCAGTCCAATTTAAAATCTTAAGTGCAATTTTTTTTTGCTTTTTGAAATGTTCTCAAAACGACTAAAAAATCTGGCCAGCTTTTTGCAACTAAATATTATTGCCATGATCAGCAATTGAGATCAGCCGCTCCCGCTTCCCGACCAAGCCTGATATATATATATATATATATATATATATATATATATATATATATATATATATATATATATATATATATATATATACAGGCCTTGTTTTAAAGCGTTACGTCTAGAGCAATTTACATACGCCTTAAGCAGTTTTTACGTACGCGTAGAGCTGTTTTGATTAAGCTACTTTTTATCATTTTTTAACTTTTAAATTAGCGGTAACATAAAAGAAGTAATTAATTTTCAAAAAAACTACATTAACTTTTAAATAACGATATGTAAAGGTATTTATTAAAAAAAAGAATTTACTTTAAAAATAATTGTTGTAACTTTTCATCGCGATATATCTTTCTTTTTTACAGCAATTAATTTGACGCTAAACTTTTTATCCAAATATAGCAACATGAAAAATTGTTTGTCAATCCTTAACTACAAATTTTTTGGAATATTTTTAATAAAAAGTAGTAATTTTTTAGAGTTTTTAGTAAAAAACTTTTAAAAAATCTATATTCCATATTTATTAATACAGAATATAAAAGTTTTTTGTAATGTAGATTTTTTATGAATTTTTTACTGAATTTATAATAAAAAACATATGCAAAAAAATTTGTAATTAAGAATTGACATTTTTTTTAATAAAATCTCAAAAAATGTCTTAATATTTTTGTTATCATGATAACAAAAATATCAAGATATTTTTTCGAGATGTTAAAAATGTCTTTGCTTTTCTTATTAGTTTAATAGTATATAGCTTATATTTAGTTTAATAGGATATAGCTTTTCTTATTAGTTTATTAGTATATAGTTTAAGTTATGCGGGGGGAGGGGGGAGGCACAGAAAAAAAAAATTTCTTGTTACTCGCAATATTTGAATGAAGACAATATGTTAAAATTCTTCTGCGTGCGATTCAATAAGTTTTTTTTTCATAAATCAAGTTATAATATAAGGCAAAGAAATCATGAGTAGACTACAACATCCGCTGATGACACTAATATTACGTTGAATATATTTATATAACGGAGGTTTTTTATGCACGCGCACATTACAGATTCCATTAAATAAATACTAAGGCACGTTTTAGTTTAATGACAGTCTCTATTTTTTATTAATGAATATGTATTTTTCTTTATAAAACAAGACAAACTAGTATATAAAAACCTTTTTATATTTCTATTCTCTCTAAATTGTTTAAAGTTCGAATATGGATTGTATTTTGAAGGACAAAAGATTTCCTTTAAAAACTTTTAAATCTTGGGACTTTGCCAATGCTTTGCCGATGCGATGATCACAGAAAAAGAGAAGACTTACGTTATTAAAATCAAATATAAGTTATGTGATCTTCATCAAAATAAAATATAATCCTAAAACAATTGTGCCGTTAGGGCAGCTGCCCTACGGTTTATAAATAACACAAGTCATGTTAAAATATTTTAACATGTTACTATATTTAATTTAAGTTGATATATAAATAAAAATAAAAATATAGTTTAATAAATAAATTAAATTTGTTCTTAACAAAGATTACCTCATATTTATTCTTTTTTTATTTTATTAAGTTAAATTGCTTACAAACGAAGAAAAAAAAGAGTTTTTATTTTTTTGTAATTATACGTAGAATGAAAATACTTTTGAGTTTGTTTATAAGTTAAGGAACTTAATTTTTAATAAACAAATTTTTACAAACGTTTATTATAAACAGATACGATTCAAATTGTTAAATATACTTTAGTTGAGTATTTTTTTAAGTTTAAAATTATTTTATTTGAGTATTTTTTTAAGTTTGCACGATTAAAGTTTTGCGGAGAAGTATTTGTTTTTTGTTTTAAGAATAATTAACAAAAGAATTTGCATAATTAAGACTTTTATATTTAATTTAATTTTTTTTTAATTTCCTAAAATTTAAAAAAAAAAGATTTAATCGTTAAAAACGATATTTCTCTGTGTTTTTGTTGTTATTTTATTAAAATATATATTTAAAACATGCGCGGACCATTGCTACATTGGTTATCTTATAGCCTGCTGCTACAAGGGAGTGTTGCTACATCGACTATCTTATAGCCTGATTCGCAAAGGAGTGCTGCTACATCGACTGAAAAATAGCCTGACTCGCAAGGGAATGCTGTTACATCGACTGAGTGTTTGGTTTGGGCAGGCAGTCTATCATTTAAGAAAATTTTTTTTTCCAAGTTTTTAAACTTTTTCTGGTCTGGTTTATTAATGCTCTGACTACCATGCAAGACTATATATATATATATATATATATATATATATATATATATATATATATATATATATATATATATATATATATATATATATATATATATATATATATATATATATATATATATATATATATATATATCAAGCCTTCCCAGGAAAGGCGTGCGGTTTTTTTTTTGTACGACCACGAAAATGTTTTTCAAGTTAGAGGATGTGGTCACAGCCGTTTGCGCAAGTTATATTAAATGCGTTACTGAAAAATTGTTTTAAATTTAATAACTGCATAAGAAATTAAAGTAAACGTAAATAGAAAACAATGATTATAGTTTAAATAATTTGTGTGTTGTTTTTATTTTTGTTTTTTCTTAGTGGTTATTATTATCGGCAACAAAATTATGTGTTTTTTCTTTTAAAGAGGAAAGAGAAAATATGTATTGTCATTTGTTTGTAAAATATATTTGTATAATTATAATGTAACAAGTTTATATCAAGAGTTAAATTATACGATCACGTTTGTAAACTCTGGTAAAATGTTAGGTCTTTAAAATTTTAGTTTATGCAAAGCTGTGTACTTTGTTTATAAGGAGCAAATTATTAAAAGTTTGCTAGCGAGAAAGTTACAAAAAACAAAACAAAAACAATAAACTTACGACTACAAAAGTAATAACACTTTAGTCACTAACTGCATTATAAAAGTAATAAAACTATAATAGTGTTATTACATTTATAAAGCACTTATTACTTTTAAAGTTCACTCTTTGTTCAAACAGCATTATTAATTCCAAACATTTATTAAAGTAGAAAAGCATCTAGAAAAAATAAAGCAGATATTTAAATATTATTAAAAATTTCAGGAACTTTCACATATCACTTAAACAACGTTATAAAAAAGTATTTTATAAAAAGTATAGCATTATAAAAAAAAGGTTACGTAAAAACGCGCGTTGATTTTAAAATCAACCAAAAAAAAATTTTTATTGGTTAGTTTTAAAATTAATGCGCATTTTTACGGTCCATTAGTAACGTTTTTCATAATGCTAAATGCTTAATACGATACGTTTTCATAAAGTTGTCTGTCACGATTTTATAAGTTACTTTAGTTTTAATATTATTTGAACATCTACTTTATTCTTCTAGATATTTTTCTATTTCAATTAAAATTTGGGAAAACTAATGTTGCTTGAACAAAGAATGAATTTTATAAGTTATAAGTGCGTTATAAAAGTAATAACACTATAGTGTTATTACTTCTATATTACTATAACTTTTATATTACTATAACAAAAGTAATAACACTATAGTGTTATTACTTTTGTAATGCAGTTAGTGACTAGAGTGTTATTACTTTTGTAATCGTAAGTTTATTGTTTTACTTTTTATTTTTTCACTAACAAATTTAAGTTGATTCTCCCCTTAAAAACAAGGAACACTGTTTTGTATAAACTAAAATTTTGAATACTAGATATTTTTCCAGATTTTGCGTTTTGCATTTGCTTAATTCAACCCTTGTTGTTATGTTAAAATTATACAAATAAATTTTACAAACATATTGCAATTTGTATTTTTGCTATCCTCTTTAAAAAAAAATTAAGAAAAGGAAAATCATTCTTTTTATTGTAGACTTCAAACTGTTTTTTTTTTTTGCTTCGCCTTATCTAATTTTGTTGCTGAATGTAACTCTAAAGAAACAAAAATAAAAACAGTACACAAATTATTTAAATTATTAATTTGTTTTTATTCTTTTCTATTTCAATCTCTTTTTATTTTGTTAGTTTTGTTTTTTTCATCATTGTTATAAAACTTGCAAACGGCCGTGTTCACGTTTTCTAAAATATTATAATCGCGTGTGGTCATACGAGGCGAAAAACTGCACGTCTTTCCTGGGAAGGCTTGATATATATATATATATATATATATATATATATATATATATATATATATATATATATATATATATATATATATATATATATATATATATATATATATATATATTTACGTCATAATAGCCTCATGGCAAATGCTAGCCAAAGATTATATTTCTATGCATTCAAGTCACCCACATGAAAGAGTTGTCTTTTTCAGTAACATACTTTTGATGACTTTTTAATTATCTAATGTAATAATGCCTCATTATTACATTAGATAATTAAAACATTTTGCAAGTCTCTGTGTTAAAGTTTGTTATATTTTTTTCTATTATTAATTAATAAAACAACAAAAAAATAAAAAAAGTTCTTTATAATATAAAACAAAATAATTAAAATAAAAACAGCAAATCAATATTTTATCTAAGTTCTAGATTAAAATAGTAAAAATAAAAAAGGCAAAAATATATGTATATTTTAAATTCAAAATAAATTAATTTCATTAAAATCAGCAAAACAATTTATTTAAATTAAATAATTAAACTATAAAACTGCAAAATAAACATTTTAAATTCTAAATAAAATAATTCATGCATAAAAGCGTTTTCATGGTTTTTCATAAAAGTATTTAATGAACAAAAAGATGTTGCAATTAAAAATATTTTTATATGCGCACAAAAAAATTTTTTGCAGATGTGTGGGCAAAGTACAAAAAAAGGCTTAAGTGTAAAAGGCCTGGCCAAACAATGAAGACTGATATATATATATATATATATATATACATATATATATATATATATATATATATATATATATATATATATATATATATATATATATATATATATATATATATATATATATATATATATATATATATATATATATATATATATATATATATATATATATATATTTATTGATAAATGTTGTATACTGCTGGAAATACAACTCTTGTCTGTTTAAGAGTGATCAATATCTTTTTTTAAAAAATAGATCAAATTATAACAAAAAGATGAATAATATGGCTGATGATTGCTGAATGGCATGAAACTTTTTGTTCCATCATAAATTGTATTTTTTTCATTTAAATTATTTTATTATATATATATATATGTCATATATATATATATATATATATATATATATATATATATATATATATATATATATATATATATATATATATATATATATATATATATATATATATATATATACATCATATATATATATATATATATATATATATATATATATATATATATATATAATAGCTTGTAACCTTTTAGAGCACTTATTTTTGTAAAGGTAGACGGTAACACATTGTAATATACAACTACAATGTACCAAGTGTGTGATGGGATAATAAAGCAACCCCCCCCCCCCCCCCACCTTTTTAATAAAAAAATTCAAACAAAACATTATATGAATGTTTTTTTTTTAACTTTATACAAAATAGCATTGCAACTTTATCTCTTCCCCAACCTCATCTATTTAGCACAGATGTTTCCATGATGTCTGTGTTCCATCACTTTATATCAAGTTTGTAATAACCATACAAAAACCAATTGTTAATAAAAATGTTTTTTTTTTAATTTCAAAGAAAAATAAAATTAATTTAAAAAAAAAGATAAAATAAGTTCAAATAATGTCTTATTTTATCCATTCAGAAAATGTTTAGTTTTAGTAAGTCTTTAAATTTTTAACAAAAAAAAAGTAACAGAGCTATGTATGCCTGTTTCAGTTTATCAGGCACTTCGATCATTGATCTCAACATACGAGATGTAACACAGATAAAATTAAATATTTTCATTTTTCTATATTATTAAATTTTAACTAGCCTTTAATATTTTAATTTCTCTAGTTAAACATGTCTTAAATGAACAAACAACCAAGAGGTTTGGCTTTGAAACTTTGCAAATTTCAGAAATTTTTCTTGTATCATGTTTATATACAATATTGAGTTGCTATGGTTTTTTGTGAGATCGTCTAGTGCTTCTGCAAGAAACTTTTGATTTGCAATAACCAATGTTTCTGTCACATTTTTTAGAGGTGTAATGTCTATACATAATGTAACAAAGTTCTAATTGGTTATGAAACAGTAATGCTGTCAAGTTTTTCAGTTTTATAAACTAGATAATAAAATCAAATTAAAACTTTTCATTTTGTATTTTGCTAGCACATAAATTGCAAATCAATTTGTTATCCTTTACACTTGAGACAATTGATAATTTAAAATCATGCAGCATAGAACATACAACATCAGACCATCTGTTTCCAACAGTTTCATAGTTGTTTTTTTTTAATGTATTTCTTATAAACAAACTCAAAAGTATTTTCATTTTACATATAATTACAAAACTTTTTTTGTTTGTTTGCAAGTAATTTAAAAAAAACAAACTTAAATATATAAGTTTTTTTAATCGTGTCAAAAAGTTACAACAATTATTTTTAACTGTCTTTCCAACTTTAGTAACAAAATTTTTTATGTAATAGCCATTCAAACTTGTGTGGTTGTTAAAATAATAATTACTTCTTGTATCAAGAATTCTTTAGACTTATTTAAATATTAGAAAAAAATAAAAAATCACTTAACCAAAATCAAATTAAATTTAATTTTAAATCGCGTTAAAAATCATTTAAACTAATATGTCAAAAGTTGTTGATAAAATCTAAATTTGATATTTAAAAAAGATTTTATTTCCTTATAATTTATTTCTTAAAACAGTCTTAAACTCTTCATAATCTTTTGTTTGTTTCACAATTTATTTGTTTTAATTTTTTAAGTATTTGATGTAATATTTTTAATAAAGATTATACAAATTTACAGATAGATATCATTAGTTACCATTAAGATATTTGTAAACATAATTTATGTTCAAAAATATATTACATCAAAAATGTATTATGTTCAAAAATGTATTACTCTTTTTTTATAAAAAAAAAGTTATTAATTTACTTTTGCATATTATAATTTAGAAACTTATGTTTTACATAATGAATAAGTTAGCAAAAGAATAAAATTTCTTTAATAAAAAAATTGCAAAACTGTTTTACATTTTTTTGAAATTAAATTTTACATTTAACGTTTTACTATTTTACATTCCTTCAAAACTAAATAAAAACTTTTTTTAAATTAAAATCATTTAATTTAAATTTTAATCTAAAAATTTTTTTATAAAAAAATTTGTTTTTTTAAAAAATTCAGTTGCAGTAAAAGCTTTTTTTTATGACCTGATATTTTCTGAATAAAGGTCACATAAATGATATTAAAAGATAATTTAAATAATCCATAATAAAAAAAGTTTTTTCTTAATGTAAAACTGCTGAGCACAGTTTCAAATTGCCATTCTGTATAATACTTTTATCAATAAAATTGAAAAAAGTATTGTACAAAAGAATGCTTCTTAACAAGGCCTTTTTTTGACTAACTTAGTTCTATTAATCTATACTTAAATAAAATTTGTAAAAAAATAAAATAACATTTTTGTTTAAACAATAAAATTTTGAATAAAGTGTTTTTTAAATACATTTAAACGATTGTACAATTTTTTAATGTTCTCTAATTATTAATAGAAAATGTGACTTTCAAAATATATTTTTATTATTTTAGATTACTTTTATAAGTTTGATTATTATTTTATCAACAAAAGTATTTCTATTCAAGTAATTCTATTCAAGATTCGATTTGATTTGCAAATCAAGGCCTGCTTTGATTTGTGATTCGAAACCAAAAAAGGTGATTCGCAGGGCCCTAATATATATATACACACACACATATATACATACATACATACATACATACATACATACATACATACATACATACATACAGGAGAGATTATTATTTGAAACTTATTATTTCTCAATGAAAAAATATCTATTTTAGAAAAATAAAAAAAACATTTCAACTCAAAATCCAGGACAGTTTGTCCCTAGGTGCCAACCCCCATATCCTCATTCAACATAAGCATATACATATAAATATTTTAAGTTTACTCCATGTCTGGAAGTCTCAAACAACAAAAAAAGCTGTATCTGCCCCTATATATCTATGATAAAAATTGTTTATATTTTAGTTTGGTAAAACAATTCTCATAATTTATAATAATTGTTTTACTTGTTAACTGAAAGTGATAATCACTTCAACAAGTAAATCAATTATTAATTATTGTTAACAAGTATTGTTAACAAGTATTGTTAACAAGTATTGTTAACAAGTTAACAAAAGTATTGTTAACAAGTATTGTTAAAAGTATTGTTAACAAGTTAACAAGTAAATCAATTATTAATTATTATGTATAAAATTCTTTACTTGCATTTTATAGGACCAAGATGGGCTTCTTGGAGTTTAGGTGTTTTTGTTTGCATTCGTTGTGCAGGTATTCATAGAAATCTTGGTGTTCATTTGTCAAAAGTCAAATCAGTCGACTTGGACTCATGGAACTCAGACCAAGTTGAGGTTTATCAACCTAAATTTTTTTCTGCTAGTTAAGTCTATTTTTATGATTTTATTATTTTGTTATCAAAAAAGTTATCAATACAAAGATATGTTTTTTTATTACTAAATACTATGATTTTCTTCCTTAAATATTTTTAAACAAATAAGAGTAATTTTTAAAACAATTTATTGTTGTATAGAACATGTTAAAATGGGGAAACAAAAGAGCCGGAGAGTATTATGAATGCTATTTACCCACAGAATTTTGCCGACCAAATGAAAATCAGTATCCTTTTTTAATGATGCAGCTTTTTTTATTTTAGTTTTGTTTTCAACTATTTTTGCAATTATTTCAGTTTATTGGTAAATACAATGATAACATTAAACAATACAATGTGTTTTATAAAATATGCATGTAATGAAATGATAAACTAATACACATAAGTATAAAGTGTAAATATGCTATAAATATCTCTTGTACTAGATAAATTATATGCAAAGTATAAATAATGTAATTTTAAGAGTTTATAATTGTTGAGTTTATTGTTATAGAGTTATTTATACAAGTAAATGCCTATTTGCATTTTGTTTAAGAAAACTTAACTTATTCATAGTGCTGTAGAGACTTTTATTCGAAATAAGTATGAGAAAAAACTATATATAATGAAAGATGGTGAACCTGCACCAAATGATTCTTCAAAAATCAGTCTAGTAAAGGAAGGCGAAAATAATGAAAAAGAAAAGGTATTTACATTAGTGTATATTATTCTTTTGTATTTTGTGTGTGTGTGTGAACACACACACAAAATACAAAAGAATAATATTGCTGACCACGAATACAAAAGAATACTATTGCTGACCACGCAAATGATTTTTTTTGTTGACAACTTGACCGCGACTGTTTAGATGGCTTAAACATTTCAGAAATGCGCTGAAAAAAGAAACGCTAAGCTAAACAGTTGAGCTTAGCATTTTTAAATCTTTTTTTTAAGTCTGAAAACAATGAAAAAAATTAAAAAAAACTGAAAAAAAAACAAACAATTCCTCACTAAAAAACAAACATATAAGCTTTAAAATAAAATTCAAAAAACTCAAACTCAAGGCGAAATTTACTTTTTTGTTACTTTTTTAATTGCGGTTGAAATAAATTACTTTAAATCTTTTCTTTTGAAACGTTTCATTGAAGTTACTTAAAATGCTTTTACAAATCACTTCTAATGAATGTTTATTATATGAAAAAATTTTATTTAAATTGTTGTTTATTTAAAAAGTCAAACTAAATTATTGAAATGAAAAAAATATAATATTTTTAAATTGCATAAACATTTTTTTTGAAAAAGTCACCAAAAAAAAAAAATTATAATAAAAAAGTAATCTTTTTAAAATAGTAATTTTTAATCATTTCATTAGTAAGTCAAGTATACAAAAAATTATTTTAAACAATTCTTTGTAAAAATTGAAACAAAAAAAATAAAGCTGTTAAATCATTCTATTGCAACAGGAAGATTTTAATTAAACTTATTCATAATTTAATATATTTAATAAAAAAATCTTATTAATGGTATTTAGAAAGACATGGAAAATAGTTTCAAATGTTTAAATTTGTCATAAAAAATACATGCCTACTAAAAAAAAATTTACATTTTTAATTTACACAAAATGTGTTTATATTAAACAATAGTTATAATTAATTTTTTATTTAAAGCTTTCGCTTAAATAAAAGTTTCCTCACATCTCATCTTGAGTCAAATAAACTACTGTCAGACAATCAATACGGTTTTCGATCCTCTTGCTCTACGGCCGACTTGCTAACTGCTGTAACTGAAAGATTTTATCGTGCATTAGATGGAGGCGGTGAGGCTAGGGCTATTGCTCTCGACATATCTTAGGCTTTCGACAAAGTTTGGCATGCTGGTCTTCTCCATAAGCTTGCTTCATATGGTGTTTCTGGGAAAGTTTTTGAGATTATCAAATCATTTCTTTCTAACCGGTTTATTAAAGTCATCCTTGAAGGCTAACACTCTTCTTTATTTCCAGTAACCTCTGGGGTTCCCCAAGGTTCCATCCTGGGCCCTGTTTTGTTTCTTATCTACATAAACAATCTTCCTGACAACCTTTCATCTAAAGTAGCTCTTTTTGCTGATGACTCAACTTTATACTCCTGTCTTGACAAAAAGTCTTCTCTTTTCGATCGCCTAGAACAAGCAGCTGATCTTGAATCCGATCTCACTTCAGTAATAGATTGGGGTTCACAGTGGCTTGTGAATTTCAACTCTAAAATAACCCAGTTGCTTACTGCAAACAACTACCAAAATATGGTCAACATTCCTATATTAATGAATGGCAATCCTCTTACTGAGTCCTCCTCTTTACATCTTCTTGGATTATCGCTTACTACTGACCTTTCATGGAAACCATATATACAATCAATTGCTAAATTAGCTTCTGCTAAGGTTGCTTCTCTTCATTGTGCTCGTCATTTCCTTACTTCTGATTCCATTCTCTACCTCTACAAATCTCTTATTCGTCCCTGTATGGAATACTGTTGTCATATTTGGGCTGGTTCTTCTAACAATTCACTTTCTCTTCTTGACAAGGTCCAAAAACGCATTGTAAATGTTGTTGGACCTGGACTATCTGCTAAGCTTGAACCTCTTTCCCATCATCGTAAAGTTGCATCTCTTTCTCTTTTCTACAAATACTATCATGGTCACTGCTCAAAGGAGTTATCATCTCTAGTTCCATCAACTAAAATTCATTCTCGTTTTACTTGTCATTCAGCTAAGTCTCATTCGTTTACTGTATCTGTCCCTGCATGCTCTAAAAACTTTTATTCATCTAGTTTTTTTCCCCGCACTTCAATCCTTTGGAACTCTCTCCCATCTTCATGTTTTCCTGACTCATACAACCTTCAACTTTTCAAGTCTTCTGTCAACCGTTTCCTTGCTCTATAACTCGGTTCTTTTTTTTTTCCTAGTAACTCCCAACTTAATAGTGGTTGCTTGCAGCCTTGTTGGGAGTGAATGCAAATAAAAAAATTAAAAAAAAAATTGTTAAAAAAGATCAACAATTAATATTTGTTCGTAATGTAACGATTTTTGGTCAAATTGTAAAAAAATATTAGAGTTGTCAGTTACAGAGTGTGATCACACACCACTCCTGTCCAAGCCTATATATATATATATATATATATATATATATATATATATATATATATATATATATATATATATATATATATATATATATACATATATATATATATATATATATATATATATATATATATATATATATATATATATATATATATATATATATATATATATATATATATATATATATATATATATATATATATATATATATATATATATATATATATATATCAGGTCTCGTTTTAAAGCGTTACACGTCAAGTGATTACGTAAATTGGCTTAAGGCATTACTTCTCTTAAGGCGTATGTAATGCCTTAAGCAAATTTATGTAAGCAATAAGCAATTTTGGTTAAGCGACTTTTTATTAGTTTTTAAATTTTAAATTATCCTATAAGCGGTAAGATAAAAGAAGTATATAATTTTTAAAATAGTCACATTAACTTTTGAATTACTTTTATGTAAAAATATTTGTTAGAAAAGTTTAAATGACAATTATGTTAAAATAAGCGCTATTTACTAATGAAAAAAACTCAAATATAATTAAAATTTTATTTTTATTTTTTTTTATTTTATTGTAATGATTTATTTTTTCGCTTAAAAAACACTAATACTTCAAGCTTGAAGCAAAGATAATACAAATACTTTAAGCTTGAAACAAAAAAAAGCAAAGAAATTATATAATTTAATTCTTATAAAAAATATATGGATTTAATTTGAAAGTAGTTTAATAAAAAAATATAATTTTATTCTGATAAAAAAAATATATATATATTAGATTTTAAAAACATATAATTTAATTTTGATTCAAAAAAAATATTTAAGTTTATAAAAATTAAATTTAATGCTTAGGTTTAACTTAACTGTCAAATTTATTTAAAAGTATTACTAAATGTTGTTCAATATTTAAATTTTATTTATTCTGAAAAAAAAATTAGCTTATTTTTATTGAAATAGAACAACTTTTTTCTCTCTATATTAAATTTTAAATAAACAGCTGCATTAAAAATTTGCACAAAACCTAAGTTAAAACTTTTTTTTTTTAATAACACAAGTTAAATCGCAGCGATTATTTTTTAATAAACGATATATACAGCAATATGATTTTAATAAAAGATCTTTAAAAAAATAATCTTTGCTTTTTTTCACACATCTAATGGTTTAAGTATGTGTGAGTAGCTTTTTTAATAACGCAAGTTAAATCGCAGCGATTATTTTCTAATAAACAATATATACAGCGGTATAATTTTTATAAATGATGTTTAGAAAAATAATCTTTGTTTTCACGACCAAATCGTTAATAAAATTTAAGGGAATGTTTATAAAAAATAAAGAAAATTTTATGTTGTCAAATTTACATTAGGCTATTGCGTTAAGCATTTCTTAAATAAAACAAGACCTATATATATATATATATATATATATATATATATATATATATATATATATATATATATATATATATATATATAAATTAGTAGATAATCACTTAACAAAAGTTTTTTTATTTTACACTGTGTTTCATCAATAAAGACTCATCAGAAATCATATATATATATATATATATATATATATATATATATATATATATATATATATATATATATATATATATATATATATATATATATATATATATATATATACATATATATATATATATATATATATATATTCACATTCCACTCTTTTTATGTCAAAATCTTTTGTATTTTATTAATGTTTTGGACTCAAAAGTGTTCTTTTAAAGATATTTCAAGTCCACTGCTTGATTTAATGCATGTATTGCTGGTGTGACCAGACAAATTGGTGTTTTAACAAGTTTACAAATAGTGTTGTGTTGATTGAGATGGTGTGTTAAGATTTTTATTATATTGAGTTTGTGTAAGTAGAGCTTGTGTAGTTTGTGGTGGTTCAAATGTTTCAACAGTTTGTAGTTTAAATTAATCAATTTTGTTTATATCGAGTGGAAAACAGTTTTTTGAAATCCTCAAATTACTTGTAATCGTGAAAATGCTTCACCACTTTCAAAAAGTTTGGCTTTAAGCTGAACAAAACTTGCTTTTGATAAATTACTACATAATGTGCTTGTATAATGCACATTATGTAGTAATTTTTGCCAAACTTTTTTGACATAACAATATACTCCCACATCTAATGGTTTAAGTATGTGGGAGTAGTAGGCCTTCTTGTAAGAGGCGTGCGATCGCACGCCTTATATGACCACGCATAAAGTCCACGCATAAAGTTCTTTGTTTTAACAACTTGACCACAGCTCTTTGCAAGTTTTGATAATTTGCGCGCTTAAAAAATGCGCTAAAAAAAAACAAAGCAAATTGAAATTAAAATAAACAATCCATAAACTGAAAAGAGAATAAAATCCTTAAAATAATATATAATACAAAAATTAACCTAAAAAAATAAAATATTCAAAGAATGAATATAATAAATAAAAACCAGGAAAAAAAATCAAAACATTTATTAATTAATCTAAAATTAATTGTAAACGAAAGTAAAAAAAAAAAATTATCACAGCTCTAATAATCTTTATCATTCCTTTCCATGAATAATTAGCCTAATACAAGGGGGAATCCATTGTGAGGGAAAGGCCCCCCCTCCCCTCAGTTTATTTATTTATTTTTTTAGAAATTGATGTTTAAAAGCGTAAGTAATTTAGGCTGTTTAAAAGTGCCATGAAATTTAATAAAAGTTTTTGGTGCAAGTTTAAAATTTTATTAAAAAATTAATAGGATACAGGGTGCGACAAATCGACAAAAGTGCGCTCATTTCTTAAAAGACAGGCAGAAAAACAAACATCACGTTTCTTTAATTTTGCTTATGCCATTTGATTAGGATTTTTCAAAACGAATGTATCACTTCAGCAATTTTTTTCAAAATAATTTTGCGATCATTAGTTTTTTATTTATTATAAAAAAAAACATATTTAATATGAAAAACAATTAATTTCACAGACTTAAATTAATGCCAAAACATAAGTACTTTTTTCCAAAAGCGTCACTTTTAAGTAAAATAACTAAATATGCTATAGAAAAAAGTAATTATGTTTTAGCATGGTTTTTGCATGCGCTCACAAATGCATACATAATTTTACTTAAAATGAATGCTTTTGCAAAAACCGCAAAAGAAATCATGCTCAAACATTTCGATTGCTTTCTTTTATTGAGAAAAGCGATCATAACGTTTAACGATGGTTTCTTTCGTGTTTTTAGCAATTACATTAAAAGTTTAAAGCAAATGTATTCATTATAAATAAAATTTAGCATGCTTTTTTTAAAATTTTCTTATTTTCCATAAAGTGAAATAATGTTTGATTGCATATTAAAACTTTTGCACTTTTTTTATTTTAATATTTCAAGTTTTTTTATTGTGCATTTATCATTAATTTGCGCGCACTTTGCAAATGTGTAAAAAAAAGTTTTTGAAAAATAAATTTACCAAGCATCTTTGATATATTTAATAACTTATTAACTAGAATAAAAATTATTTGAATTTTATTTGGCATAAATCTCTTAAAATAGGTGTTCGTCAAGAAGTAAAGATACGCAAGTCAACGTTCATTTAAAAAAAAAAACGATATGTCACGCCCTGGGATAAAAAATAGTTGGCAGATACGATTGTTTCAAGATTATTGTAATTACTTTTTTTTAGTAAATAATTTCTTAATTAGATTTTTGCTTTAAATTCTAATCTGAATATTTTTTTCAATGATTACCTTTAATTAAGTTGCATTAAAATACTCAGGAAATTTTGTGGGAGTTTAATTGTAATTATGGAATCAATTAAATTAAAAATCGCATTTTTTTTTTTTTAATTTTTTTAGCGCATTTTTTAAACGCGCTATTTATCAAAACTTGCAAAGAGCCGTGGTCAAGTTGTTAAAACAAAGAACTAAATGCGTGGTCTATATGATTAAACATGGTCTATATGTTAAAACAAATATGTTAAACGTGGTCTATATGTTAAAACAAAAAACTATAAGGCGTGCGATCGCACGCCTTTTACGAGAAGGCCTGGAGTAGTGAGCTGGGAAACATATTAACTTGATATTATTCTCAAAGCATATTATTGTTGGTTTAAATAATTTATTCAGCCATTGCATAAATGGATCTTCCATCTGTCCTAATGGTAAAGTTGTATATTCAACATTTGACAAACCACTTAAAAACTATCTGTAGTTGTTTTGACCTAAATATTATGAATGGTGGAATTGCGGTTCCTGCTGCATTGATACAACTACCAACTGTATAGTTTATTTTTTCATTAGTACTGACCAATTTTAATGGATGTTTAGCATCACATCTGAAAATTATTGATTGCCTGCTTTGGTTACTAGAAAACCCAATTTCGTCGAAATTAAATAAATAGCACAAACTATTTCATTAATATTTACTTCAAGAAATTGCTTTTCGCATGTTTAGAAATGTTTTGCTACAATTTCTTTAGTGCAAGATGCTGCTCTCAGTATTAATAAGTTGCTTGCACCTTTAATGCTCCACCTGTTAATAAAATAATAATAGCAGTCTTTTCCAGTTTGATTTATAACTTTTAAATAACTGGCAACAATATCTATAGTTTAGCTACCGGCAACCGGCAGTTTAGCTTTTTGTTCTACCAAAATCCTAATCTGATAATTTTGCCAGCATTTTTACTAAATATTAATTTAACAGCACTACTTAGAGTTGTTACTGTACCAGAGTCTTGCAAATTTACATTGATTTGACAATTATTTACATGATTTGACAAGGTACTTTTGGAATATTGTATATTTATGATGCTTTGCATAAACTTATTTCATTACTATTTATTCTTCTAACTGCCATACTTATTTGGTCCACAGAGTATTTTTTTAAAGTTTTTTTTAAATAATATTTTAGCATTTTGAATTGATTTTGTTAATTGATTTAAATTGATTTTGATTTGCAAAAGAAATTGTTATAAGTAAATTATAGGAAAGAATAGGAAATAATAATGATAGAAAAAGATCATTATTAATAGAGTTAAGAAATTAATTAGATGTGAATAATAGTTAAGTGTGAAAATTATTAGTGTTAAGTTTTGACCAAAAATATGATTTTTCCGTACCGTTTTAACTTTTTTCAGAAAAAAACAAATTCATTTCTGAAAAAGGATTCTTAATAAGCGTAATGGCTTACATATTATTTATTGGATCAAAAATCCCAAACTAGTTTGTTCACTAACAAGCAACGGTCCTTCATCAAGCATATGTGTTGGGTTCTATTGCTTTATTTTTCAACTCTACATAGTTTTCTTCGAAAATTGAAGCTCCTTCCACTCAAAACCTCCATCACATTAATTTGAAGTATTTATTTTGACATTTTGTTTATAGAGAGACTACACACCTATTTGTGTATATAGAGTGTAGGTTTATCATCATTACAATAATGAATACTATGGGTATATTTTGCTGTAATAATTGGGTATATTTTGCTGTAACAACTTGATATATTTTGCTGTAAAACTAACTTAACTTTTTTTTCACTGTTGTTGTTTATAGTTTTTTTATACAGAAAGGTAATCAAAATATTGTTTTTGTTCAATATTGTAACGTTCATCGAATAATTATTATGAACAAGGATTAATTTAAAGTATTTTTATTGAGTATTATAATTTTTTTCTTTGCCCTGAACCATCTGCTTTATCTTATAAATTTACCAGGGCAAAGGTCAGGTTTGTAAAAAGTTTGATATTGATGTACACAGGAGAATAATTTCTAAGTTTTATGATGATTATTTTGATTTATTTTGTGCACTGTAGTTTTACCTTAATATTTTATTCTTATGGTCATACTTTGAGTCATTAATTCTATAAATAAACAGTTCTATTTATAAATATCTATTTATAAATATTGTTCTTGTACAGAATACTGTTGGCATATCTGGAATGTTGTGCTCTTTCTTTTTTAAACAAGGTACAAACATACATTATAAACATAGTTGGATCTGCTCTAGAAGCTAAGCATGAAACTTACCTTAACTAATATGATAAATAAGATCATAGCACTTGGTTGACTGATGAAGCTTTAAGTCTACTGTTTGCACAACCAATGGAAACTGTTTCAATAGGACATAAACAAATGCAGAAATAATACCAGGGGATGTATCAACAAAAAAGCATAAAGTCTAAGTGAATTCCTTTAAAAGCTGTTTTTATGGTACAAAATGTATAAAATTAATTTTTTGCATCTTTTTTAAAAAGAAGTTATGATTAGATGATTCAGATACAACAATATTCCATTATAGGGTGGATAAGAGATTTATAAAAGTAGTAATTTGAATCCAAATTTATAAGAAAATTTCAATAGTCCTTAAAATGTTTTAACTATATTTAAAAAAAGCACTTTTAATTGTATTTCTTTTTTTTTTTTGTTATTGGTCTTGGTTATTTGGTTGGTTGAAATTACAGAAGCACATTTTTTAATGATGGCAATGAACTTATGACTTTTTTTGGCAGTTACTTAAAAGTAATATTAATAAGTGATTTTTATTTTGCACTAGCAGTTTACTAACATTGTCAATCATTGACTGATGGATTTTATCTTTCTTGAATGGAGAACACTTTGTCAGCTTGAAACATAGATCCAATCTAGTTGCAATTCAAAATACATCAATATTTTTATATTTCGCTTGTTTTTGTTAAATAATGTGTTTAGAATTAGTACAGACTTATAATGGTTTTACAAACTTAGACCTTTTGCACAACTTACACCTTTTGCACAAAACTATTTCCTAATATCCTATATTTGCACAAATTTCTATTTCCTAATATCCTACATCCTAGTCAATTTTGGATTGCAAGCCACAAATGCATGACACAATGCCGCTGGCTGTAAAAAGATTTGACTTTGCTTAAGATCTGTTGCAGCTTTAAATGAGTTTAAAATATTTGACAGTTCCATGAGAAGTTTTTCATTATAATAGTTTTATATTATTGATGTGAACCTTGATGAACCATAAGCTCTCACCATAAGGGGCTGTTCAAATAGTACGTGTTTAAATAGTCTTAAGGGGAAGAGGGGGTAATAAAAAGTGTCACTAAGTATCACATGGGGGAGGAAGTGGTTTGCCACATTGTAATGTGACAAAAAACATTTTAAATTAAATTGTTTATCACTGTGTAAATCAAATTAGTTTAAATTGGAAACTCTGAGGTATTTATATATAATACTGATTTCACAAAAAATTATATGCAACAACTTCACAAATAGCAAACGTTTTATTTTAACTGTCATTTAACAAAAAAATTTTGTTTTTGTTAAATATATAAAACATAAAATACATACTACATAAGTACTAATTTTTAATTTAAATGTTTCAGTCTGATTATCTCAGGCCGTCATTTATAAATGTATATAAAGTGTTTATAATCGTATATAAAACATTAAATACAGCTAAGTACTAAATTTTAATTTATGTGATATTTCAGTCTGATTAGCTTAGACTGTCGTCAGACGTAAAATAATATACATAATAATAATAAAATACAAATAAAATTTGTTTTTGATAAATAATTGCAATAGATTTATTTAAATTTACGTTGTATGAAACTATTTTTGTAGTAATTACATGCATTACGAAGGAACATAGAATAGAAAGTTCCTCAAAGGATTGCCATACGGCTACTAATGTCTAAGCATTCAAAGTACCTTACCAAAAAGAATTTGTACCAATTGTAGTCTATATTTTGCCACTATCAAACCAATGAAACAATATAAAACAGTTTGCTCAAGTATTGGATAATTGAATGAGATTCAAAAAATTAAAACTCATCGCCTAGTTGTTCAAGGTCTATCTGAATTCATGTTTATCTTTTTAAATTCAGAAAAAAAAAAACATGATCAGGGCGATGTTGATACCTCTGACCTCAACAGGCTTTCATTTCAAATTGGACATTTGACAAAAGTCCAATTTGAGGACAAATTTAGGTCTTAAAAAGAAATATGTCAATTTAATTTTTTTAAAACATAAACCATTACAATTAAATAAACACTTATGAAAATTCCAAATTTTATCTGTCACATCACACACAGAAGAGGAGGGAGTGTTGGTGTTCTTAAAAATAACACAAAATGTCACATAGAGAGTCTCTAAAAATGCCTAAAAAAGGGACATGTATTATTTAAACAGCCTTTAAGTTGCATTTGTTATCTGGTTTTAGAAATAAAACTAATCTTCTGTCTGCAATAAATCTGATGCTAATGAGTAATGAAATTTAGATACCATTTTTAACACTTTTTGACACTTATGCAATAATTTTGCTGGGTTAACTTATTTAAACAATCATCCTTTACAAAAAATGAAGATTATGGGCAAAACAATGATGATGTGTTGGTAGGTTGACCAATAGATCACAGCCTGACTTCTCAAAATGAGCAGTTCTTTTATTATACGACATATACATCATTTTGTTAAACAACAAAAAAGGAAAATTAAGTCTTTTCATAAGTCTCTAATGAAAACTTTTAATGAAAAAAGAAATTTTAGGTGTGAGTTTGTATTTTATAACTATTCTTGATAAGTAGTAGTTGGCAAAATGTTATAAGAAGTTGATGTAGTGATGTGTTGTGCCTGTAATTCAATTTAGTTTGATGTATCTATAGAAAACTATATGTGTGGCCATTGGTCAATTTATGATAAGTGCAAAATTGGTCATTTTGAAATAAGTATGCAGTTTTGTTATTTTTGATCTTTTATTTGGTCAAACTATGGTTGCTATAGTTTTAAAAAAAATAATTTATTTTTCATTATTACCTGATTTATGGCAGCAAATCAAATTTTCAAACTTTTCTCTTGCAAAATGTCATATTTGTACTTATCATAAATTGAACAATGGCCATAATAAAGGATATTAAAATTTATCTGAGTTAGGGCTACTTTTTCCAATTTTTATTTAGTATTTATAAGTCTTAAAAAAAATCCTTTTCTTAAAAAAAAAAATGAATGTAAGTTTTAGTCTTTTATTTTTTAATTCTACATTTTTAGCCAGTGCACCCCCTGGTGTCAAAAATTTTTTTTAATTTCAATTCGCTCTTTTTTTTTTAGTAAAATTATTATTTTATGTAACAAATAAAAATCACACATTGTTGTAATAAAAAGAATTTTTTATAGACTCAACCATCGACTCGTCAGCGAAAAGAGCGATCAGATGAACAAAAAGCTCCAAATAATAATACCATATTAGATATTGCAACAAAGAATACTGTTTGTTGTTACAATTAATCATTTATAATTATTTTGTATCTGTTTAATGATACTTGTTATTAACTAATATTTTGTTATGTTCTAAATAATATTGTTGAAAAAGTTTTTTTTAATCTTTTTGTAGGAGTCATCTTCTAAGGTTGTTTCTCATCCACCAATCAAAAGTTCTTCTACCAATGACTTACTTTCATTATTTACCCCGTCTCAAAATGACGCAAAAGTAGATCTAGTTAGAACTTCTGCCAGCAGCAATAATTTATTAAGCTTTGACGGTTCTGTAAGTATATAGACAAATGTCTATTAGATTTTTTATTTTATTTAAATACAGCATGTGTGTATGTTTAATCAAGTCATATTTTAGAGTATGCTTATAAATAATTTTTTTTTTATTATGATTTGTCTTGTCCTTATAATGCACAATAAAAAGTACGAATCTTATTAATTGAAGAAAGACTAAAAAACTATAGCCAGGAAAACATGAACGCAGGAGAGTTCTAAATCACTGATGTTCAAGGTAAAAAACTAGGCGAATAAAAGCTTTTTGAGCATGAAAGAACAGTTACATAATGATGAGTCATACGAGATTGAGTTTTGGTTGATGGAACAAGTGATGATAACTTGCTTGAATAGCAACCATGATAGTATTTATAGAAAATAAAAAAGGTATGCATCTTACAGAAGAGGTTCAAGCTTAGCAGATTCTTTAGCAGATTTTGTTAATAGTAAGAAAACGTTTGCAAACGTTCAGAGAATAGGTCAGAGAATAGAAAAACAAAGTTCAGTTAAGCACTTGTTAAATAGTTTAGAGAGTAATAAAGTGAGTTCTAGAGAACCTATTTGTAACACTGTGATAGGAATGTTGTCTGGACCACAAGCTGTAAAGGAGTTTAAGTGGGAAATTAAACTTTAACAACAGAAGCAGAAGTGATTTGAATTTCTAACAGTGAATTAATCTGTTTCTTATGGATGTCAGGAAGAGTTTGGTCATCAGATTGAATTTAGAAGTGAATTAGAAGAAAAGTTCCTTGTAAATATTTCCGCTTTATTCTTAGGAGAGGTAATAAGAATGTTAGACTTGCTCTAATGACATTATTATTAAACATTTTTTTTTTACATTGTAAATAAATATAAACCATTTTTAAAATTAGTAATATATATATATATATATATATATTATATATATATATATATATATATATATATATATATATATATATATATATATATATTCTTCCTATTCTTAATTGAATATATATTAATATATATCCTTAATATATTCTTAATATCCTTAATAATTTTTATATATCCTTAATATATTCTCAATATATCCTTAATATCCTTAACATATCCTTAATATCTTAATATATTCCTAATAATATTTATATATTCTTAATATTCTTAATATATCTTTAATATCCTTAATATATTCTTAAAATATCCTTAATATTCTTAATATATTCTTTATAATCCTTCATATTTCTAATATATCCTTAATATACTTAATATACTCCTAATAATATTTATATATTCTTAATATTCTTAATATATATTTATAACATATCCTTAATATATCCTTAATATATTTTTAATATTCTTTATATTTTCTTTATATATCCTAAATATCCTTAATATATTCTTAATATCCTTAATATATCCCTAAAATTTTTAATATATCCTTAATATACTTAATATATCCTTAATATATTCTTAATATATTAGTTCTTAATTATTATTAGGAAGACTGATTAATCATTAAAAAAAAAAAAAAAATTATAAATTATTTTATTTAGCATTCATCCTTTGAACATTCTTCTACAGAACTGTCCCAACCTGTTGCTCATGATCTATTTCAAATGTCAACTAGTACGCCTAGTGTACCTCAAGAACCCCAGAAGTCAGCTAAAGGTATTTTAGTTATTTTTAACTAATTATTCTTAAGTTATATAATAGTTTTACTATTTATAAATCTTTTACCTTTTTTAAGATTCCATTCTTTCACTTTATGCCACTGGCAACACATCCCAACAAAAGGTATATGGCATTCCAGGAGGCGTTTATTTACCCCAACAACAGTCACAACAAATGGTAAACCAAGGTCTTTATGGTTATCCACAAGTACAAAATCAGGTGATTGTGTAATCTTTCAATTTTTTTAAATTTGTTGTTATTGTTTTAATACTAAATTTTAAGAACTTTTCAGAAAAGTATTTTTTTTTAAAAAAAAAAGAAATTTAATTTTGACCTAATTAACACAAAATCGTGTATGTTGCATAAAATGCACAAAAATTAGATGGTTTTTTGTTTCTATGTTTTTTTGTTTGAACAAGTTTTTTAAGTACTATTTTATGTTTAAGAATAAGATCCACAGATCCATCAAAAAATAAAATATTTTTAGTAGTTTCTCCTGAATTAAAAAATATAAAATCAAAAATGAAAGAGTTGTATTACAAAAGTATAATCAAGGCAGGGTTTCTTTAAAAGTATATATATATATATATATATATATATATATATATATATATATATATATATTATATATATATATATATATTTATGGAAGTAATCAAGACAGAGTTGGATGTTTCTTTATAATCTAAAAAAGTTATTTAGTTAAGTTTCTGACCACTGTAAAGTGATCAGGAATAACTTAGAATTAATTTTTTTTATATTTAGTCAAAAGTGCTGAAAATTTGCTTTATGATGTAAAAAAGGTATATAAGGAAAGAAGACTTAATCTCTTTAATATAGAGTCAATTAACAGACCATTTTATACCCAAAGGTAAAAAGTCACATTATGTAATCTTATTCTAATGTTACTAGATTTTGCTGAAAATTAAGTTTTTTAATTCAAGATATGGTATGAGATTTCCAGTGGAACAAAATGTATCAATATGTACATGTTATATAACAACATATATGTTAAGCTATATTCTTTTGTCTATATTTTAAAAAAAAAACAAGGTCTTTATAATAAATATATTATGAAGTTATAAGGTTTTATCAATTAACATATAACTTAACATAAATAATGTTTCTGTATAAATATTTAATTAATAGATTTTATAATAAATTTTTATAAAAATTTTTAAAATAATAAATTTTACTTCTTTAACTGGAACTATTATAGGTCAGGAGCTTTTTCTAAATCTTTAATTTTATTACCATAGTACAGAAATTATTTATAAATCCTTAATTTGTCATATCAACATGGGTTCATAGGCCTCTTTTTATGTTATAATGTCAATAAATGATGTTGCTTGAAGATTTCACATAATTTTCAATAGTTTTCTGTATATTTGAACCTTAATGTCTGATAAGAATAAAATAGTTAGAGATGTGTCTGTGCTTCAATTTTATTTCGTACCTAAGCTTTCAGTTAGAATTCTTGAAATTGAATTCTGAAAAATCTAAAATATGCCTGGCTTTTTTCCAATCTAAAGATAACTTATACTACTAATAATAAGACAAGTATGAAAGTTTTTAGAAATTAGAATCACAGACAGGAAAATAAGATTCAGTTCTTGACAATGGAAAAGTTCTTTGCAAATAGTTTTGCCTTATTCTTGGGAGAGGTAATAAAATCATATGTATGAGTGACAGATAAAATCTTAAAGTTGTCTTTATTAATGACATAGTTATAGGATTTCTAAATGTCTCTAGATCCCAACTTCTGAGATAAAATACAAGATTTAGTAATCTAAAAATAATGTCAAAAAGTACCTTTTTGCATCAATTTCTTTCAACAATTAAAGATGCCAGAGACTAACAAATCAAGGAGTTTGATTAGGGTTGTCTGAAAAACTATTTACAAAATTAATTAAAGTAAGAGGTTAAGAAAAACAAAAATTTTGAGCATTAGTACCAGCAGGGTCAGTAATACTATAGCCAAGCCATTCAGTATGATGAGCATTAAAATCACCAATAACAACAATATTGACTGATCACTTGATCAAAAATAACATGGATTTAATCGATTTGATGGAATGATTTTTTTATTAACATTTTAAGGTTTTTTTTTAAATGATGAAAATATTATATTTATCAGTCAATGTGGTGATCCTCCATTTTAACATAGAAATAAAGTTTTTTTTCTTTTTTTAAATACATTATCTACATACATATCTGTATAATGTCACTACATATATAACGCATGTTGTTACTACATACATATCTGTATGTTGTCACTACATATATATCTTCAAAACCAATAAAACAAGTTGTTCTTGAAAATTTAAAAATATTTTGTGGAATTGACATTTTCACCTTGTTGTAAAAGATTAAACCAGCCCGACAATTGGCTGTGATAGCACAATTTTTTAAAGAGAATACCATTTTAATTAATATTTTTTAGGTGTTATATTCCTTTGAAGTTGTTTTATATCTTTTCAATAACTTGAACAAGTTGTTTTCTCTATGAAGCTGTTCAAATAATACGTGACTCAGGGGGGAAGGAGTGTTGGAAAGTGTAACAAAATATCATATGGGGATGGGGTGGTTTGCTGCAGTGTAAAAACATTTTAAATTAAAATTTTTATTATTTCTTAGTTAGTTTAAACTGCAAAGTTGGAGGTATTTAAATATAATAAGTTTGCCAAATTATCCATCAGTGTCTTTGAAGATATTGCTAGTCTTGGGTCCTAAAGAAGTGATGTTTCACTCCCAGGACGATTTAAGCTGATCATAAGGTGACTTAAGCTGATAAGGTGACTTAAACTGACGATGGTTTTGTAATTGCTCCTCAATACAAACTTATTCCTTCAGTAATCTAAGCCATAGAAATCAAACAAGATTACATCGAAAACAAGCAGTCACATACTCTTGCCTAAACTACATAGAAAAAAGACTAATCGAGAATGCAATTTTTGCCAAAGTTGGTGAAGTTTTAGATTTGAAACTATAACCCAGTACAAAGAACCAAACAGTGTGTACAGTTAAAGCAGTTTGGAGCAGAGTGGAATGCTAAGCATGTTCAAGAAAGTCAATACTTCAATTTGTAAAATTTAATGATCAAAGTGGTCATCATAGCAACTTACTGTTTCATTTTATTCCAAATGGTTTTTTTCCTCCACCAATTTTTTTGTTCCAAAAAGAAGATGAAGAAAGGCTGTCTTCTCCTTGTTTCAAGGAGAAGATGGCCTTGAGTGCAATAATACAAAGAACAATTTTGCAGGTTTCTTTTTAAAATTATCACTTAGCAAAACGATTTTTCCCAAGACAATTACAAACAAAGTTTTTCCCCTTTTATGTTATCCAAGGAAAAACCAACAGTCCAATTATTTAAATGAGGTGAATGTTTATTTAGGGGAAATTTTTATTTTTTTATTATGACAACTGAAGTTTGCATCGGATTAGGTAAACGCTTTTTCCTGGTTCTAGTACTGCCTCTGTGTTTTTGCTTTAATATACATTTTTGTGCACTAGGTCTACTTGAAAGCTGTAACATTTAATGCACACAAGGTTAATAACTATAAATCTCTTTATAATTTTAAAATTCAGTAGAAATAAAAAACTAAATTTTTTTTACCGTCGTATATGTACTTCATACGTCTGATTAAACCCACCCCCTAGTCAATACTGAACCCCCAAAAAATGGCTGTTTCAGTATTAGATCATCGGTGACATTTTATGGACTGTTTTTTAAAATAATTCAACATAAAATAAAACATTAAGTTACAAAAGTTTTCTTTTTTTTTTTTTACAACCCTCTTAAAATAAAGAAATTGACGTAACTATTTTACGGAGGCTGTAAAATAGTTTCGTTTGTTTGATCACTAGCGTAATCGGAGACTGCTTTGCTATTGCATTATTTCAACACGATTTTAACCTTTATGCTTTAAAGTGTTACTTTTATTGTTTTTTAATTGTGTTTTACTAAGTTATTTAGTTTTTAATTTCAGGTAAACCAAATGAGCTACCAAATGCAGCAAATGTCAGTTTTATCAAATAACTCTCAAGTTAGACTTCCACAACAACAACAGAATTTGATGTATAAACAACAGTTTAATGTTCCAAACCAACAAGTGAATAGTTTTATGTCTAACCAGGGATTTCCTTATAATACTGGTTATATCAGCAATCCGCAAAATAACCAAATGGCTAATTACCAAAATGTAAACCAAAGTTTATATTCACAACCTGCTTTTAGCGGCCAGCCATCGTTTACTGGTAATCCTGGGGTTATGTCAAATCCTAATATGTTTACAAACAACCAGAACAGTATCATTCCTGATATGAACGTAGGACTAATGGGTGGTATAAATCAGCAAAATATGTTTATAAAAAACACCGAAATGAGTATGACCAATTCATCAAACATAGGAAATGGTGGTTGGTTTAGTCAGCAAAGTAACGTAAACAGTAATAACAAAGGACACACAATGAATAATCAGTTATGGAGTTGAATTTGCAGACGTTGTGATAAACATATTGATGTTTTTATGGTGTTTTTTTTTTTTTAATTATTTTTAATCTCTCGCGATTACTTTACATTGTTTACACCACTTGCTTTGAATTAGTTTTGTTGTCTTGAATTCTCTTCTAAAATTATTTGCAAACCTCTGGTTTCTGATAACCTTCTTTTCTATGGTCTAAAACAATTATTTTGTATCATTCTGTGTTTTCATCTATTTTTATTTTATTTTTATCAGAGTTTTATAAGTATCTTTGTGAATTTTGTTTTATCAACAAATTCATTCGACTAAAAATTATGAATGTTTTTATCTATTACGATGACAATTTTTCTCCTCTCGCTTTATTTAATTGTATTATTTTAGTTGTTATCGCAATTTTTTACGGGTTTATCCGTCGAAATAAATTTAGTATTTATAATCAAAAAAAAATTGTAACTTTCATTGATTTTAGACTTAGAGTAGCAAATATTTTTTTTATTTTTATAATTTGAGTTAATCGAAAGTAAAGTTTTGATTTTATATTACGCTTGCAAGGTTTAGTTTATAAAACGAAATTTAATGTTTTCTACAATACCATTAAAAATAGGTATCAAACACTTTAAAACATGTTGTCAATCGTCACATTCTAATAAAGAATGCAGTCTATTGCGATCTCCGTACTGCAATCTAGATCGCTACGATGATGTTATCAAATTATCTTTATCAAAAAGATCATAGTGATATAAATATTGCAATCTAGATTGCAAAGATCAAATTCGGCCATCGTGTAAACAGCGTTTTTGATTGGGGTTAATTAAAAATTATGCAGAACTGTTAAAACCAATGACGTATAAATATAACTAGATGCGTGACTCGCAACTGTTTCCGTATACATCATTGAAGCCAGCGTCCGCCATTTTGCGGTACGGCAAAAACGTAAGACGCGATTATAAAAACATAAATAATTATCTAAATGATAATTGGTCATGAAATTTTGATTAACTTTTTATTATTTTGATAAATTTGATTTGATTAATTAAGCATCTATAGAGAATTAATTTTTACTATATTTTCAATTTATATATATATATACATTAATTACTAATATATTTCAAATTTTTGTATTATTTTATTTGAGACCAGACATGATATTTCTATAATAAAATATTTCTCATAAATATAACAATAACTTATAATAACAATATTTCTATAAATTATATTTGAAATATTGATGATATAAGGGATCCGTTAAATGTTTAAGGTTCTTGAGGCACCAATAATGATTAATAAAGCGAATTTCAAATCATGAAAATTTACAAAAATAAAATCATATTTTAACATTAGAATACCTAAAATAAAACAGTAGAAGTATTACTATAGTGATAAAGGGTAGATTTAAAAATATTTAATTAAAAGTAAGCATGAATCAAAACCTGTAAATTTTTAAAGCATTATAATAATAAGGCGCTTTTTTAAAAGTCGAAGAACTGCTTTTATTCCTTGAATAAGTTCGAGGTAATATTTTTGACGTTTTGAGTCTAATGGTTAAAATTCTAACAACAATTTTTTTTAAGAATTGATCAATATTTAAGTCATCATAAAAATGATGCGACTACATCTAAATCAGTTGATTTGTGTACGATTTATGTTTACACTTATTCAATAAAACTTTGAGAAATAAAAATAAAAACTATATATAAACAGCAATTATATTTAAAAAACATAAAACTACTAAAAATTATCCAAATGAAGATTTGAACCTTTAATCCTGTCGGCCGCGCCTCAAAAAATGACACTTTTCATAACCACAGAAGTATATTAAATAGTGTATATATATATATATATATATATATATATATATATATATATATATATATATATATATATATATATATATATATATATATATATATATCTGATATAGCTATACTGTATGGCATACTATGTCATAGTATCACACATGACATAGTATGCCATACACTCCATTAAACTCAAAAGTAAAAACTGAAATTTCAAGGTTTTAAAACATTTTTTTTCTAAATAGTTTTGGAATCAAATTTCTTAGAATTTGCAAGACGCAATAATCGTATACCAATTTCACTTCTTTTTAACTTCTCTAAAATATTAGAGCAACCATTTTTATAATCGGCTTGGTACTTTTTAAAATGAAAATTATATTTAGTTATTATAGATCTTAGAAAAGATCTATAAAAAGCTCTTGACACAGTAGACAATTTTATTCTTATAAAAAAAACAAGATAAATTTGGTATTAAAAATACATACTTAGGCTGAACTATTTAAACAATAGGAAACAATAGATATCATATGAGGAAGGAAAGTCAAACTACATAACTATACCTTGCTGTTTTTCCTAAGGATCAATTCTAGGTTCATTTTTTTTTTTATTATTTATATAAACAATTTCCATAAATTTTTAAATATTTTAAACTCAGTTCTATTTGCAGATGACACGAGTTAATTTTAATGGAGGTGTTAACATTTTATTTAAAATAGAGTTATTTTGAATGCAGGACATAGTGATTGATTCGTATATTCTGAATTTTTATTTAAAAATAATAACACGCACAACAATAATAGCATATGGTGAAAGCGCTTTTATCCGAGTTTGAAGACCAATTTTAATTTTATACATTACAAAAGCACCATCATATGCTTGTCCGCTGCAGTGTTTAATATCAATGTTTTGTTTTTCAAGCTCAGATAAAATAAACTCAGTAAATGCTACAGCATTGCTGTTTCCTAAAGTATAGAAGCCTATGAATCTTTCGTTAAAATTGGTTTTAAATTCAGGTTTCTGTTGAGCATCACCTGAATTTAAAACCAATCTTAACGAAACTGGCACCTGATTAATTCTGGAAATATCAATAGTTAAATCCACTGGCAGAGGAAGGTTTTAAATGTTTGAAATAACCTACTTTTAAACAAAAAGAATATTCCAAATTTTTTTACGTTCATATGTAGGCAAAAGATTCTTCACAAAAAAAAATTACTGTGTTAATTGAACAAGAAACCCTAAAATCTTAAGATTTTAGGGTTTTGGCTTTAGGGCTAAGATTTTAGGGTTTCTTGTTCCCATTCTCCTACCAGAAGAATCTTTTTGTCATAAATATGAATTTAAAAATATTTGGAATATTCTTTTTGTTTAAAAGTTGGCTATTTAAACATTTAAAAACCTTCCTACGCCACTGGTTTACACACGCCAGTGGTTGATTCAATAATTAGCACAAAAAAACTGGGCCAATTTATCGTCATCCTTGATTGTGGATAAAATTTTAGAAGTTTATAAATTGAAATCATTTTGTAAATTATGACTTAAATACAGTTCATTCCTCATACTTAAGATGATCATATTTGGATAATAGAGTTAACGTTTCAAGAAAATTGCTATCGTTGTTAGCTGTACCTTTACTATTACCCATTTAGCAATGTTGATATTCTTTGTGTCCTCTAAATGATAAACCTTGTTTTGCTAAAAACAACGTTACGTCTATTATTCGGTTCAAGACTTCTTTATTCTTTTCTACTTGGCAATACTCTTGACTGATCAAACTTGATATAACAGCTTTATCATTTGAAATAAAATATTTAGTTAGCAAGTGTTGGCGTATTGCATTTTGATGCTGATGAGAAGTTTCGTGTTTAACATAATCTATTCCTTTTTTTCCACTTGTAAACTCCTGCTGCTGTATCAGACCATTCTTTGCTAAAATTTTCAGCTTTAAAATCAGCAAATAACCAGCAAGCGTCGCAGTACATTTTTGATTGCTAGATGAAAATAAACGCCATTTTCTTTCCTTTTTTATATTTCCTTTTCCAATAGTTTTTGTATACTAAGATATTTGAAACTTACAGCCGGCTTCATCAGTTCGAAATTGAAAAGATATGTGTAGACTTGGCTGACATGCTCCTATTGCACACAACTTCCTTATCAGCTTTGCGCTTATATTCGCATTATTATATAGTCCGGGATATTAAGGGAAGTCCGATTGAGGAAAAAGTGGTTCTTGAACAGTTGCAACTAGTACCGGAGTTGAATGAAATTAAGACCTTAGGAAATTAATACTTCAAAGTAATGTTTCCCCGTTTAATTTTGACGTTATGGGTCATAATTTTGCGCGAAATTATAATTGGAGCGGTAATTTGTAGGGGCGTGCCGAAGCTTCGGCAATTTTGCCGATGCTTCGGTTCGGCCGAAACCAGTTCAATTTTTTGCCGAATCTTTGACTTTGGCAAAAAATTTTAAGTAATTAAAGTTATAAGCTACTGTGGGACAAGTTATAAAAATAAGCTAATTGCCAGTGTCTAATAAAGTTATAAATTTAGGACTACAGAGTTAAAGTTGGAGTCTATACCATATACTTAGTATTGTTTACTCCCAAGTGTCTTGTTATGGAGGGGATAATAATAAATAAGTAAAAATATTTTGAAAAAAATAATAAAATTATGGAAGGTCCTCATACACTTTGAAAGCTTCCAAGTGTGACTTTAGATGAACTGAAGCAGCATTTCTATGCAGAATAAAAACCTTATAATTTAAAACAAATTAAAAGTTTTTAAAACCTTAACTTGTATTATGTAACGATTTCATATTAATTATTGTGTGGGATTACCGCAAATAGAACAAAATTTGGTTTCAACATTTGACCGATAAACCTTAGTAATCTCTCTTTAAAGAAGATTAAAGATACGTTGCTACTATTTTAAATTGTGTGTATGTTTAATTTTTTTAAATTTTATTTAACCATATTAATAAAAATTTACAAATTTTCATCGTAAATTTACAGAAATCGGTTAGGTGTTACTTATATAGATACAAAATGGTCAATGGAGTGACACATAAAAAACAAAAAGTTCTCAACGACAAAAAAGGAAGAAAAGCAAATGAAATATAAACGAGGAGAATAAAAAAAGAAAAAAAAAGCCAACAAAAACTAGATAAATTAAAAGAAAAAGAAAAACAAAGATAATAACTATCCTTGCTCTTTTATTAATATTATGAATACTTCTAAATTGAATTTATATATTAAACATGTAAACCAATATTCTGGTTTCTTCTTATGATATTATGAAGACTTTTAAATTTTATTTAAAATAAATTAAAGGTTGAAGCTTTGATTACTTTGAGCTTATATTTATCATCAAAATTTATTTAAATTAAATAAACAATTTAAATCGAATAAATATCAGCCTGCTCAGTCCCTGTTTATTTATAAATATAAAGTAAATAATAATATAATTATAAATAAAAAATTTATAAAGTATTCTATTTATTATTTTATTTAAAGCTCACTCTACAGAGTTAGATTACTATGGAAGCTTTTATCACAGATAGTTAATATTTGATTTCAGATACTGATGCAGATTAATCCATTACAGAGACAGAAGAAGAATGAATACTAAGATTTCAAAGTGTAAAAGATTAAAAAAAGCTATAGAAAATAGTTATGTAGTGTAAACTCAAAAATAATAAAAAAAATACTTAAAAGTGTGTAAAAAAGAAGTTAGAGAGAAATCTATCATTTGTACTTTTTTTTAGCAGCAGGTTCACAACAGTTGTAGTGGAATCCAAAATGGTCTTAACTTGGGTTTTTTTTAGTTTAGAAATTGTTCGTTTAAAGAATACAGAGAAGTAAAAAAAAAAAATACAGAGAAGTAAAAAAAAAAAGATATTGAAATAAATAGCAATAAAAAGATAAAGTGTGTTTCTAAGATTTTTTATGTTGTAAATACAACTAGATCAGCTAAGAGTGTTTATTTAAAGAAAGAGTGATCAAGTGCAAAAGATAAATTTACTCTAGTAATGTTTAGAGATTTTTATCCACTTCTATTAACAAAAGGTGCATTAGAAATAAAAATAAAATATACAGCACATGAAAAGATGCTATATAACATTAATATGGTTTGCACACAGAAAAAGTAGAACTAGAAGTAGGAAAATTTGGGGAGAATGTTTCAAAAAAGCTTAAGTTTAAAAAAAAAAAGCTCGGTGCGGTCAAGTATCAGAAACGACATAATGAGAAACTTTTAAACAGTGGCGCTGAGAGCTTTTGCCCTGCCTGGAACAGTAACCCTGACTGGCGTCCTCATTTTTATACGATTTTTCTATATTATTAGTCAAGGACCTTGGTTTTGGTACCTTTTTTGTTTTACACCCCTGCTGATCTGAATGCTGATTAAATTTTAAGTATATATAATGCCGAAGCTTCGGCTTCGGCAAAATTTCAGCTTCAGTACATCCCTAGTAATTTGAGACTCTAAAAAAATAAAACATACGCAAAGAAAATGTATAAAGAAGTCATTCTATTGTAAATCAAAGTCAATTTGATTGCAAACGCATGTGAAAATAAAACGTTATCTAATAAAGATTGCACAAAAATTTTTCTAGTGAATCAGGGCCGACAACACCGGGGCGGAGGGAGGGTGGCAGGGAGCACGAGACCCTTTCCTTTTTTGCCAGAGGACCTTTTTTTTTTTTTTGGAAAATTTTAGATATTTTAGAAATTGACGATTATGCCTCTCCACTTCGAAACCCGTATCGTCGGCCATGTGAATATATAAAGAGTTAACTGTGCCAAAAACAAGGTGACCTAAAGTCTCCAAATATGAAGTATTCGGAGACTTTAGATCACCTTGAATAAAACCGAAGAAAAGGTTCATTCATTTTTTCTACAAAATCTGGGTTTAAAGGACATTAAAGTTAAACGTGCACATCGTACTGGGCAAAAAAAAGTTGGATATCCGAGGGTAATACTTTTAAAGCTTCAAAAATACAAAAACAAAGCTAACATTTTAAAAGAATCAACTCGTCTCACAGGAACAAGCATTTTTGTAAATGAAGACTTTTCTCGCGAAACGGTTGCAATCAGAAAAAAATTGTTTGCGGAAGTAAAAGAACGACGTTTAAATGGTGAGAATGTTTCGGTTCGTTACGATAAAATTATTTCTTTTAAAAATAATGTTTTTAAAAAGGCTCTAAACAAATAGTCGAATTACACATTCTTAAAAAGAAACCTTAGTTAACCTAATTTCAATAACTATGGCTTTATTGAATGATTTTAAATCCATTACTTTTAATTTTTTCGAAGGAAACCGCTTTTCCTCTGATGAAAACATAGATCCAGATAATTTTTTTTTGCGATACATTTACTGATTGTGCTTATTTTTATCCTAAAGAATTAGAAGGTTTTATTTTTCAGAATGCAATTTAAAAAGGTTCAAATCGAATTAGAATTCTCCACCTCAATGTAAGAAGTTCGAAATTTTGAAAAACTTTTTAATTTCAATTTTTTAACTTAAATTTTTATAACTTTAAAACTTTTTAATTTAAATTTTTTAGAAGAAACAAAATTTTTTTTTAATATTATTTATTTAACTGAAACATGGGTTACACAAAACGATTTTGAAAATAACTTTTATATTCCTCATTTTAAAATTATCTCACACACTCTAAGAAAAAATCCGTTATATACAACGAATTGTATCTGTCGCTATTGCACTAACGGGAAATCCGTTAACTTAACAAATTAAAATTTTAACGGATTGAAGTCCGTTAGAAATAGTCCGTTGAATATACGGATTTATATCATTAGTGCAACGAATAATCCGTTGAAATTAAAGAGTTATTACACTAGGCAGCAAATTTTCCGCGGTTGTTATTCTTTTGAAATCACTTTATCTAAAATAAGAGAGGCCAGAATTGTGACCAAATAATCCTTATATTTGTTAATGTTTGCATTTTTATTTAATTGCATTTTATTTCGATATTTTACTTAAAATTGACTTAAAATTACTTAAAAAACCAAAAATTGAAAACTAATCAAATATTTATAATATTTAATCCAATATACTTTAAATTACAATAAAAATAGTTGAAAAAAAATATTTTAGATACACTATACTCAAGCTATACTACAATAAAATACTAAGTATATTACAATACTAAGTATATAAAATACTAACAATACATTATACTAAGTATAACATCAATAAAAATAGTTGAAAAAAATATTTTAAATACACTATACTCAAGCTAGTACATTTATATAAAACACACGCATATATATAATAGATGTTTAATATAAATCAATGCCAAGATATTAGTTTTTGGTCGATAGTTTTGGTTTGGTTGGTTTAAATAGGTTTTGGTTTTGAATATTGTTGTTACTTCTCTACAGGTTCAAATCGGACACCATCACAGGTTCAAATCAGACACCATACTGTCAACTCCTTAAAGATTAAATAATATAAAATAAATTAAGGAAAATACAGCAACTTAATAACATACCTAGTTTAAAACCAAAATAAAATGTTACTGATAATACTATAGATTTTTTTTTGCTAATTCATTATATATAAATTTCTATTCAAATTTTGTTATTTTGATAATATCTGTTATTGCTTTCTAAAGATAAAGTTAAATGGTACAAGTAAATTAAAATGTAAATTTAAAAAAAAGTATAAGATTACCTTGACACTATCTGATAACTGAAAGACATTTCACATACATCAATACCTGTCAGGAGCAAAAAATAAGGTCTCTAAAGTTTTAAAAACTATGATACATCAAAACAAGATTAAATATGCAGACCAAAAAAACGCAAGTAACAATATAAAAAAATTAATTTTACAACTTATTTAAACTTACAGGGTCATACCACTTGTCACATGTTTAAAATAGCTAATTCTAAAAAAATAGTGAATATATAATATAGTAGAATAATAGTTAAAAAGTGTGATTTAAACTTAGTCGTAACTAAATAAATATGCACGCGAAAAGAAATCCAAGTTAAAATATAATTTTTTTTAAATTTACTAATTCAAACTTACAGTGAGATATCACAAGCCATGTGTCTAAAACAGTGAATTCTAAAATAATATAAACACGTCAGGTTAATAACTTATTGTTATTATTAATAGTTGAAACTTAACTTAATAAATATGCACGCCAATAGAAATGCAATTTACAATATAAATTTTCCAACCAATTTAAACTTACAGTATAACAGCATATACCAAGTATCTAAAATAGCAAATTCTAAAATAATATAAACAAGCCATACACAAACTTAGTTGTAATGTAATTATATAAACATGGAAGTCAAAAGAAATGCAAGTTAAAGTATAATTTTTTTAAATTTAATAATTCAAACTTACAGTGGGATACCACATGCCACGTGTCTAAAACAGCAAATTCTAAAATAATACAAACACATCAGATGTAAACTTAGTTGAAACTTAACTAAATAAATGCAAAAGTTACAGTATAAATTCTACGACCAACTTAAACCTACAATGTGACACTAAATGCCATGCCTCTAAAGCAGCAAGTTGTAAAATAGTATAAATAACTCATATATAACCTTAGTTGTAACTAAATTAAATAAACATGAATGTTAAAAGAAATAGAAGTTCCAATATAAATTTTTTAATTTTACAACTAGTTTTAACTTACAGTGGGATAACAAATGCCATGTGTCTAAAATAGAAAATTTTAAAATAATTTAAACACACCAGTATAAACTTAGTTTATGATATTGGATGCCACATGTTTAATTTAAAAATTAATAAAAATTGCAATTTATAAAAGCATATTAACTATCCATGTAAACTTAGCTGTTTAACTAACCTTTTACTACTAGTAAAGGATTAGTTGAACTATTATTTACATAATATAGACTATATGGATTGCATATATATGGATTGCATATATATCTATCTAGAAAATTATGCAAGAATATATATATATATATATATATATATATATATATATTCTTGCATAATTTTCTAGATTTAAACATGTAGTAACTTACCATATCTGACATGTGTTAACTTACCAAATATGTTATTGTATATTATTTAGTAATACTAATGGCTTTAATATATCATATAAAAACAATTTAAAATAGATTCATTGCTTTAAAGCATTGTTAATTTAAAATAAACCTTATTGTTAAATTTTCTATATAAAGCTTTATATAGAAAATTTAAAATAAGTTAAATAACCTTCGAAATTACACATAACATAGCGTAATTTAAATTATATTTATTCATTTGCTTTTAAACAAAGCATTTGTCTACTAAATGTAAAGACTTTTAAAAAATGGCACATTACTCTTACTGCATCCAAGTTTTATCTACGATGTAAATGTAAATGTGAGAAAAACGCATTCAAAACTTTATCATTTTCAAAATAAAAAGCTATAATATACTGAAAAACCTACCTACTAAAATAATTTATCAAACGATTAACAAAATAAGATGCTCCTCATAACGACACTAGTCGCTACAATGCGCGCTTCATAATGAATTTTTACTTAACGGCAAGTAATTTATTTGTCGATGGACAACTTAGTTAACAGGGAAACAAGTTAGTTACTAGGAAAAATAAAGGTAAATTAGTAAAATAAAGTATATTGATGCTGACCAGTGCCGTACTATCGCAAGTGCAACAAGTGCAATCGCACTGGGCCCCCTATTAAATACATTAGAAAAACTTCTCCAATACCATAAATTACCACGAATTCAAAGAAAAAAATTTTTATTTTAGTTTCTGCACAGGGCCCCCAAAAGTTACAGCACGGCGCTGATGCTGACGTACGCACAGAGGATAGTATCCCCCCCCCCTAACTATCTCAAATTTAAATTCTATAGTTAAATATTATACTATACTTTGCTTTTGTAGTTTTAGTGCTATAACAACTTTTTTGAAAATTTGAGATCGTCGCAAAGTTTCGTATACAAAACTTTTTTTTTTCAAGATCACAACTTTTAAAAAATTATTAAGGGAAATGTTTTTTCATTATATAGTTTGTTTTTGTTTACTCATTTGAGATTTGTGTTTTTAATTTATTTGGAACCAAATAGGAAAGAAAAAATGTTGAGGCACTATATTCAAGACTTTCCTGTTTTACATTTTTCAAAGATTTATTTACTTCATTATTTCAAGCACTTCTAACATAATCTAATAACTTATTTTGTATGATCTTTTTTCTATAACCACAGCTGCACATTAGTAAAAATAATAAAGCTCAGGGATAAAAAAACAATGAAAAAATATCTAGTTGACAAAAAATTATATATTTAAATAATTTAAATTTTAATATAATTATATAAATAAGATTATAAATTTCCACTAAAAAGAGTCTCTTTTGAGCTTTTTTCTTTCAGTTTAAAAAAAGATATCAAGATAGATTAAATCAATAAAATAAAAACATATTTGTTAGAGATAAAAAAAATCAGAAACTATCACTTGAATACATTGTATATTTTAGTAAACTAGCCAGTAGTTCAATTACACATTTAGGCTTTTTTCCAGTGTCAAGATCATAATGAGTCTGAATAAACTGCCAAAAATAATCAGAAATTGGATCATATTGAATATTGAAACACCAGTAAAGTTTAAGCATTCGATCTATACCTTCCGTTATAGATTTGCCTGCATTGATTATTTTTTTTTCATATGCAATGTTTATTGATAAAATAGTTTCGCCTTCCTGCCCTTGTATTAACAAAACAGGATATGGGTTCTCAAGATTTTCTGCGAAAAATGCAATCGACTCACCGACCTAAATATTAAAATGTTATTTTTTAATGCTTGACAATAAAAATTATTAGAGATAGTGGCTTTTTCATTTTATTGCAAATCAAGTATCTGGTGGTCATACTTCTCAAATACGCTGTATGAACATTTTTAACATAAAAAAATTATTTTATAGAGGTAATACTTACATTGCATATCATAATGTGTTCCATTATCTCAGGGGCAGATTTCCTTTGCTTTCCTCCTTTCCGTAATAAATAGCATAACATTTTGCATGCATTATACACTCGCCAATCTAGATAATAAATCATGACGTTTTCAAAAAAGGTTTTCTTAGGCATACCATTTTCAATAGTATGCTTGAAAAAAAATTGAAAAAAAAATTGAATATAAACATAGTATACCATCATTACTCTGGTTAGGTGCATTGACTAGGTTTGTCAGATAACTAACTTTCATTAGTCCACAATACTGATAAAGTGGCTGAACAGTTTTATTCAAAAATGTATCCAATAAATGTGGCTTACATATAGGATATTTGGTTGAAAATTCAATATCAATCTAAAAACGTCATTATTATATCAGAAAAAAATATCAACTAGATAAGACATTTATCGAAAAAAAAGCAGGGTATATATATAATCAAATAAAAATATAATCATATAGTACAAACTAAGTAGAGAAAATATTTAATGTCATTGTTGAATATATTCGTTGCACATAGAAAAGTTAAATGTATGTTTGTACAAATAAAATTTTAGCAAATACAGAATAATACCAATTCAGGAATTAATGCAAATTTAGGATAATTTTTTATAATCGTAGACAAGACTGGTTTCTCATCTGCAACCCATGTCTGTCGCAAACAAAAAGTAGATTGTGTACATCGTTTTATTTCCTCGACTCTGATGGAGGCAAGATATCTTAGTTTGTCAACATCTTCAATGTTTGAAACACCTATGTAAAAGTCAAATGTTGTTTTAAATTTTTTACCTTCATCTAATAATTTGCAAATGAAATTAAAATTAAATCTAAGAAAACCAATTCATTGGATTCCATTATTTAAAACTTAGTATCCATGTTCATAAACTTCCAAAATGAAAACAAACCTCCACATATCATACAATCTGCCAAGCCACGAGGACATCCTTCTTTCCATTTTTTTGAGCAAGAAGCTTCTTCTGTTTCTTCAGTAAAAACCCTGGAAACAGTAGAATCAGGTATTTTGATTTTAACTGCTTCCCTTTTTTGTGACCAGGTATGCTTTTTAGCTGAAGCTAAATAAAAATTGGTAAGACTTTCTTAATTTTACAAAAGGCTAATGCATTAATCAAGAACCATTTAATTTATAATTTGTGGTGCCACTTGATTATGAGCCAATTGCTCCACATAAGTTGGGGCAAATACTAAAAGACTATACATTATAACACCATAGTTATAATACAATTTTAAATGTTACGTGATAACATTAAAATAAGAGACACAGTTTAAAAATAAGTTCAAATGTTTTGTTAATAATATGATTATTATTAAATACTTACGCAATAACTTTCTCCTTGCATTTTCCAGAGCCCTGTCAAGATACCCATTATAACTTACAGGATCATAAAAAATGCTGCTTGGCAATCCAAGAGTTTCACCTAGCAATACTGCAACATTGCTTTTTTGAAATTTGTTTGGATAGTTTCCATATAAGCAAACCATTTTGTGCATAACAACTCTAACAATATGTTGTCTTGCATTGCAATTGACATTGAAATTATTTATTTCATTCATATATTGTAAGGTATTCTATTTGAAAAAATGAAATTTTGTTAAGTAAAAACAAATTATAATAAAATTTAGACAGTTAACATAAACAATTAATACTGTAATATAAAGGACATGGTAAACAATGAAACTTTATATTATTTAAAAAATGCACTCACTGGATGTTGTGCTAGGTAAGCCTTTAACACATTTGAACAAGAAAATGTATCATCCTGACTCAATATCGTTTGGCCGGTAAAGACAAATGCTTTATTGGTATCAAAACAGTCCTCTTTAATATATGCAGAACTGCAAACCTCAGGGGTAAACACAGCCTGTGTAACATATTATTTATAAAAAAACAAATCAAAAATAAATAAATGGATTTAAATTATTAAAGAAAATTGAAAATAACTTGCTTACCAAGTTGTTAGGTACCCATTTCTCATCATTGACAAGCACTGTAATAGTTGTACCGCTATCAGAAAAATGTTTCAACACTTCGTAGTCAAAATCATCAATTTCTGTTCCATCGGTTTGAAATGCAAATTTAAGATCATTTCCTGACAACAAACCAAATTTACTGGCAACTACAATTAGAAATGACAACACATTTATAAACTGTAGAGGAACAAAACATTGACAAAATAGTATCTATTTATCAAATATAAATAATTATTTCACCCTTAGTAACGAAGTCTTTATCTTTCTTCAGCAAAACTATTTTTTTTTTGGATTGATCAACAGACCATATTTTCAAAATAAGAGACATTCTATATATATCAGTCAGAAATGATATAAACTAAAACAGATATCAATGTTTTCAAAATCATTTCTATATATATATATATTCAAAATCATTTTATATATAAATTTTATAGTATGTTATAGTACAGGGTTCCCACAGAAAAAAAAAAACACCTTATTCCAAGACTTTTCAGGACCATTTTCTAATTTGTTAGTAATGTTTAAGAAAAAATGCCAGGTCTTTCCAGGACACTAGTCAAACTCCTGGACTGTGGGGACCCTGTAGCATATAGTATTAAAAAACAACATCTTCATATAATAAATATTTAAAGCAAACTAAAAGAGTTTTGCTATAATGCACTACTATGTAATCAATATGCAGTTTTTCTTAATAAGCGGTGAAATTATTTAATAATAAAATTACAATGGCTAACAATAACAATTAAAAAATTCTGTAACGTGTGCCGATAAACATTTGGTCACATAAGTTAGTAATGTTATAAGGATGATAATCTTTACAACTATCTGCATTGATAACAATATTTTTACACAAAATTTCATTTCTTTGTACCACATAAGCATAAAAATGCTCATTAAAATTTATTGTTTCTAGTGGATTCAGCACCAAAAAAGATTTAGGTGCAATATAAACAATACAGAGCAGCTCTCCAAATTGTGGATAACCTTCTACTACATCATGACACAAAATGCAACCTAATTTGATTAGATATGATCCAAAAGTAATCGAACAAGAAACATAAACTTCATCAAATATATTCAAGTTTAATGATTCACATATGATGCTTCCGATTTCCACATGCAAATTTCCAATAATAACTTTATCACATTTACCCAGCTGTTTAATATCTGAATATAATGACCGACTAAATAAGCAATTAGCAAGTTTTAATTGGTATCGATGCATGACAGAGTAACAGATGTTTTTAAAGTTACATATAACTGAAGAAAGTTCTTTAGCAAAACAATGTTTTGCCTCAAATCGCATACACCAATATCTACTCAAAGGTCCAAACTTAGCCATACACTCTGGATAATACAGCATAAAGTGATGCTTTGGGATTAACCTGTTTTCTGGGTAAACTGATTTAAAGTAGCAATGATGCTCTTCAATTAAAAATTCAAGCTGAGTAATAAGACCATCTGTAATTGCTGGAGCAAAAATAATATCTAAACAACGTAATAACAGAATTAAAAGTTTCCAGTGGGGTTCTTCATCTGGAATATATTTTCCGATCATGAGAGGCAAATTCCGTATTAGGCACCATGATTCAGCAGCTTGAATGCGTATATTTTGAAGATTTATTTCTGGTGGTTTGCTATTTTTGTCTGCCAAGGAGTAATTAAAATTATTTATAGCATTATTTATATCTAAAATGGATATAATTTTTTTCTCTGTCAGAGTCCGTAACACTAGGCATATTTCTAATGGCACTACCCCTTCCAGCAAATCATGCATACAATCAACAGCACTTTGTTCTACACAGTGAAACCAGTTGAGACAGTTAAAAGAACAACCATGTTTTATGCCAGTTTTAGAAGGATCATAATCAGTTGGTTGAGATTCAACTATACACCGATTGTAGTCAGCTTTTGTTCGCTTTTCAAAAGCTATTGACCTAAAGGTTTCTTGCAATTCAGTTTGAGTACATTTACAAAAACGACAAAAATATGTTGCACGAAAACTTTCCATAAAACCAAATAAAGAATGTGCTCCTAAATTATCTGCTTAAAAAATGACAATTATCGCATGAATAGTTATTTCCTTTCCATTTACTTTAACTTGAACCCCTTGCTCACTTTCTAATTCTTGAAGCTGACACAAAACATTTTTTAAAACATTGTCATACGAGTAGCTTGTAATATGTGCATCTAAAGCATACCACAGTCCAATCAAATAAATGCTGTCTGTCTTAGACTGATATTCTGGCAAAACATTTCGAACTTGCATGTATAAAGCCTCAAGTTTATGGACAATCGTGTGACTTCCTAACACATTTGTGACTTCAAATGCATCAATAAAAAAATGTAGTAAAAACGTTTTTGGAAATTTTTGGAGAAAAGGATGATTGTGAAATCTGCGTGTGTCAAAGAAATCTCTAACTCTTGTTGGAATCGAACTAGGACTGCACACTGGAAAAATAATTTTTTCGATAACAGACTCCATAATCTTGGCAAGAATCTGATCAATTGGAACAAAATAGCATTTATCTTCTACAGTTACAGAATGCATTGACTTTAGACCAGCTGAAAATCTTTGTTCTAATCGCACGCCAAGAGGTATTTCTATTGGTTTTATAAAAAAACCATTATCCACTAACCACTTCTCTCTTTTATAAATTGTATCAATGTTATTTGTTATATTACTAATGTTTAGCATTTTCATTAAAGCTTCATTGATAATTGTATTATCCTGCGCTAAATTTAACGGGATTATCAGATCTTTAAGTAGTTGTGAACCAAAAAGTGATATGTCATTAATAACTCCAATCATATTTTCCATTATAATTTGTGAGTTACACAAAGTAATGTTAGCTTTTGCAGATAATTCTGAAAAAAATTTCATAATTGATATTTCTAAATTGATGCATGTAGGATTCTCGACAACCTCAATAATGTCATCTGTATGATTAGTTTGACTTTCAATTGTTATTTCTTCATCAGTAATATCTAAATCAAAAATTATAGAATACTCTAATATAAAAGCATAATCTAATCTAATCATACATATATATATATATATATATATATATATATATATATATATATATATATATATATATATATATATATATATTAGGATTTTAGCTAACCCAATGGCACCGCGTATAACACATCATTCTCAATGGGTTTAAAATTCCCAAAGACCAATGACCTTTTTCCTTTCTTTGCTTTTTTGCGGAAAATTTCTATAAAATTCCATACATATATATATATATACACACACACACACATATATATATATATATATATATATATATATATATATATATATATATATATATATATATATATATATATATATATATATATATATATATATATGCTGCAAAACAAGACTATCTTAAGTCCTTTTTTGAGAAAAAGGCATTTAAAGTTTCTAATTTACCACTGTGTTTGATCTTCTTGATTGCTATTACTTTTCACAATAAATTTAAAATATAACCATTAAAAATTTAAATGCATGAGAAATAATAATAATAATAATAATATATGTTAGGTACGCCGATATCCGCGTTTTACGGAACCGATAAATGTGCTAAAATTCTGTGCCACGCTTTTTGAAGTTCACATTTGGAGAGGTAGGTTGTGCAGTGTTTTGTTGCCTTGTTTTTTAGAATTTTATATTAACATAGATATTTTTTAAAAACTAGAATGATTATACTTTATTAATATGTGTCTTTTGATTACTATTGCGTACTTTGTAAGTTGATTTATTGACATACTAAACTTTGTTGTACTTTGTGCATCCAGCAAATATTGAAGATATGGACAGCAATTAACTATCTTTTGCAGCCATTTAAGTTTACACATTTTTTATTTGTCTGCCAAATTTCGTTGAAAAAAAATGGGGCGCAGGCAGTCTATTTTGGGGCGCACTTTTGGTACCTATTTTCCTTAATCTGAAATCATTTGCGGGCAAGGGGGGGGTGCAACACAATTAAAATTCTTTTAAGTTTAACAAAATAAAACTTTGTAAACTTTTTATTAATGTTATATATTACTTTTTTTTAGATAAAATGAGTGAAGATATTAATTAAAAATTAATCTCTTCACTCATCTACAAAAAATACTATTTGCATAAAAGATAACTAATAAACAAATTGAAAATGAAAATAAAAATATTTTATAATCATACAATGAAATTGTATGTGTATTGTAGTAAATGGTAGTATTTATGTGAAAAGCTATTTACAGGTACTATCTACACTGAAAGCTATTTACAGGTACTATCTACACTAATTATAGACATTGTAATGTTTTTTTTTTTTTTAAATAAACATTTATTTGAAAAATATTTTTGTTTTATGTTTGCTTCAATAGCTTTTTACAACAAAATTGATTAAATTTTTTTAATTTACTTACCCGTTTAGTAGTTTTTATAATACTTTTAATTGTTGTTGGTTTCAAAACGCTAATACTAACGCAAGAAAAGTGTAATTTTAATACAATTAATTTTTGCTTAATTTTCAAATAGTCTATTGGGCTACATGTTTACTTTTTGGTCATAACTATGTTGTATGTATATTGATATAACTTTTGGTTTAGTTACATATATTAATACCATAGTTACATATATTAATTTATTATATTTATTGATATTGTCAAAAATAAATATACAATTATTTTTTCTTTAGATTTTTTAAATATTAAACTAATATATCTCATGGTTATTACTTAATATGGAAATATTTTGACTTGCAAAATTCGTACCAGTTATTCTGAGTGGCAAACAGGTACTGTTATTGTAAGTGTCAAAGTGAGTGGTAAGGATCATTTAACTTTTTTTTAGTGATATACATATTTAAGACAAATAAACTTGGAACCTATTATTTAAATATTATTTTTTTGATTTGTTTTACATTTCTAAATTTATTAAGAAACTCATCAGTTGTAACTATTTAATGCTTTAATGGTATAATGGGTCGACACATATTTAAAGGAGAATTCAAAAAATATTTAATTAGTAATTTTACATTGCCATCTAACACAAATATTGGGTGCATGAATGGACACGTTCTGTTTCTTTATACTAGCAATGGTGAGTTGTTTAGCAAAACAGTTGCAAAAGTCAATGAGCATTTTAACTTGAATATTTGCTCCAGTCATATCAAAAAAGTAGTGTACATAGCCAAAAACTGGTCTAAAAATTTTTTAAGAAAATATGAAAGTTGTGTTGCATTTTGTAATGAGCCCTTTATAAACCGTGAACCACTGATTACAATTTTATCGCAGCCTATCTTAAGTAACACTAATTACACAATATCACATTCTTCTGTTTTATCATTGTCAGAACACAGCAGTGTCACATCTCTGATATGTAATGAACCTTCATGTTCTGCTGGACATGAAGCAAATTTAACTACTAGGCAGACTTCAATAGAAAAATTGAGCCCTAGGAAGAAAAAATTAACTAACCGGTTGTCTCATTTGTCTTCTAGATTAGCAATTTCTTCAATAGAAAATCGTAAGAAGATAGCTTCAATGAAAGCAAAATTATCCAGCCTGCCATATAAATTAAAAGTTCTAAGGCAAAGTGTTAAAAGAAAAGAAGATATTATAAAAGCCTTAAGAGCTCAGGTTAGAGACTTAAAACATAAAAACCAAACATATTATTACAGCAGGCAAATTCGCAATCTTATTGCATCAAAAAAAGCAATAAAAATTAAAGAGAGAGAAAAGTTTAGAAAGTTAGCTCTCAAACATAATGCTGCGATTAGAAAAAATAATACGGATATTACTAGCTTAGAAGATAGTTTGACCCAAATGGACGAGGACAAGATAAGCATTACAAATACAACTGATTGTAAAAGCTATCCATTAAAAATGAGAATGATAATATACTGCATGTTATTGTGTAATGTCCCAACAAGTAACATTCCATTTCTAGTAAGCAAAATTGGGCAATATTTCAGTGTTATTTTTTCTCACATTCCTTGTCGTAGCACTATTGAGCAAATGGCTCGTGAGCTTGGCAGTATTGCTGATCTGCAGGCAGCTGAATGGATCATTAGTAATACTCATCTTACTCTTGGGTTTGACGCAACTACACAAGAAGGTGTTCATATCAACAGTATTCACTTAACTTCAAATGATAAATGCCAGGTAATTGCTGTTGATCAATTACCAGGTGGGACAGCTGTGGATTATGCGAACCATATATGTAACGAAGTGGATCATACAGCTTTAGTATATTCAAACTTTCACTTGAAACCCTTTGAAGAATGTCGTCGTATGGTCATATCAAATATTTCAAACACAATGTCGGACAGAGTATCTGTTAACCATCTTACAATAAGAAAAATTGGTGAAACTTGGGGTAAAAGTCTCAATGAATTAAACTGTCATTTGCACCCTCTTGACACAATTGCCACATCGTGTCGTTCAGCATTAAAGTCTCTAGAGCTTGATAGCTGCGAATTATATGGAAATGATTGTATAGCTGCAAAAATTGTTTTGGCTATGAATAAGATGAGGTTCAAAGATGGTAAAGGTGACCCAAAGGGATTTGTTAATTTTTTAGACAATAATAAACTACCACGAGGTATCATTCCAAGGTATTGTGGAAATCGCCTTCACATTCTGTTCCACACTTGTTTTATTTTTATAAAATATTATAACAAATTTTTACATTTTTTAACTATAGGAACAGTAAAAATAAAAACTTTACAAAGGGTTCTGCGAGTAGCATTTTGTAATACAACTGCTATAAAGCAAATGTGTCTACTTGCTTTATTTGGAAAACTTCTTACAGGGCCGTGGATGACAATGTTTTATGTGTCATCTGAGAAAGCATATTTTGATCATGTTGGTGGTATCCAGATTGTTAAAAATGTTGTGCAAACAATTAAAGACTGCAAATGCGATCCAGCTGCAATATTTTGCAGAACAACAGATTTTTTTGGAAATGCTCTCAAAGCAAATGTGTTAGAACCATTAACAAAAATATGTAGAATTGATGACGAGCTCATTGCCATGATCTTGGCTTGCCTCAATGCAATAGAAGTGGTTTTAAATCGACAGTATAAGCGCTATTTTTCCATTACCATTACAGAAGCACTTGAAAAAGAAACAGCTAGTGCAAGGCTTCATAACATAGATAGTGAAGAGTTAATGGGAATGTTCAGTGCTGCAAAAGGAAGATCTCCTAATGCATCTATTGATTATATATCTTGCAAATTACGAACCAAAAAGAATGGGACAATGGATTATCTGGATAATCTTGATGACTTTTCTAGAAAAATGGTAGTTCAGTGGTCTATTCAGGCAGCACGTAAAAAACGAATAAAAACTCGACTACAACATACTGAAATTAGAGCTGAGATTTCTAAAAGACAAACTATAAAACGCCAAAAAATTGATGAAAAAGAAAAAAGAAAGTTAGAGCAACAATTAACATTATTAACTATTAGTGAAATTCTGAATTTGTTTAAAAACTTATCTACTAAGCAAATTGATGATTTAAATGATGTTATGTGTGAAAGAATTGTTGGGAGAAATCTTTGCCATGAATGGTATGATTCCGATACAGCAATGACAGTCTTGTATAATGGCAGAGTAGAAAAACTTAAAAAAGCTCAGAAAGATATTATATACACTATTTCTTATTGGACTAGAGAAGAAAATGATACTGAAGCAGTTGATTATTATATGAAAAAATTCCAGCTAGTTGCTGACATTGTATCCGGTGAGTTGATGTTTTCCTAACGTAAATATGTTGCATTTATTTTTTTTATAATTAAAAATGCATTTTATTATCTTACTACTTTATTTTACTATTTTTTGACTTTCTATCTCTCTCTCTCTCTCTCTCTCTCTCTCTCTATATATATATATATATATATATATATATATATATATATATATATATATATATATATATATATATATATATATATATATATATATATATATATATATATATATATTTATATATATATATATATATATATCAATAATATGCAAATCTATATATATCAATAATATGCAAATGTACAGCGAGAAGTGGTACTTGCAAAAAAAAATATAGCAAGTAGTGGAACTTGCAAAAAAATATATAGCGAGTAGTGGAACTTTAAAAAAAAAAATATAGCGAGTAGTGGAACTTGCAAAAAAAAAAATATAGTAAGTAGTGGAACTTGCAAAAAAAAAATATAGCAAGTAGTGGAACTTGCAAAAAAATATATAGCAAGTAGTGGAACTTGCAAAAAAAAGTATAGCGAGTAGTGGAACTTGCAAAAAAAAAAATATAGTAAGTAGTGGAACTTGCAAAAAAAAATTATAGCAAGTAGTGGAACTTGCAAAAAATTATATAGCGAGTAGTGGAACTTGCAAAAAAATATATAGCAAGTAGTGGAACTTGCAAAAAAAAAAGTATAGCAAGTAGTGGAACTTTGCATAAAATATATATAGCGAGTAGTGGAACTTGCAATTTTTTTTGATAGACGGCTCTGGCTTACGTTCACGTCGTGTCTATTGTTAACAATGATTAATATATAGTTTCATTAATGGAATTTAATATCTTAATCATTAACTAAAAGCCAAGACGCAAACTAATTAGAATAATATTATAAAACATTTTTTGTTTTTGAAATTCTTTTTTAGGTCAGAGGGATAACCATCTATAACTATCACAAAGCATTGTGTGATGTATTTTGAGTTTAGGTAAAAGATGTTTTTAAATTAAAGTGTTTATTTTCATTGCATTTAAATATTTTTTCGAATCTCATTAAAAATAGCTTCTTTTTTTTAGGTTGTCAAAAAAAAAAGGAAGAGGGGGGGCAACGACACGCCCCCTCGCCCATCTACACCCTTGAAACAAAGGGTGCGCTGCTAGTGATTTTGTAAAGTAGTAAAATATAATTTTTGATTTAAATACTAGATTTCTTTTTAATTATAAAGATAAATATTTATATAAAGAGTCATTTTTGATAATAGGGTGTATTAAACTATCACCCTTACATCCACCCAAAGGCAATGATGAGTCTTCTATATTTGATTGTGATCTGATAGCTAATTACAAAAACATCTTGCATATAAAAATTTACATTTTCATTAAAAGAAAACACTTTTTTATAAATATAGCAAGTCTTTATTGCCGGTAAGGATGGTGGTTTTGTGCCCCCTCTTACCCCCGGATGCGCCCGTTATCTAGAAACTTTTATAAATTTGTAGATGACTCTTGTATCTATCTTTTGATACCAAGATATAAACATTTGGATAAGAATTGGTTAAGTTATAATAATTTTAGTTAATAAAAACTTTATTTTGACCACAGTTTCTTCAACAAATCCTAATATCAAAAAATCGGTACTTAAAACGTCATAACTTTTTGTAGGGTGGTTCAATTTTGAAAATTTTTTCACTTTTAGAATATTGACATTAAGCTCTTTTTAATGATATATAACAACCTATAATTTGATGAATTTAAAATTTTCATGTGACATACCTATATATGTATATATATATATATATATATATATATATATATATATATATATATATATATATATATATATATATATATATATATATTACACATATATATACATATATATATATATATATATATATATATATATATATATATATATATATATATATATATATATATATATATACATATATATATATATATTATATATATATTATATATATATATATATATATTTTATATATATATATATATATTTTATATATATATATATATTTTATATATATATATATATATATATATATATATATATATATATATATATATATATATATATATATATATATGTATATATATATATATATATATATATATATATATATATATATATATATATATATGTAATTGAGCAAATAAAAAAACTAACTAGTTGTAGTTGAACTTGAAGCTTTAATCTCATCAGGAACTATTGTTGAATGCTGGGTTTTATAGTGTTTTTTTAACGTTGTGAAACTTATGAAGAATCTATTGCATTTTTCAAAAGTGCATTTGACTTCAGAACCTCTCGAAGCCAATCCATGAAAATTTCGAAAGTGAGAAAAAAGGACACGAAATGGTGAAAAATATAATCTACAGAGGTAGCACTTCATAACTTCTTTTGGAAACCTTTATAATTGAAAGTTCAAATATATTTTTAACAGATTTGAATATTTAATCCGTTGAATTAACGAAATTTCAAAGAATCCGTAAATAGTTAATTTTACTCCGTTAATTTTCTGCTTTTTGGTAACGAATTAATCCGTTAATTTAACGAAAAAGCGCAATCCGTTACTTTTTTTAACGGACTGTTTTTAGAGTGCAAGAAAGAAAAACGAATAAACGGGGTGGAGGACTTCTAATTTATGTTCATGAAAATATATTTTATAATATGAGAAATGATTTAAGCGTCTCCGATGACGTTTTAACAATTTTAGAAGTTTTAACAATTGAACTTTTACTTGAGAATGACAAAAAAGATTATTCTAGGCTGTTGTTATCGACCACCTGACGGCGCAAGCGAAAACCTAAGCATGTTTTTACAACATATTGTGGAAACAAGTGACGCAGAAAAAATAAACGTTTTGTAATTGGGGACTTTAATATGAATTGTTTTCTTTATAACAATGACCATAAAATTAAAAATTTTTATGACACAATTTTTGAAACAGGATCTATACCCTTAATTAATCGCCCCACTAGGGTAACAATAAACTCGGCTACCTTAATAGATAATATTATTACAACAGACATTTTTAATAAAGGTATTCAAAAGGTATCATAAAAACTGATATATCCGCTCATTTTCCTATATTCCTAATTTTAAACTCAAATTTAGAAAAAATATTAACACCCCAATAGTTGTAAAAAAACGCATTTTCAAACAAATAAATCTTGAACAATTTAAAAATCAGCTATCTTTTCTTCATTGGAATCATATTGATTTTAATGACGATGCAAATAACATCTACGAAACATTTTATTTTGACGATTAAAAAAATCGTCAAAAATTAAACAAAAGTTATATAATAAATATCTAAAAACAAAAACACCTGTTAGCGAAAAAATATATAAAAACTACCAATATCTATTTGAAAAAATGCGTAAAAGCCTAAAAAAAAATAACTACTCAGAACTAATTAATAAATTTAAAAACGACCTGAACCGCCCATGGCAAATTATGAAAGAAATTACTGGAAAACTAAAATCATGCTTAGGTTGCTTACTTAGGTTTTCTGCCGCAGATGATTAAAGATACCATTAGTTTATACAATCCATTAGCCATATCTCATCAATTTAATAAATTTTTTATTGGGATAGGTCCTTCTCTATCTAATAAGATTCCAAATACGACGACTTTTTTTAATGATTTTCTCATACCTATGGATAATTGCATTTGTTCCGATGAGTTAACCTCAGAATTATCTTTTAAGGAATTTGAAGTTTCTTTGAATTCCTTGAAAAGAAACAAAGCAACAGGAGCAGATGAAATTAATGGAAATGTAATTTTAGACTGTTTCGATATATTAAAACATGTTCTTTATATGCTATAAAAAGTTTTTTAAAGCTTCTATTAACCAAGGAATATTTCCAGAATAATTAAAAGTTGCTAAAATTACTCCTATCTTTAAAGATGGTAACAGATCGAGTATTTGCAACTATGGTCCCATCTCTGTTCTTTCGGTATTTTCAAGAATTTTAGAAAGAATAATGTCTAATACAATATACAAACATCTCAACAAAAATGACTTACTATACAACAAACAATTCGGCTTTAAAAAAAGGTAACTCAACGGAGCATGCAATAATCCAGATTGTGCATGAAATCTCGAAATCTTTTGAAAAATCACAGTACCTGTTGGGTATCTTCATCGACCTATCAAAAGCTTTCGACACTGTAGACCACTATATTTTACTGCAAAAACTTAAATATTATGGAATTAAAGGTACTGCTTTAAAATGGTTTAAAAGCTACTTAACAAAAAGAAAACAGTTTGTAATTAGTAATGATGGTTATCAAAATATCTTGATATCGTATGCGGTGTTCCTGAAGGTTCAATCCTCGGACCCCTACTTTTCCTGATATATATAAATGATTTGAATAAAGCTTCCAACCTTATAAGTATTATGTACGCAGATGATACCAACCTATTCCTCTCAAGCATTAATATATATGAACTCTTTACCACTATGAATAAAGAACTAAAACATATGTCAAACTGGTTTAAATATTTAAACCAGTTTGACATATGTTTTAGTTCTTTATTCATAGTGGTAAAGAATTACATTTAAATTTAATAAGCTAACTTTAAATATTAATAAAACTAAATGGACTCTATTCCATTCCTATGCAAAAAAGCAATTATTACAACAAACTTGCCACAACTTTATATAGACGAAATTGAAATAAAAAATGATTCCGTTACAAAATTCTTGGGCGTTTATCTCGATGAAAACATCTCCTGGAATTAACATATTAATTATGTTACTTCTAAAATTTCAAAAAACATCGGGATTTTATATAAAGCTCGTAACTAACTTAATAAAAATGGCTAAAGCCAACTTTATTACTCTTTTATCCACATACAAAACCTAGTTTTACTGAAATGAGATTGTTAAATTTATTTGAGCTCAATGTATTTATATTTTTATGTTTTGTATATTTATGGAGAAATAATTAATCCCCTACCGCTTTTAATAATATTTTCAAACTCAAACCTAACAACACATACGATATGAGAAACATAAGTTTTTTAAATGAGCCGTTTTGTCACACAAAATTTAATCAATTTTGTATTGTTATCGTGGACTCCACCTATGGAATAATATTGTTCTGCGAAATCTCGATCAACCAACTCCCTTTTATCTTTCAAGCTCTATCTTAAAAAATGTATTTTTTCACTTGATAATATATAGATACTTCTGATATTTTGAAAACTGTTATTTAACTTGGGTTTTATTACTTTTTATTTTTTAATTTTACTTTATTTTTTGTATGTTATACTTGTCTTTATTTTGCTTGCTTGTATTTTATAAGGATCTGACGACAAGATCTTGTGATCTTCTTTCAGATCCTAACTTATGTTAATGTTAGCAATTTATATATATGTACATCTATTCATCTGTAAGTGTATATATGCTTATATTTATATATGTGAATGTTTTTCTTATTTCAATTATACTGGTATTGGAATTTTTTTAATTGTAACACCATATATACGACATATAATTGTACTGTGTTATTTTAATGTAAGCGAAATTAAAATAATAATAATAAAATTGAATATTAGAATTGAAGTCAATACCAGTACCATCAAGTGTTATGAAACAAGTTGGAGTGGATATCTGTAACCTTCGAGTGGTCATGTCAGTGGTCATGATGGGTATCGATCCAGGGGCGAAGGGGGTATGCACCTCCACACCAGAATCTGAAATTCCTAAAATATCTTAGACCTTTTCTTTTTTAGGAAGCGCAAATGTGATACAAAATACAAAAATATTTGAACATCCCCCCCCCCCCTACTATCTCCCTCCCACTATCACCACAAAAAATTCCTGGATCCGTAACTGAAATGTGGCCACAAGTTAACAACAACAAAAATATTGCAAGTACATAAAAGCTCACAAGAACTTTTGGAAAATCCAGTGGACTAGCCAGCCAACTATAAAACGTCATCAGTGATAAAACATTTGAAATCGGTGATAACACATTTAAAAAATTCCTTGTATACCATAGCTCGAATCTTCTTGATTACGAAAGTCAGTCGAATCAATCATCATCGTAAGTTATGTCTTTATGGCATAAGAATGAGCTCTATGAGCTCACAGAAGCAGATAGAGAAATTCTGTAAAGTAAAGATGGTTGGTTAAACAATAACTTTATAAACGCAGGACAAAAATTAATTTGTAAGGCTCTTGGTAATCTTAAAACGTACCAAGAGGTATTAAACTGCCAGAAAAAGAAGTCGACATACTTCCCAGTTTCTGTCGACCATCTTCAGTTATTGCATAATGGTAGTTGTCATTTGTTATTAGCATTTATTTCAAGTGTGCGATAGCCTGGGCAATAATCTAACATCGATTTTGAAAACATGTGTAAAATCCCTCGTTTCATTTCTTTTCGTTGATAGAAAGACGGATAGTTTTAATTGTAATGTCTTTATTTTAGATTATGTTAGTATTTTGTTCGATGGAAAATCCCCCTCTGATGCTCGCTTTGTTGTGAATGAAATGCGCAATTATTATATGAAATGCTTGACAGACGCTCGCTTAGATCCTTTCCCAACACTAAAAAACCCCAAGGAATAACTTTCATGTTTTGATTCAAAAATAGATTTTTTATTTTTATAATGTGATTTGCGATTTATTTTTATAATGTGATTTGCGATTTGCTTTACTTTACTTACTTTACTTACTCCTCATAGTTACTGATTAGTTAAACTTTTTTTTAAAAATACTGGGAAATTTAAACTCAAAAAGTTCTAATTTACCGGGAAAACTCCACATTAAAGTCTTATTTTATGGGTCTTAATTTACCATGACACCAGGTTATATAGGGCAAGTTCTTTTTCATCAAATGCTTCATTTTTACAATTAGTAGACCTGGTACCATTATCGTTCGTTGGTTCAAAGTAGTGTTGAAATCTTTCAGTAGGCGTACAGTTTCACGACTTTCTGTATTTGACACCTTTAGAAAGGTGTTGATTTTCAGAGACTAGCGTATTTACAGAAGAAGTAGTATCTGACTGAGTATCCTACAGTTTGAATTAAAATGTTAGTTTGTGACACTTGCATTCTTGTTTAAACGAACCTTCTTAGCTAACTTGCGAGTAGCTGCCCACTTAACTTTCGTTTTTTGTTTTCATTGCTAGCTTAGGTGACATCCAGGTATCATCCATAGTAGTTAACATACCAATATTGTAGCAAAGATTTACGACTATTTCTAAACTGATCTTCCAATTTAAACTGCTTTTCCGATTTAAAACAATCCCTCGTATATATTCTGTAAAAGGTATTAAAACATTAAAAGACTGATTATCTTGAGCAAACACCTAAGTCACTAATTTTTAACATGTAGTTAACTACATGTTATAAATTATAGACAGTTGTTTGCTTGTTAACAATCATAAAAAATTAATAATGTTTAAAAATAAAACAATAATAACAATTTTACAAATTCGTTAAAACAACAACAACACAATAACGAGAACAGAAAAGCTGACAATAGATACTGATTTCCGATAAATCATTAAAAAAAAAAGTCAATTATAAAAAACGAAAACTTAAAATAAAAATAAAAAATTATAATAAAAATCCTTTAAAAATAAAATTTAGCATGGTTGATTAAGTTGATGGGTTTCATTATTTATTTGTTCTTTCTTATTCGAACGTTCTAATAGTTTTTAATGTTTTGATCATAGACTTTTTTTCTCTCCCTTTGTCTTAAAATTTTTCTCTCTTTTTCCTTTTGTACTTATTTTTATTCTTTTTCATTTTGTTTTTCTTTGGTAATTTAAATTTATAAATTTTTGAATGTTTTAGAGGGCTGTTTGACCGTTCTAGGGGACGTGGGGGAAAAGCTCGCCCCCCTTACCCGACTTTCTATACTAAATTCGTCACTGCATGCATGTTTTTCAGTTTAACATTTATCAAACTCTTATTTTTATGTACATTTTAAAACATTTTTCAATAAAATATAAAAACTATAAGCAATCTAAGATACTTATTTTAGAAATATTATTTTTCAAATACTTTATTGTGGAAAATATTATTATGAAATTTTTTATTAAACAATGACCTGAAAATTTGTTTAATAAAATATTCCATAATAATTTTATTTTATTATTATGACTTTTTTCATTATTATAAACTTTCTTTAAGTTATCTTATTGACCTTTACTTATATAATATAATTTTGACTATATATATTTAAATCTAATTTTTAAGATATAACTAATAATAACTAATAATTTAAAAATTTAATAAGATATAACTAATAATTTCAATTTCTTGAATTTATTATTTGCTATATTTATATATAAAGAGAGTTGCATAAACTATGCTTTTATATAATATGTTATATAACAGTTTTTGATTCTGTGAGCAGTATACCTTTATATAATATGTTGTATAACAGTTTTTTACTCGTTATAGTCGTAATATAAAACTTGCAGTATATGAGTCGTTAAAATTGTAAAAAAAAAGAGACGTACATTGGTGAGGAATACAATCTCATACCATGTTATGTTAAAATAGCTTTACCATTACCATATTTATAAAAACGAAATTAAAAGCAGTATACATATGACTCGAGTAGGTCGGCACAACAAAAGATTAATACAATTGTGTTTACTAACTGAAAAATTAGTTTAACTGCAAATTTAATGCTACTGCGTCAAAGTTTCTTAATATCGGAGTAAAAAATGGCTGTATTCACAAATTTATTTGCTTTACTTTATACACGGTTTACTCCCTAAGTTTGAAAAATGAAATTAAATTTTTTTTTTAATTTTTGCTTAAAAATTTATGTAATTTTAATTTTAATCTTTTTTTTATTATATCTTAAGCAACGTAATGGATATTTTATCCAAATATAAAGCAAAGAACCACAGATGTTCAGGAAAATAAAATATTGCTATGCAATTCATGATAAGAATTTAATAATTAATAATCGGTTTATTTTTTTGCATTTGTTTTTCGTTTAACTTCAAAAGCACAAAGTTACATTTTTTCAAGGTTGTGTTTCATTTATCTGAATACATTTTCATGTCGCGTTAATTATTTACGGTGTACTTATTTCGTGGCGTAAAAACCATGCACACGCAAAAAAAAAAAAAAAAAAAAAAATTGTTTTTCAGTTTTAAAATTGAAAATTAAATTGTAGGGTAGATAAACAAAAATATAATTAAAACTATGTAAAAACGGCTTTCGAGTAAAAACTTATAAAAACCGAATAGAGATGATTAAGATTGATTAAAGTATAAATCAATAATCCTTTTAGATTTTGTTAAATAGACGTCGTGACTATGAAATGGGCTGCATTTATTATATTAGTGTTTTCCCATCAAATAATCGGCCAAACATGCAACAGGAAAAAAATTGAATCAAAAGGTGACATAATTATTTTTGGCATGTTCCCAATCCAATACTGCGATAAAAACAACACTGACGATACATCTATTGTTTGGGCAGAAGCAATGAAGTACACCATCAACGAAGCAAACAAGCAGCAGGGTAAGAATCTATTTGGGTACACAATTTATGATTCTGAAAACTATGCAGAATTGGACGGCACAACGTCTGCTACTATAGATATCCTTTTTCAGCTAAACACTAACAATATCGTTTTAAACCAACAGGGATCTTGTTTAAATTCAATACTCAACAGAACATTAGGTCTTGTTGGTCCAACAGACTCAACTAATTCCATAAATGTTCACCGTTTGACCTCTTTTACCAACATTGCTATTGTCAGTTACAGTGCTACAAGCACTGAACTAAGTAATAAAGAACTGTATCCAAACTTCTTTCGAACCATGCCAACTGATTCTTTTCAAGTACAGTTTATCATAGATTTGCTGCTTTATTTTAATTGGACATATGTTTCAATCATAGCAACAGACAGCTCTTATGGAAGAAATGGAGCCTTTTTGCTTCAGGAAATGTTTTCTACAAACGGTATTTGTATGAGTAAATACGTTAGTATAGGAGATGATTATGATGAAATAGAATATAAAAACGCTTTATTTAACATAACCGATGATAATCGAGCCAAGGTCGTAATATTTTACGGGACTGTCGATTCAGCAAAAAATATACTTGCTGATTGCTTGAAACATAAAATAAAAGATCTTAATTGGATTTTAAGCGAATCAAATTTGCAGAGCAATTGGTTACTTGATTTTAAAAAACAATATAATGGCAACATAATGATGATAATACTTTGTTCTGAAGGTTTTGAAAAATTCAAAAGTACTTTATTAAGTACAACGTACAAAAACTCTGACGATTGGCTAAGAACATTATTTGAAAAAAACAGTCAGAACAAACTCTTTCCAGATATGATGCTAGGTGATGTTAATAATTATTTAGACTTTAGTTGGGTAAGTTACGTCCAAACTGCAGTAAATGTTTTAATAAAATCGTTTTTAAAATACGTTGATTGCAATAAAAACTTACTTTTATGTAATTCATCTTTGATTGAAAACCGGAAACACTTCAACAATATTGTAAAAAATATAACTTTTTTAAACTTTGATGACAGTTTGTTTCAGTTTGATAAAAATCAAGACCCTTTGACAGTTCAATACGATTTTTATATAGCATCTAACGAAAGTTTTTTATTTACTGGTACCTGGTCGTCTATAAAGCAGAAAAGGTTAGAAATAAAAGAGAGCAAAATTTTACAATCAGTATCTTCAAAATGTTCAGAACCTTGTCCTCCAGGTCAATTTGCTGTAATTAATCTTCAACTAAAATGTTGTTGGATATGTACTTTTTGTGATGAAAACTATGTTAAAGGCAATGTTGGTACAGAAGCGTGCAAGAAATGTAAATTAGAAGAAGATTATTATTCAAACATAAACAGGACTAGATGTATTAAATTACATCGAACTTTTTGGAGTTTTAGAGAAAAAGAGCAAATTACACGATTAATAATTGCTTTTTTATTTTCAATGATAGGAGTGACAATATCAATTGCATTTATTATTGTATTTGTGATTAAAAAAAACACACCACTTGTTCGTTCATCAAACTACAAGTTTTCTTTGGGTCAGATGGGTGCTCATCTTACTCTGTTTATAATTCCAATCTTAAGTCTTGAAGAAGATACAAAGTTAAAATGTGTTACTAGAACATATCTTGGAGGGCTCCTTTTTTTCTCTATAATTATATTAACGTTACTAAAAGTCACACATCTAATTGCAGTGTTCGGTGCCTTCAAAAAATTATCTAAAAAAGACATGATGCGTATTAGGTTTAAAGAAATTCTTTTTTTTTTTTTAGCCATTTTGATTTACGCAACAATGGTTCTCGTGGTTGAGAATATGTATCCATTAGACATTATAGAAGATAAAAATACGGACACACTTACTATCTATAAATTTTGCGATTCTGGAAAATTTTTGACTTTTCATATTGTTTGCGTATTTATTCTACTAATAGTTTGTGCTGTCCAAACATATCGAGGTCGTAAGCTACCGTGGAAGTTTAACGAAGCTAAATACATCGCTTTTGGAATGTTTACATCAACTTTAGTCCAAATTATTTCCATATTTATTGGACTTAGCTCCCTAGATCCAATGAGCAACACTTTTTTGCTGTGGCTTTCAACAAATCTTTCTAACTTATTACTTTTTGCAATTTTGTTCGGTTTTAAATTGAAAGTGATTCTTTTTAATCCCGAAAAAAACACCGTCAAACGATTTCGAAAAGTTACAACAGCAGTAATTTATGGATCGCATTTTTTACCTTCAATTCCCCAAGTAAGTAAGCAACGAATTAGAAATTTGTCAATATCGTTTTGATTGTTAGCTTTATTATTTGCTGACATATACTACATATTCTTACGATTACGTCAAATGCACTTCATTACATAAAATAACAACATATTTAAAATATCGAAGTTTTTTATGATTTATAATTTTAAAAATACAGTTACAGTAATATATATTTTGATTATAAAAGTTTTGAAATTTTTTTGCTCAGGGAGCGGTAAGAAAAGTCAAAAAGAAACTTATTCTTATTATAGAGTAACTCGGGGCAAAATTACTAACAGTTTGCAAATATTTAGTTTTTCCGAAACGGTCAGTCAAGCAGTGATAATACTATTTTAAATTATAAATTATGATAATAATGTATAATTTGCTATACATTATAATATTTTTGTATAATAAATTATTTTTTATCATACATTATGATAAAAAAATACAGTTTGTATATTTTATCATAATGCATCATTATCTGCATGAGTTTGCAACTTATGAGTAGAAAAATTGAATATTATATAAAAAAAAACAACCATAGGTTCTTTATTTAGACACGTCAATCGGGAAGATTGATTTTTTATGCGTTTTCGGTCATCAGGTTTATTAAATTTTGAAAACTAATAGGGAAAAACGTAAGATGGCGACAACAACTCAACAAAAAAGTATAAATATAGGTGAAAACGAAACTGTATTTGCACCTTTTATATTAAAACGCCAATTAATTTGTTTAAATATTAAAAACGCAATTTTATACGCATTAGTTTACTTTTAGGGCTTAAAAAAAAAATACCTCGGTTTTGGTTATTTATAATAGACGGTGTCCGTCAGGTGTAACTATTTTAGGAATAGATTTTTGCGACCGTGTTTATTTTGTGTTATTTTAGTTAGAGAAGTTCGTAGTTTTAAAAACTTTTTAAATTTAAGGCAGAAACTGCATTAGAAGTCATCTTGTCCCGGTCACATGACCAGATAACAAATTTATGATCTCTTAATTTTAATTTTCATTTCAAATTTTTCAACTTGCAAACTTTTTGCTCTGTCTTTCTCTAACCGTTTCATATAATGTATTTCAAAATAGTTGTGTGTTTTCAAAAATCATTTCTAAACAAAGAACAAGATTATTCTAACCTCGCCATATTTTGAGTTTTGTTAGCGTCAATTTTTTTATCTTACTAATAATCGGAAATGTCATCTTGTCATCGTAATAATCGGAAATGTCATCTTGCCTCATTCGCCATTTTAAAAGTGTATTGTTCACCTGTTGTTTCTTTTGAATATTTGCTACTGGCTATTTCAAAATTTTATTTGTTTTCAACTTTAAGGTGCTTCTAGAAAAACTAATTGTTTTGTCACAGCATACTGTTGATAATTAATGATATTATATGAATCAATAAATATGTAAACAGAAGTAAAATCACTTGAAAATTTTATAACTTGATAAAAACAAATGTAGCGTAATGTAGCGTCACTCCAAATTCTAGATTGTTCCACTAGTCCAGGATTTGTATATAAAAAAAGTTAAAACTAAAACACTTATGGCAGTTTTAGTTTTAACTTTTTTTGTTTTTTGCTACTTTCACTTAAAACATTTTCAATTACTTTGATATTTGGCCATTATTTTTAAAATTTCATTAGCATTTTACTAGATAACTAGGTAACTAGGTTACCGATAACTTTTATTAAACTATTCTATTACTACTTGCATCGTTAATGCATATTAACGAAAAATATTAATTTAGATTTTAATTTTAAACTTTTATTCGGAAATTAGCAATAGCTTGAGTGGTCAATTTAGAAGCGCTTTAAGATGGTTTGGTACTATCCCAGGGGACACAGGCGTAAAAAAGGCGTCTTTTAAACGTTTTATTCACATTTTGGACGTCTTTTGAGCGTTTTGGACGTCTTTTGAACGTTCAAAAGACGTCTTTTTTTGGTCCAGTGCCCACTGGGATATTTGGTAATAAATTCTTAAAACTTAGTCTCATCTCCTAAGCGTTAAGACTTTTTTTTGATAAATAAGTAAAAATTACTCAAGTACAAATACTTACTGGGTATGATCGTAAATAGTGCCCACGGGTTACTTTCGCATGTTGAACAGTTCCTTCAGGGGATTATTGTTTCTCAATAATAACTCAAAATTCAATTTGTTCTGTTGCTTTAAAACCTATTACTGTTAGGTAATTATTCTCTGAATTTCAATTGAGAGCATTGGTGGAGCAAATTATTTATTAAATGGCAGAGACATGCTGCAGCATACAACTTGGTTTTTTCTTACATAAGATTTGCTCTTCAAAAGAATGTGTTTCTTGCAGCTTTAAATGGTTAATTTTTTCAATAAAACAATCAATACAGTGGCTCAGCTCTTATTTTTTGAATTGAAATCTAATAAAGAAAAAGTACAATCTCTTTCTCATCTTTTTTCCTCCGCAAAGGAGTTCTTGGAGTACCCAAGAATATATATATGTGGTACCCCAAAAGTATATTTAAATTTCTTATAAAATTGGTTGCAATAAATTTTAATAAAAACAATTATGTACTCTATAATAAATTAGTTTAAGTAGTACTCTGTTGAGTCAAGATGTATTGTCTTTTAGATCAATTAACGGCCAAACCATAAAATAACTTTAATCAACGAATATATGGCGACTGATTTTGGAAAAGTTTAGCGCCATAAAAGATAATACATGGTTCGTTTGCAGTTACAAGATTTTCAGTGACTTTTATTCCCTTGCCACAAACCATTTGAACCAAGTTATACCAATCTCTCGGTATAAAGATTGCAATATATTTTGGATTTGCTTTTCTATAATTGCATGATCTGAATCATATCCCATCCAGGTTTAGCCTGGTTCTAAAAATTTATGATGTATTCTTTTAATATTTGCTGTTACTTTCATAGTCTCTAAAAACATTATAGGTAAATGAAAACTGTGATTCTGACCAGTGCAGTATTTTTTTATTATTATTATTATTTATTTATTTGTATTTGAAAAGTTGAACAATTTAAATCTTACTTTTTTAAATTCGATTTGAATGCTGAGAGAGTGATGGCGAGTTCAGTTCGATTTGAATGCTGAGAGAGTGAGGGCGAGTTCAGTTCGATTTGAATGCTGCGAGTGAGGGCGAGTTCACTATGTGGTCTGGATGTGAGTTCCATACTTTAATAATTCTTTCGTTATAAAAAAATCTTCTAGTATCATTAATGTATTTATTACATGGTGTAAACTTTTGTAAATGACTTCTAGTAAAATATTGCGAATTGGAAAAAGTAAAAAAATCTGAAAATGGTAAATCAACAAAATTATGTACAATTTTTTAGGTCATATAAAGATCAAATTTAACTCTGCTATACTCAAGCGATTCTAGTTGGAAAAAAAATAAATCTTGATAAGTAATCAGTGTATGTAATATGACACCTTTTGCAGACAACTCTGGTAAAATATTATTGAACTTTTTCAAACTGGTGTGCATAATTCTAATACAGGCCGCATATAAATTTTATAAGCTTTGAAAAAGTTGAGAATTGTTAGAGATGAAGGATTTTAAAAGTAAGTAAATGCAAAAGTATGCTATGCTTGAAATACGAGAGCAGTGATTAGAGAACTTCGTATCAAAGGACATGACAGTTGTCGGAATAATATATTATTTCTTCCGCAATCTTTAAAGATGACATTTCATCTTGATATAATGTCATCATCAAATATAAGAGCAGATGCTATCTTATCTGATCCTTGACATCCATCAGTTTCTGTACTGTACTGTTTCAGAACTGTGGATATGATCTAATGTCATCTACAAGTCGTTGCTTATCCATAAGTAAGGCTTTATTTATTCTGGCTCGAATTGTCCTCTTATATTATTGGACACAATACCAACTGATTTTCTTTTCAAAGTTGTTTGAACTCGTTTGTAATTGATTCCAAGGATGTCCAATAAAATGTAAAACACACCCTTGATGTTGTAATCTTTTATTGAATAGTGCTTGTTTTTTTCTTTTTTTTTTGGTTTTCTCTTTTTTCTTAGCTGATCTTACTTCGATAGAGGATGCAATAAACTGATTTTGTGTATTTAGATTTACTTTAACAGAGAATTTTTTAAAAATTGCAATTTTCTCCTCTTGCATTTAAATGATTAATGGACTAGAAAAATAAACATAACATTACTAGTATCAGTAGAATATATGCTGGTTGATGGATTGTTTTTAATAGACTCTATTTGGTTACCAACACCATGTGTATTACTGAAAATAAAGCACTAAAAACATTAATATCATTTTAAATATATGCTTGTCTTTATAGATTTTCTTTGCCAGTCCTTTACCATTTATTCATTTTGTATGCCCAAACCAGTAGAAGTTTATTGAATATGATCTGTGGTATAATGTCATTTGAAATGCTACACTCATTTTTTATACATTTATTTCACACTTCGCCCACCCACCGTTTGCCACTTATTTATGTCATCTTTTTCATTTCCATTATTACGATGATAGAAATACAATTTAATTAAATCATTGGAAAAACACCAAAATTTGTAACAAATGTGATCAATAAAATTGATTACATAATCTCAATTATTCGAAAATGACTCACCCTTATTAACTACATCCATTAATTAGGTTAGCAAATAACTTGTTTTATATGAATTTAAAGTTGGCTCGCCTGTGAAATAATTCATTAATATAAGAAAAGAATTCATAACACAATAATCATGTTTTAAACGTATTTAAATTACGTATTTTTCGATTTTCAAAAATCTAAAATGTTTTGTTGTTAGACTGTAATGCAAGCATTAAAAAAACTCAATTTTGCTTGAACTGTAATGACAATAGATTTAGCAATGAAAAATACTTAACAATTGTATGTATTTAAAGTTAAGGCCTTTTGTGATAAAAACAATATTTCTAGATGTTAATAAACTTAATTTATTTTCATCTCTTTATTCCGACTATTTAGAGATCAATCTTTTTTGCCAAATCAAAGATTGCACTATTATAAGCATTTTATGGAACAAACTTCAAATGGGATAGAACCTATTTCTATATAAATACCAATTTTATGAATTTCAAAGGTCCGATTTTAAAACTGTCAATTCCTTATGTATTTTGTGACCATAACTAATTTATTTGGTTAAATATCCAATCACTAGTATGCAGATTAATCAAACTTTTTGATCTATTATTTGAAATGACGTAGCATTTTTTTGTGAAAATCAAATATTTAGAGCATCTCAATTTTTCATGAGTCTTGGCGAAACTAGCTTTAAACTAAAACTAAAATAGAAAAAAGTTTTCACTAAAAAATGTAGCTCTAATATTTACTCTGTCGATTCTGCAAGATGAAAAGAAAATTACACAGTTATCTATTGTTTTTCTGCATCATATTTAAATATTTATTCAGTCCGATGCAAGACGTAGTTTATACTTGTGGCAAAGTTGGTACCAATTTTTTTTTTGAAACAAACATTAAATGGATAGCAAACAAAGAGTCTGTCAAAAATTACTTAAAGAAAATGGAAGAATTTAGTGAAAAATAAGTTGTTCAATTTTTATGACAACCAAAGCAGTCATTTAAATTACAACTTGTTTCAACAGTGCGAGGAAAAACAAACTTACATAATAAATTTCTGCCAAACTGTACGCAAGTTTACACATGGCAAATGCTTCTATGTAAGAACCAATCAAACATGGTTGATGAAAAGTAAGCGATCGGAAATAAATAATTCAAAAGAAAAGTAATCAATGAAATATTTTTTTAAAAATTTTAAAACCTATGAATGACTGTACCATATAACCAGAAAAAATAATAAACTGCTTTCGAGGCATTTATCCATTCAATTATTGATGAGAACATATAGATTGTTGTCTTGGAAAAAACATACTCGCCGAAGCCTTTAAAAAGTTAACGGTAACAAACAGTAATTTGATCAGTAACGCAGACATCATTCCTGACACTTTACACGTATTTAAATTTTATTTTTAAGTATTCTGGTTAACATAATTATTTGCCGCCTAAAGAGAAATTAATTATCGCCATAGTTACTAATTCTTCTAGTTGCTAATTCAAAAACAAATTGAAAATTTTTACTCGCAGTCTTGTTTTAAAACGTCATAAAAGTCAAATAAAAAATTTAAAAAATTTTCATTTAATTTTCTTTGCAGATCCAAGTATTGATTTTTTGCAATAGTATTGACTGAATCAACCAATTCAGAATATCTAAATGCATTCAATTCAAAGCGAGAAGGATTCCTTGAGGTCATGTGACAAAAGAATGGCGATGATTTTACTTTATATTTGCTTACTACACAACAGCAGATAAATTCGTGACATACTAATTGCTTTTTATTTAGAACACAACCATCTGTAATTTAAAAATTGTTTACATTTTTTTCAAATAAAAAATACATTTTTTAAAACCAAAAAATACAATTTTCACGGTGAAAAAATAAATCGCATTTTAAAGTGCAAAAAATAACTGTTTTTTTTTTATTTTAGTTGGTAAAAAAGAATTTACTTTTAGTAATATAATAGATTAGATTCTGTGTTATCATGTGTATTTCGGAAATTTTGGAAGCATTTTATTGAGTAATTACAATGCAATGAAAACTTTTCTGGTTTAAAAAGCAACTACAGCCATTTAATAGATAGTTTACCCAACCACTAGTTTTTTTTAAATTTCTTAATTGCGCCTCAAATTAAGCTTGCTTATCAAATTTATTTATCTATCAGATCATGGCTGACGACACAGGTTTTGAAGTGGAGGGGCACAATTGCCAATTTCTTAAAAAGTCCTCTAAATATCTATTAAGTTTCTAAAAAAAAAATTCCTTGAGAAAAAAAAGTGTGTTGGGGAGAGGGTGGGAGGAGAAAGGTGGAAGGCACGTACCGTGGTCCTGGTACCGTCGGCCCTGCAGATTGAAATCATATAATTTTCTTTGCGTTTTTTTATTACTTTCAAATTGTCTAAACTAACTTTAGTGTAAAATTTTACTTTCAATTGCTTTGATTTTTAAGTATTTCACAAATAATTAAAGATATATTATATATATCTAATGTTGGCCGTTTTACACATTCCCAAACACAATTTTCTAAGTTAAATATTTACCAAATAAATATTTATCATCTTGTAATATTTATGATCAACATTTTGAATTCAAAACTAATAAAAGTAATATTTCTAAAAATTTTAATTTTCTAAAATAAATCAGAACAAATACTTAACTAGATATTCAAATAACACCTATATACAACACAATTTATAAAACACTTACAAATGAACTTAAAACTTTACAATTCAAGTCAAAAGTGAGACAGATATTACTATTTAAATGATACTACAAAGCCATTTTTATGTTTGTTAAGCTTATATTTATTTGATCATATATGAAAAGTATATCAATGAATATTCGACAGGGAAAAGAAAGGTTTAAGTTAAAAGTTACTTTTTTATATCCTACAATATTTATCTTTATATTTTTATCTGCTTGTTTTTCTATTTGTTTTTTTCTTTTTTAGATTTTATTTTTTGTTGCTTAAAGTTTTCTCAAATAATTAAATTTATGGTTTTTAAATTTTTTAGGATAAATATTTCAATATTTATTTTAACCTCACATACTAAACTCTATATTTTTGACTTTTTCATTTATTTTAGTTCATATAGTACTATATAGTACTAGGTTTGACGATCAGACATTCTAAGCCTTCTTCTTGTCCCTGCTATCAGTATATATTTTTAATATCTCACAGAATGTATATTTACATGACAAAAATAAATAAAAAATGTTTTGTTTATTTTTAAAGACTTCCTGAGGTTTTTATTGACTTAAGACTTTTATTAGACTTAATTATTTCTATTTTTAGAAAACTTACGTCATAGATATAAAAAAGTGTATAGGATGGATCGTAGACTACGTTTTGTATTGTAGAATTATTTTTATTGCAATAAATGAGAGATGTAAGTCTCGAGATTAAAGTCTTAGCTTCGAGACGTCTCGATACTCATATTCAACTGTCTTGGGTCTTGAAGCTTGAATAAAGTATAGTATAAGAGGTGAATAAAGTAAAGTAAATATAAGTAAGAATATAAGAGTATAATAAAGATCAGAAATGTTTACTTTTATTTATATTTTTGTTACATGTGATATTCAATATTTTGAAAATAATTAAAATAATAAAAAAGTAACTAATTAAAAAGTAAAGAAAAAAAAAAAAGAAAAAAAAAAAGAAGAAGAATTAAGTCAACTAAGAAAGATGAAAAATCAAAGAAGAAAAAGTATTAGCAGTGCCAGAAGATTGTAGTGAAACTTTAGAAGAATTTAGTTTGTTTATCTTAAAATACGCTTTTAATTTAATGTAATTATTCTTATTTTTGAATATTATTATTTTTTTCTAGCTTTTCTTGTTTGTTTTCATTAATTTTTTTTTTCTTCTAGTATTGTTTATTATTATATATAATTATTATTGTTTTTATTATTGTTATTATAATAACTATTATTGCTACTAGTATTATTATTATTATTATTTTTATATATCTATATAGTTTGTTGGCTTAGTTAATAAGTTTTACTTATTATCTTATAATTCTTAGTATAAACTTAATAATTTATTATTATATTTTCCACTTATTATAGCTATAATATTTTACTTATAATCATTTATAATTTATTATTATTTTAATATAAATTGTTTTATTTTATACTTACAACTTATCATTTAACCAATTATAACTTTTTTAAATATATATTTACGTTCTTCTTCTTTTACTTTATTAATAGTATTTTTTCATTATTTATTTTAACTGTTAAATAAATATTATTTTTGTTTTACTATTTTATCAATTGAATTATATTTATATTGTTAATAAATACTATTATTATTTTTATTATTTTTGGTTATATTGCTGTTCATATTACTCTTTGTTTCCTTATTTCAGTTCATACGAGCATTTCATTTTATAAACTGTACCACTTAAATGTCTACTTACTGCAAAGATTGCTTCAAGAAAATTAATAAAACCCATCACTACCTTCAATGTAATCATTGCTTAAACCTTTTTCATAAAAAATGTTGTCGTCTGAATCACAATGAATTTAGAATATTGAAAAACTCTAAAACATCTTGGTTCTGTATTTCATATAGGGAAAGAATTTTTCCATTCAGTACTTTATCAGATAAGGAACTGCACCTCCAAACAATAAGTGATAAAGTGATTCATATTAATGAATTCGAAAGCAACATATCATCTTTCCCAAACACCATACAGTCTAATCTTTATAATGAACTTAATGATTTTATTTCTCATCAACTTAATAACAACAATGACAATGACGTAAACCTCGAAGAAAACCCTATTAATTGTAAATATATGGACATAAATTAAAAGTGAGTTTAATTCGTCAAAATATAAAATTTTGACGAATTAAACTCACTTTTATCTCTTATTAATCATAAATTCAGTATTATTGGCATAGCTGAAACTAAACTAAAATATGACGTTCTACCAACTATCACATTAAATCTTACCGGTTATGTTTATGAGCACACTCCAACAAAATCTTATTTTGGAGGAGCTTTACTTTATATATCGAATACATTAATTTACAAACTTCGATATGATCTTAATATGCTTAAACCAAAGCTTTTAGAATCTGTGTTTGTGGAAATCATAATTCCTAAAAAATCAAACATCATTATTGGCTGTATTTATCGCCATCCTAGTATGGATATTTCAGAATTTATTAAATCATATTTAATTCCACTTTTTGAAAAGCTATTTATGAAAAAAAACAAAACTACTTTTTTAATAGGCGATTTTAATGTCGATCTTTTGTTAGCAAACTCAGATAATTCTATCTCTGAATTTTTAGACACTATTGCTTTAAATAACTTTCTTCCCTTTATTTCATTGCCAACAAGAACCACAAATCACTCCAAAACTCTAATTGATAACATATTTTCTAATGCAACTTCTACAAATATTTTTGCCGGTAATTTTACTTCCACCGTATCAGATCATTTGCCCCAATTTTTAATACATCCATTTTATAGAACCAAAATTAATATTCGTAAAAGCTGCATTTTTCGTCGAATTTTAAAACAAATAAATTGCGTCGAATTATGTAGTGATATCTCAAAAACTAGCTGGACTAATGTAATCAATGTCAACGAAGGTAAGAATAATAAGTCATTTGAAGAGTTTTTCTCAAGTTTCAATTCTCTTTTAGATAAACATGCACCATTAAAAAAAGTCAGCAATCGCTGCTTATCAAGGGGTCTCACACCTTTGATAACACGAGGAATCTTGACTTCTATTAAAATGCGAAATAAAATATTTAACAAATTTCTTAAAGCAAAGAATCCTAATAACAAACTCAATCTAAAAAAATCTTATAAAACATATAGAAACTTACTTGTTACTCTCACCCGTCGTAGTAAAAAGAACCATTACTCTAAGTTCTTTTCTGACAATGCCAAAAATTTGAAATCTACATGGGATGTTATTAAGAACCTATTAAACATTAGTTCGAGAGTTAACTCATCTCCTTTATGCTTATCTTCTACCAACTCCATGATATACGACCCCATTAAAATTTCGGAATCTTTTAGTTCATTCTTTGTTTCAGTTTGTTTCAAATCCGGAAGATTTACAGAATAAGATCCACTCATCCAATACTGATCTTGATAAATATCTTAAAAATCCAAATCTTAATTCAATGTTCATAAAACCTACAGACAAAAACGAAGTATTATCAATTATTCATTCTCTTAATGACAGCAAGACTTTAAGACCTAACAGCATTCCAATACCTATTTTTAAAGCTCTTGCAAATGATATCTCTCATGTACTTTCTGAACTATTTAATCTGTCATTCACAACCGGTGTATTTCCTGATATTTTAAAAACTGCTTCTGTTATCCCGATTCATAAAAAAGACTCAAAACTTGAATGTAATAACTACAGACCAATTTAATTATTATCAAATGTCAGCAAACTTTTAGAAAAACTTATGTATTCTCGTATTTACAACTTTTTAAATAATTCTGCTTGTTTTCATATTCGACAATTTGGGTTTCGCTCAAATCACTCCACTTCTCACGCTCTTATTAGCATTACTGAAATGATTCGCGGTGCAGTTGACAGTGGTTCTTTTGCTTGTGGTGTATTCATAGATCTTCAAAAAGCTTTTGATACGGTTGATCACAACATTCTAATAAAAAAGTTAGGCTACTATGGAATACGTGGTATTGCTAATCATTGGTTTTCTTCATATATTACGGATCGCACTCAGTTTGTTTCAATTAATGGATTTGAATCCACACATAAAGTTGTTAAATATGGCGTTCCACAAGGTTCCGTTCTTGGACCGTTGTTGTTCTTATTATATATAAATGATTTATCTTGTTCATTAAAAAATTCTATGATACATCATTATGCTGACGATACCAATCTTTTATATATCAACAAATCCCTCACGACTCTTTGTAAAAAAAGTTAATCAAGATCTTCATCGCTTATGTACCTGGTTAAATAGTAACCGTATTTCCTTGAATGTCAATAAAACTGAATACATTATTTTTCATTCCCCTCAAAAAACTATTGATCATATTAAAGTTAAAATTAACGGTAAAAAACTTTTTCCATCAAAATATATAAAGTATCTTGGAATATATCTTGATGAAAATCTATCTTGGTATAATCAACTGTATCATCTAAAAAAAAAACTTACACTAGCTAACAGTATGCTTTCTCTAATTCGTTACTATGTTCCTATTCAAACTCTTCGAATGATTTTTTTTATTATTCTCTTCTCACCTTTGCTATTGTTGTACTGTTTGGGTCAAAAAAGAAACTTTTTACTTAATAACATTGCTAGTTTACAACGCGCATCTATTAGAATAATGACGTTTTCCCCAATGAGATCTGATATCGAAAAAAAAATTTCTGAACTAAAAATCCTAAAACTCCATAATCTTGTAAAGTTTTACAATTGTCTTTTTGTGTTTGACTTTCTCCAAAATAAACTACCAAGCCCTTTTTCAAATTTTTTTATTAAAACAAACGAAGTTCATAATCATCACATCAGGAATACAGAAAATAGTAAGCTGTACTATTCTTTTTCCAACACAATCAAATATGGTAAGTTTTCCATAAAACAACAATGTATTTCTCAATGGAACCAGTGTATTCCTGCATTAATAAAAAAGTCTAAGAAAAAATATCCACTTGTTACGAATTTTTTACAGCTCAACAGAATTCAATTTAAAAATATATTGTTAGAGTGTATTTCTTTATAATTTCTCTCTGTACTGTAGTTGTCTTCAATATATAATCTCTTTAATGAACAAGTGGTTTGATTTTTATTTTATTTATTATTTACCTATCTTATATTTTTTTATTATTGTGTTATTAATGTTACATTTTATGTTATTATTTTATCTAATTATCATCTACGATTTGTACATACAATTTATATTGTATTATAATATTTTTAATATTATTGGTACTTAATTATTATTTTGTATTATTACTATTATTATTACATATATCATTATGATTTGATTAACAATCTTTTCTTCTTTTCTCTCTTATTTATATATACAGATGTTGAGTTTTTCCTTTTGTTTTTTTTTTTTTTTGTTTGCTTTTGTTTCTTTTTTTTTTTATTATTTTTTTTTTTTCTATTTATTTATTTTTTCGTGAAATTTTTATGTTTTTTAGGTGTAACTCTATTGACTAGTTTGTAACTATATGAGTGACACCTAACCAATTTATATTAATTTACGATGAAATTTGTAAATTTTATTGATATGTTTTATAAATAAATAAAAAAAAAAAAAAAAATTACTATTTTGAATTAATGTGATATTTAAAACAAGTTAAGCTTGGGCCATCAATAGTTATGTTTCTTTTTATTTTAATCTTATTTTTTTAATATAATTTTTAAATATCATGCAGTAATGTATTGAAGTTTTCCAAAATGTATTAAAATTACGCCATATGGTGGTTAAAATTTCGCTATTTTTGTCAGAATTGAGATTTGTTTCAAACTTTAAAAAGCAGTTGCTTAATAAAATAAACCGTGGTTAGACAACCAGACACATCCCAATTTGGGAGGGGGCCAAGCAAGAAGGAAAAAACTGCCAAAACTTATTATAAATTATTAAAAAAAAAAAAAACTAAAAAAAAACAGATAATATTAAGTAATTATGAGTTATTGTGGACATCTATTATGGCTTCCACAAACAAAACATATACATCAAAACATATATCAAAATTATTAAAGTCTAGCAAAAATTAGTAAAAATTAGTAAAGTTAAGTTAGTATTATGTATTAAATTTGCCTATACAAACTCATTTATTAGTGAGTTTATTTATTGACGAAGCTTTTACCTTGGATTAATTTATTTTAAGTATGTAAGTTTAACACTTAAGTCTAAAGCTTATATACTTTTGCTTAATTCATTTTTATATTACTTATGCAAATATTACGTGGGCAAGTTGTCAACCAACAAAATTTAAAAAAATTAGGGTAGCCACAATAAAGCCTGCGGGCTACATCCGGCCCTCGGAGACTATTTGTCCGGTCCTTCAGTTTTATAAACTTTTATTAATAACCTACAGAAGTTAATTTACAAAGAAATGTAAAGTTTACAAGTTTTCATGAAATATTAGCTATTCTTTATCCTAACCCTCTTTAGAATTTTGAAAATTTATTCCTTATTATTATTTATAATTTGAAAATTTAACCAAATTGGCATCTTCTTCTAACAACAAAAAAATGAAAAGAATGTCAAGCAAATAACATTGAATGGCAAACAAAATACATTTTTGGTGAGTTTAATTCGGTGCAAGTATATTTAATATGTAATGAATCTGTTTCAATCTGCAAAAAATATAATTTAAGAAGGCGCTATAATTCAAAACATTCAATAACTTATGATCAGTTTGTCAAAGAGGTACTAAAGCTAAAAAATTGAAGTATAAGTTAGTTGGACTACAAGATTTCTTAAAAAGGTGCAATTACAAACAAAAAACACTGCTGTTGCAAGATATGAAGTGAGTCTTCTTTTAGCTAAAAATTGTAGACAGTATTTTAGAAATAATTAAAAAACCTCTTGAAATTGTGTTCAAAAGTATTTGCCCTGAAAAGTTGAAAAATTTGTCTCACTGAACAGGTGTTATTGCTGATAATCTTAATTTGTCGTTAGCTTAAAGAATAAAAGAATTTCAGTATTATTTGATAGCTGTTGTTGAATTAACCAATCACCAACTGCTCAATTGACTGTTTTTATTCGTGGTATTGATAAAGATTTTTTTGTTAATAAAGAGCTGCTTGACATCTTTCAGAAGCAAACATTTTGCTAGCCATTAAGAAAGTTTACAAAAATGTTTAAATTGACGTTCAACAGATTAATTTCAATTACAATAGACGATAGCAGCTCAATGGTTGGAAAAAATATTGGTTTTGTTTCTAGACTGGAAAACAAAATGGCAGAAAACAACTTGTCATTGATTAAGCTGTATTTTATTATTCATCAGCAAAACTTAACAGCATAGGCTATGAACAAGGAAAATTTCATGTCTTTAGTACTTAAAACAATAAACAGCATTAAGTCTAGCATTTTACAAAGTAGGTAGTTTAAGGCATTTCTTGATGAAAATGACTCTGAATATGGTGGTCCGCTTTATTATATAGAGGTGAGTTGGCTTTTTAAAGGTAATATGCTGTAAAGGATTTTTGGTTTGAAACAAATGATGAAAGATTTTTTCAAAAATATAAACAAAGATAAAAAATAACTTAATTGAAAAGTTTGCATCTCTGGTAAACTTGACCCAAACTACAATATACTTTACAAAAAACAAAAAAGTAAACTAGAAGAATATTTTAGGAATTGCAACCAGTCAGTTGCCATATTATAACTATTATTTGTATCTAATAGCTAGTTAGTATATGTGCGTATGCGTGAATATGTATGAGCGGTATTCCTTTGGTAAACTACATTTAATAAATGAAAAATAAAACCATCATTTATAAATAAACTATTTTTAAAAACCTCTGGCCTCCAGTTAACAGTTCAAAATTAACTTTGGGCCTCATCGAAAAAATCGTGACCTTCCCTGCTTCACAAAAGGATGCTCAAAGTAACACATATAATTAATTAAAAGAGTAAACAAATACACAGAATATAGTATAACTTATAAGACCTAAACTATAGAGCTCTTTTCTGAATGACACTTTAAATATGGCTAAATAATTAAAGTCATTTCCGTTTTAAACAAAAAAAATAGGCTTTACATCACACGGAATAATTTTTATCTAAAATTTTATTTACTAAAAAATTGAAATTTTTTTAAACATATTATCTTATTCGACTGTTTATACTTTTAAATGATAATTGTTTATATTTTTACTTGTCGATCTCATGTAGTTAATTTTATTTTCATAAAATTAACTACCTGAGATCGACAAGTATGCAACTTCCGTGATACATGAACTGCATGATTGCTGAGACTCCATGATACATAGTGCAATTTTTCAACTTTCTGGAAATCTTAACTTATATTTAAAATATTATTAAAAAAAAATATACTGCTGAAACTATTTTTCAAGGAACCAAACTTTATATATCTAGTAACTAATAATAATAATAAAAAAACCCTTTAAAATATAAATATATAAAAAAAAAATACGTTACATCTTTAAACTACGCTATTTCGTTACATCACAATTAAATGTATGCAAAAAATACATATAAATAAACAAATATAAAAAAGACGTGGCGATAAGTCTAAATTTGTCTTCTTTTTTCCCCAGCTATAAATTTACATTTTATAATAAACAATTTTGTAAATTTTTCTTTATAGTGAAATACATAATGTTAATAAATAAAAAAGCTAAAATTTGCATTTTTTTAAAAAGCATTAATTAAATGAGAGTAAATTTCCAGTTTTGTTATTATGATAATAATAGACAAGCATATAGGGTAAACTGGGGTAAAGTGAACTAGGGGTAAAGTGAACTATTTTTTTAAACTAAAAAGTTATCATGTTTAAAAAACTTTTTGTTAAGTAATTTAGCATTATTTTTGCTTAATACAACATTTTGAAATTTTTTAAATAAAAAAATTAATAAAATATAGCCTTTGTTTTGATGTAATAGCCATTTTAAAAAGCGAGTTTGGCGGAAGTTTTAAAATTACGATCTCAAACTTTGCTATGGGTTTTAGTAAATTCATGATTTGTTGTTATTAATGCGAACATCAGTTATATAATTTATATACATTTTAAAGATAATATAATGCTGTTAAAAAAAAATTGTAGTTTTTATCATAATATAAAAAAGCTAAGCTTTTAGTTTGTAAATCAATTTAGTTCACTTTACCCCTTATTTTTCTGCCTATTGGGGGTAAAGTGAACTAGTCTTTTTCTTATGTTTTTTCATCAAATATTTTTAGTAGAACTGAATATATAAATTGTAATTACTTAACTAAATTGTTTACTCTTAAAATAAGTTGTTTTTTTTTTAAATATTCTTAAAATTATTTTCAGAAATATAATATATTGAAATAATGCCAAGAAACTACATTAAGAAAAAAGAATCTCGAAGAAAAACATATGCACCTAATTTGTTGCAAAATGCCATTTCGAAAGTTAAAAATAAAGAAATGACTTCGTATGCTGCATCAAAAGAATATGGTGTTCCAAGAAGTACAATTGCAAGACATCTTCTAGGCATAAAATGCTCAAAAGTTGGTGAAGGGCGACCAAACCGATTATCTGCTGATGCTGAAAAAGATCTTGTTTCACTTTTATCTGCATTTTCTGATTTTGGATTTGGATTAGATAAAAAACAATTTATGAAACTTGTTCAAACGTATATTGAAATAAACGGATTTCAGAAAAAATTTGTTAATGGTGTTGCTGGTGATCAGTGGTTTTGTAATTTTTTAAATCGTTGGCAGAAAGAAATATCTATAAGAACTCCAGAGCTTTTGACATTAACAAGAGCCTTAGCTTGTAATAAAACTGTAATTGATGCTTGGTTTTTATTACTTAAAGCAACATTGGAAAAATGTGACATTATGAATAGATCTGCCCAAATACTAAACTGCGATGAAAGTGGGTTTTGCACTAACCCAATAAATAAAAAAATTATTTGCAAAAGAGGTATTAAAAACCCTGTATCTATTGCTCCTGGATCAGGAAAAGAACAGTTTACTGTACTAGCAACAATATCAGCTGCAGGAAGAAATTTTCCTCCATTTATTTTATTTGCTGGGAAGAATTTGTATAAAGAGTGGATGACTGGTGGACCAAATGGTTCCTTATATGGGGTGACAAAAAACAGTTGGATGGAAACAGAAGTTTTCACTGAATACTTTAACCATCTTGTTTTATGGTTGAAAGACACACCCAAGCCTGTTTTGCTTATCTTTGATGGTCACATTAGTCATATTTCTTTAGAAACTGTTAAAAAAGCAGTTGAAAATCATATAACTATTTTGTGTTTGCCAGCACACTGTTCGCATTTGCTTCAGCCACTTGATGTAGGAGTCTTTCGCCAAGTTAAACATGTATGGCGTGAAATTCTGGCCAATTGGTATACCGAGTCAAGGCTGAAGGTGGTTGGGAAATCTGTTTTTCCATCTTTATTAAAAAAACTTTATGATACCTCCTTTAAGCCAGCTCATTTAGTACAATCCTTTGCCAAAACTGGAATTTTTCCCTTTGATCCATCTGCTATAGCATCTGACAAGTTAAATCCTTCTGAAATCTATGAACACCCTTTTTCTCAGAAAACAAATAACTATAATAATAACGTCCCTCAAAACATCGTTTTAGACACCAATGTCAATGATCAGAACGATACTTGTGAAAATTTTTCTATTGAATCAACAAATAAATACAATTCACAAAAAACTATAATATCAGTAGGAAAAGACTTAAACAATGAAAAAATAAATCAACTATCAATATCAAATGTAGATTGTTCTACTGGAAATAAAATCATTAGAGAAATAGTGAAAGAACAGTTAATGGCCACAAAGGGTGATGGTCGTTCATACAACAAACGACCTACAAAAAAAATAAAAAGACACTATGGAGGTGAGTGTCTTACATCAGAAGATGCATTTAAAAGATTAAATGATGAAGAAAACGAATGCTTTAAAAGAAAGATCAAGCAGCAAGGCAAAATACAAAATAAAAAAACTAGTTTATTAGAAATAACAAACACAAAAGAGTTAAAGATGAAGTAGTTCACTTTACTCCAATGTGGGGGTAAAGTGAACTAGTGGACATGTTTTTTTTGAATATATATTTAATATTGTAAAAGTAGCTTTTAATCTTAGTATTTTGTTTTATATTGTACCTAATACTTTAAATGGTATAAATTTTGAAAACTGCAAAATGTTTTGGCTTTTATTTTGAAAATATTTCCTTTAAATATCAAAAACAGTTCACTTTACCCCAGTTTACCCTACAAGTTTCCGTGCGTGTTTTTTTTGGAAATCCCCTATTAGTATTTTTAAATAACATATCTTCTTTTTGACCTCTTGTATTTTTAAATATATATATATATATATATATATATATATATATATATATATATATATATATATATATATATATATATATATATATATACTTCTTTTCTACTGACAATTTGTATTTGGCAACTATTTGTTCTTATTGACAATATATTTTCTTTTTTCACTATTTTAAATATTATATCTTCTTTTTTACTATTTGTGAATTTATTGTGTATTAGTTAAATACTTTTTAGTTACATTTTTTATTTGATTTATTTACCTTTTTTTTTACTATTATTGTCATGATCTGTAAGGGATCTATGAAAAGATTAGGTTAGTATTTAATTGTCTATATCTTCTTTGACCCCCTGCCTGTTTATTATTTATATATTTGTAATTAGATTTTATTTTTTGTAAAGGAAATTGTAGTTTATATAAACAGCAAATTAAAAATAATAATTAAATTATAATAAAAACTGCTAAAGCAAAAAAAAAAAAAAATTAAATCAGGACGGATTAAGACTTCTTGGGGTCCGGGGTTATTTTTGTTTTTGGAGGCTTTTTTATGGGCTAGAGCCTAAAAACAACTTAAGAAAAAAAAATTTTTCGGGCCCCTAAATTTGCGGGGCCCTCTAGCCCCCCTTCCTTTATCCGGCACTGAGTTCTCCTTCCTTACCGTGACGCGAAAATTATTTATATCTTATTTTAAATTTAAATTCATCGAAAGGTTTTAAATTTCATCTAAAAATCTTTTAATGTTAAAAAATTGAGTACGTTAAATTTACAACCTCCTCATTTTTGAGAGAATGAAAATTTATACGAAAATTAAAAGATTATTAGCCAAAATTTAAAACTTGGTAATAAATCTAAATTTAGTATAAGATATTAGCTATTTAAACCCATTACCTTCACATTTGAAATTGGGGTGTAAACTCTTTGGGGTATATTTGTTCCTAAGCTCCAATCACCGCAACTATTTGCAAAATTTTATTTTTAGATATGAACATCAACATACATAAGTTTGGAGTTTTCACAGAAATGCCAGAAAGTGTCATATCAAAAACATTAGAAAACCCTGCGTCCGCCCTTGCATATAATTAAAATTAACCAACAATTCAGTTAACCTATCCGAGAAACTTGAGGAGCGAATGAAGGATCGGATCTTTTAAATTATTGTAGATAAAATTATTTTTCATTAATCTCATCGTATTTAAAGAAAATATAGTATATACCAATATCTACCCCTCCCCCCCTCTTTTAAAAAACAAACAAAAAAAAACAAAAAAAAAACGAAAAAAAAAAAAAAAACAGCAACAAAAAAACAAAACAAAACGCACGCACAAAGTTCAAAGAAAAAACGGTAACCGAAAAATTTGAAGTATGACATACCTATTGTTATTTAATAATCAGATTGTTATCAATATAAAATAATGTAATATTATATATATATATATATATATATATATATATATATATATATATATATATATATATATATATATATATATATATATATATTTATATTTATATTTATATATTATTAAGTTATGAATTTAAGAACTTTTACTTTAATTATTTGTATGATTGATATTCAGTTCAATTTCTATGTGTAAATCAATTACATTCAAGAATAAATTTTATTGATTTGTTTTGCAGCAGTTAAAGTATTTGAAGATTCTCTCCATTTGTTCTTAATAAAAGAGCACAGTACTGATAGTGTGGTGCAATCATTGTGTTGGCAATCAATATTTTAGTCCATTTAGTAGTATATCTATTCTACAGAGATAACCTGTTTTTTTTAATATTTTATAATATGTTCTTTGAAATACAATGTTATATAAATATTGATTTGTTATAATTTATTTTTTTTATAAATACATTTAAAGTTTCTTTATAGTAAAAATTAAATTTTGGTTAGCAGCACAATTTTTGTTCAATTATGGTTTTTTCTCTTTGTTTTAACGACATATTGTTGGCTGGTTTTTAAAATATTAAATATTACAATCAGTGAGTATCTTAAAATTCATAGAATTGTATTTACAACAGTTGATTGGGTTATTAAACATTTTCAAATTTCAATAAACATGCTTTAAATGAAGAAATTTTAAAAAAGAAAACTGTTTGTATGTTTCCATTTTTGAAGCTTTGGCTCATATAAAACATGGTTCGAAATGCAAAACAGTTGGATGCTTTCTCAGAAGAAATTCCTATGTTAACATCAAATGATAATGACGATGAAAATGTATGTCTAGAGAAGAAAGATATTGATTTATGGAAATTCAAGTCTGAGGCAGATGACTTGGGAAAGTATGATGACTTTCACACAATAGATTGGTCTAGAGATAGAGTAAGAGATAGACTTAGGCTTCGACAAGTAAAAAAGCTCAAGCATAATGGAAATTTTGTAGAAAAAATAAAAGTAAGTAAAAATAAATATTATTTTGAGGTAAGTTAGGTAAGTTTTATTAAATATTCTCTAGGCTAATAATATTTTTTCCTTATTTTTTCATCAAAATTGCTTTTCAGATTCATGCAGGTCAAATTAATAATTTTTTTCAATAATTTTATAACTATATTTTTTGGGTATATACCAAGCATTTTATTCAATACATTATTAATGATTATCAGTATTAGGCTTTAAGAATAATTAAAGAATTTATGATAAAATGCGATAAGAGTTTTATCTGCGCAAGTATAAATAGTTGTTATTTGTATCTTATTTTTATTTAGGGTTTTCATGATGCATATTCTGGTTGGCTTATTGCTTTTATAGTAGGGGCAACTACTGGATTTGTAGGTGGTATGATTGACATTGGGACTGACTGGATGATTGATCTTAAAGAAGGATTTTGTAAACATGAATTTTGGTTTAATAAAAAAGCGTGTTGTTGGAATTCTGAAATTCGTTACGGTCAACATTATTGTGCTAAGTGGATGCTTTGGTCAGATATTTTGGGTGTTAAGAATATTTCTAGTTCTGGATTATACACCTTAAATTTATTTTGCTATGTAATGGTAGCTGTTACATTTGCTTCTATTTCAGTAACTCTTGTTCGGTTTTATGCCCCCTATTCTTGTGGTTCTGGTATTGCTGAGGTATTTTTGCTTTAGTTTATTTATAGAATTAAATAAACCCCTTATTATATTTATATACTTATTTATTTTTTTGTATTAATTTTACTATAAACAAATATGTATTTTATTTATAAACAAAAAAATGCAACTTGTTATAACACTAAATGTTTTATGCCTATAGGCAATCATCAGCCTCATGTAATAAAATTCAAGAATAAAAAACCATTAAAATACAAAGTCAGAGTTTATATAATATAATACATACATACATATATATATATATATATATATATATATATATATATATATATATATATATATATATATATATATATATATATATATATATATATATATATATATATATATATATATATATATATATATATATATATATATATGTATATATATATATATATATATATATATATATATATATATATATGTATATATATATATATATATATATATATATATATATATATATATATATATATAAATATATATATATATATATATATAAATGATAAAAAATGTAATAATAAAATATATTTGTTTTTTCTTACTGTCTTTCTGAATATCTTGCGCCCACAACATTCCTTCTGACATAACACGTTAATAGTTTATATAAAATACAATTATTTACACTAATTACAACACCCCTTGATCTCTAGATCACAAAATCTGCATACTTATTTGGACACTTCCGCACACGCGTCGATCTTCTGAGATTCAGGTTGTTCGCGGTGGGTTCTTCCGGTTCTCTTGTAGACAAGTCAGCTACAATGGGAGCTGGACGGACGTCTGACATGTGTCTCGGCAATCCATTGATTTCTGCCAAAACTCCTCATCCTTTATCTGAGACTCTTCCTCTATTCCATTCGCTAGTACATTTTGAATCAGGTGGTTTTGCAAATACTTCTTGTCCTTGTGTGTAGTTGTGGAGAACTTCCTCGTTAGTTTTGGCAAAAACTGTGTGTGGTTTCCACTCATAGGAAAATATAGCTTTGTAGGAGAGCGATGTTTTCTCGCCATTTTTTCTGGGAGCCACGTTACACCAATATACCATTTTTAACAGATCTTTACCACTTCTTGCTGCCATGCGCTTGATTGTGCAATGGTGACGTTCAACAATTCCATTTCCAGATGGCCTGTAAGCGCAACGAAACAGGATGGACACTCCCCAATCTGCGCTTAATTCACCAACGAGTTTTGAGCGAAAGGTCTTGCTGTTGTCAAGAAGAAGTTGCCACTGAGGTCCTTTTTCTCGAAATATTTCTTCTAGATGGAAACACACTGTTGCTTCTTTCTCGTTTTGTAGCTTTCTCCAAATTGCAAACTTGCTCCTTTTGCCACAGTCAATAATAAACAAATAAATTTCTGATTTATAGTGGGTAACGTCAATAGCTAAACGGTACCAGCTCTTTCCAACTTCAAGATTTCCTTCTTCCCATCTGATTGGAGCAGGATCTACCAATAAACATCTTTTGCAACTTTTTACGACTGATTCTTTCCTACAAACTGTCTTTTCTACAAACTTTCTCCTTCGGATATGTCTGTTTCATCAAATAAAGGGTTCAATTTACTCCAAAGTGATGAAGATTATGAAACGACTTTACATCAGGCGGTACAAGATTTGCTGACATTGCAGATTGGTTTGAATGCAGCCAATTCTGTGGTACCCTCGTAAGAGCATCGGCTTTATTATCTGCTGACTTAACCAGGAAAAGTTTTAATTGTATACCGCACTCATTCACAAGGTCTTCAATTAACGACAACCGGCGACGGACAAGTGGTTTTCCAAGACCGTATACTTGAATGGGTTTGTCACCGATGATTAAGGATTTCAACCAGCCAACAACAACAACCAGCCAACAACAGTAGCCGAGTCACACTTTATGGTAATACATTCGAATCCCCATTTTGTTGCTAGATTGATTCCTTTTATCAAAGCTTCTAACTCTGCAAGATTAATGTGAGTCGCATCACCTTTTTTCTCAGCCATGAGCAGTCTTCTACTATTTCCCCAGCCAATTCTAGAACTATGCCAACAGTTAAACTTCTTGCATCGCACCACACTGTTGCTTCAGAAGTTTTTTTTACGTTCCATGACCCATGAACAGGATCTTCCTTTGTAAGTCTTTCTTTTAAACTGCTTACTAATTTGACAACACGATCATTCATTAAAGTGTCTCATCCAAAACTACTCGAAACCCTTTTTAGAAAGCTGCACGAAGGGCGCAACCAATTTGCTATTGCAAAATGTCCAGTCAGCTGTCACATTTTAACCAAAATCCAATCTTGTTAGACAGTATCGCTGCCCTTCATATTCCACAACTTGATATTTCCATAATGCTTCGTCGACACGAATCTGCAGGTATGTTTTTTTTAAATCGATTATCTCAAGATTTTCTCCCAACTTTCTCCAGTTGCGAAGTTTGGTACTGCAAACATCATCATCTGCAGTATGACTGGATACAAATTGATTCAGCTCCCGGTAGTCCATCACCGGTCGTACTTTTAATTTGTATCGTTGAATTACTGCCATCAACGGAATGATGCCATTACATTTCCCTTCAAATGGTTTCAGCCATCCCTGTGCTATCCATTCACTTATTTCTATTGCGTACTCACTTTTAACGTCTTCAGAGATGTGATAGTGTGGAATTTTGTTTGTTAAAGTTGGTGGTTCCATTAGCCATTTCCAAGACACGCTCCAGCTGCCATTTTTGAATTCTGCTACGAAGTCTTTATCAATCAGCTTTTGAAGAGTAGGCATGGATACTTCATTCGTTTTTCCTTGAGACACTGCAGTAGCGCCGATAGTTAGTTGCTCCACATTAAAGTTAATGGTTTCGCCGTCTCTCCCAACTTGGACACCTCCGAGCAGTCGTATTGCGTCCATACAAAGTAGCATTTGATATTCGGGAACAATGTTGGCAACCAGGCATTCCAACTCGATGGTGGTATCATTTATAGAAAGATTAAAAACAGTCTGGTATTGTACTTCAATTGACTTTCCATTCATTATAACAACCTTTTTGCTTGCATGTTTGACATTTTTTGGGTTCACAATATCCCAACATAAAATTGATTTGGAGCATACAGTATCTAACAATGCTTTTATTTTTCTTCCATTGACATATACGAGGAGAGTTAGCGGTTTTAAAATTTTTTTGGGAAGTCGCTCGCACAAAAACGGGTGGCTTCCCTTCCACGTTTTTTGAGTCGTACACCTTTTATAGCAGTACTGGGCCAGGTGATTGTCCATTCCCCACACAAAGCACCTCTTCTTCTCAATCTCTTTGCTGCAATTTTGACTGATATGTTCATCCTCACCTCAACATTAGCACGTTATGGTCTTTATTCCGCGTCCTTTAGGAACCTGTCTTGAACTAATGACAACCGGATTCACGCAACTGACAAAACACGATTCTTTGCGACGTAAAATTACCAAACTTCTGGATTTTTCAGCAATCTGGCACAGCGACATTGTTGATATTGAGCATGCAGTTTGCAGCTGTTTTCTTGCTTCGTCAGGTAATCCAAGAATAAATGCGCACCTTATCCACTCTTCGCTTACGTGAGATGATATTAGCTTGCTCAGTCTTGTTGATTCTGCGAGATATACGTCAACGAACTCATTCTCTTTAAGACGGCGATTTACGAACTCTTCGTATGCTGTTAGCGGAGAAGCAGAGAAGGCAGTAGTCAGTGCAGTTTTCACTTCATTGTAGTCTTTTTTTATCTCATCACTTAGGCCTTGATAAACGGCAAACGCCCCACCAGAAAGAAATAAGGGGAGCACCACATGCAGCTCGTCAACTTTTTGAAGTTTTGCTACCAGTTCCAATTTCTGTATCCATTCGGAAAAATCACCCGAACTATCGTATTGTTATACCAAGTTATACCAAGTCCGCAAACTTTATAATGATACTCATTGCCGAAATAGCTTGTAATAATAAAATATATTTGTTTTTTCTTACTGTCTTTCTGAATATCTTTACTCAATATATATACATTTGCAAACACCCCCGAGAGTATAATAAACAGTATAAATGTTATGTACAATATAATATATACGACGCGCCCACAACATTTCTAACGCAACATGTTAATAGTTTATATAAAATACAATTATTTACACTAATTACAAATATCTATATATATATATATATATATATATATATATATATATATATATATATATATATATATATATATATACACATATATGTGTGTGTATATATTTATATATATATATATATATATTTATATATACATATATATGTGTATATATATATATATATATATATATATATATATATATATATATATATATATATATGTATATATGTGTGTGTATATATATATATATATATATATATATATATATATATATATACATATTTGTCTATATATATATATATATATATATATATATATATATATATATATATATATATATATATATATATACACATATGTGTGTATATATATTTATATAAATATATATACACATATATGTGTGTGTATATATATATGTGTGTATATATATATATATACATATATATATATATATATATATACATATATATATATATATATATATATATATATACATATTTATATATATATATACATATTTGTCTATATATATATATATATATATATATATATATATATATATATATATATATATATATATATATATATATATATATATATATATATATATATATATATATATATATATATATATATATATATATATATATATATATATAGACAAATATGTATATATATAAATATGTATATATATATATATATATGTATATATATATATATATGTATATTCATATGTGTGCATATATATACACACATGTGTATATATATAAATGATAAATGATATATATATGATATATATATATATATATACATATATGTGTGTGTGTATATATATATATATATATATATATATATATATATATATATATATATATATATATATACTCATATAGTGTCGCTTTAAGAGCATTTTAATGTAAAAAAAGTCTCTTACGACTACAATTTTAATTACCTCGTCTCTTAAGCTGTTTTTGATTGTCATCGAAATGTCAAAGCAATTAATTTATGCGGAAGTACATTAAATTTAATTGTTTTTTAAAAAATTTTTAAAAAACCGCAATTATAACGACTAGAAAGTTTTTTTTAATTAGTGGTGTTTTTGTTATTGATTTAATAAAAAACATTTTTTAAACATGCGTAAATGTTGCTACATCGACTATCTTATAGCCTGACTCGCAACGGAGTGCTGCTACATCGACTGACAAATAGCCTGACTCGCAACGGAGTGCTGCTACATCGACTGACAAATAGCCTGACTCGCAACGGAGTGCTGCTACATCGACTGACAAATAGCCTGACTCGCAAGGGAATGCTGCTACATCGACTGACAAATAGCCTGACTCGCAAGGGAGTGCTGCTACAATGACTGACAAATAGCCTGACTCGCAAGAGAGTGCTGCTACATCGACTGAGGGTTTGGTTTGGCCAGGCAGTCTATCAATTAAAAAAAAAATTTAATTTTTAAAACTTTTTCTGGTCTGGTTTATTAACGCGCTCTTTAAAACTACAGTTTATGGGAAATATTTTTTGATGCTACGCAAGAGACATGCAAGACTATATATATATATATATATATATATATATATATATATATATATATATATATATATATATATATATATATATATATATATATATGTATATATATATATATATATATATATCATATATATCATTTATCATATATATACAGGGCTCAATTTAATTTTTGATAAAGTCACAGACATAATGTCCAATCCAAACTTGTTTGGATTGGACAGTGTCCGATCAAATTAAAATATAATTTTTATGTTTTAATGGAACCAAGTTATACAATCGAAATCTTTGTCATGTTATACAGTTTATTTAACGTTAGTCTAGTTAAGTTGTAGTTTCTTTCCTTATATTTCTCTATATTTACATGAGTATTTCATTGCAGATTTTTGTTTTTTGATAAAATAGTTTCAATTTAATATTGTATGTTTTTTTAGTTAGATTTAAATTTTCACGCGGTCATAATGTAAACTAAAAAAATCATTTGCATGGTCAGCAATAGTGTTTGATCGCACGCCATTACTGTCCAAACTTTATTTTGTAGAATTTAACTCCCATCGGTCAAAATGTCTGATTACTTTGTAAATTGATCAGACAATCTAAGGTTTTACCCGGACAATGTCCCATGTCCGGCCGTTAAATTGAGCCCTTTATATATGCACACATGTGTGTATATAAAGGATACATATGAATATACATATTTATACATATACATATTTGTGTATATATATGTACATATATGTGTATACATATATGTGTGTATATATATATATATATATATATATATATATATATATATATATATATATATATATATATATATACATATATATATATATATATATATATATATATATACATATATATATATATATATATATATCAACCCTCGGAATTAGGAAAAATGAGGTCGTCAAATTATTGCCAACCTCAATCTTTTTGAGGTCGGCAAAAATTATTTGATACAAAGGTCTGACCATAAAACATAGAAACAAGATCAGCAATTTTTTGCCGACCTCAAACACTTTCAGGTCGGCAGTTAGGTTGGCATTGCTGAATGATGTCGGCAATTTATTTAATTAGGGTCAGCAATGATGTCGGCATTGCTGACCCTAATTCCAAGGGTTGATATATATATATATATATATATATATATATATATATATATATATATATATATATATATATATATATATATATATATATATATATAATATATATATATATATATATATATATATATATATATATATATATATATATATATATATATATATATATATATATATATATATATATATATATATATATATATATATATATATATATATATATATATATATATATATATATATATATATATATATATATATATATAGTTATATAGTTATATATATATAGTTATATGTATATATACATAACAATTAAGAGATTGAAAGATAAATATCTATATTTAATATATTTGTTTTTATTTTTGATTACATTTAATTTTGTTTATATTTAATAAAAAACTCACAAAGACTTTTTTTAATTCCATCAGATGTTAACACTGTGTAAAATATGGCATATTCTAAAAGCATGTTTACTATCTGAATGTCTACTTCAGTATTCCAATAATTTGGAATTAACTGAACCCAATAATCAGTTAGCAAACAATACTTTGTCGTAGATTACAACCTTAAAAATAACTGGCAAATTATTCCATCATTTATATCAATATTTTGACTTGATTTCAGCAAAGTTTTTTACTAAAAAAATAAAGTTTTGCGCAAAACATGACAATGTTTTGGGTTAAGCAAGATGGCGACTGACTTTTAAAACTGGCTTCACCTCGTTTTATATTAATTATATACTACAGCATCTCCTATTTATTAAACCTCATTGATATCAACCCTCGGAATTAGGGTCAGCATTATGGTAATGCTGGACTAACTTCTGACCTTAAAGTATTTGAGGTTGGCAAAAAATTGCTGATCTGGTTTCAATGTTTTGTAGTAAACCTTGAAATTAGGTCCTATATGTATGTATGTATGTATGTATGTATGTATATATATATATATATATATATATATACATACTAGGGTGGTCCATAAAACAACTTTTTTGAGAAAAACCTGCTGACACCCCCTAAATGTGTTTTATCTAATGCAAAAACACTAGGTTTAAAATTTTTTTGAACAAAAATTATTTTTAGGGGTAGCTCAAGGCCCTCAAAAATTTGACGGGTCCCTAATATTTTGAAAAAAAAACTTTTTCTAAAGTATGTCAACCTGGTACTCAAAATAAGCAAAATTATATAAAAAATTTAAAAATGATAATAATTTTTTATAAAAATAATTTTTTTAGGTATAAATGCATAAAAACTATTGTTTTTAAGCTGAAAATAAAAAAAGTCAATATTTTCAGGTTTTTTGAGAATAATTTTTTTTAGGCATGTTTTTTATGTAAAATGATTATTATTTTTGAAGTTTTTATACAATATCGCTTCTTTTGAGTACCAGGTTGACATACTTTAGAAAAAGTTTTTTTTTCAAAATATTAGGGACCCGTCAAATTTTTGAGGGCCTTGAGCTACCCCTAAAAATAATTTTTGTTCAAAAAAATTTTAAACCTAGTGTTTTTGCATTAGATAAAACACATTTAGGGGGTGTCAGCAGGTTTTTCTCAAAAAAGTTGTTTTATGGACCACCCTAATACATACATACATACATACATACATACATACATACATACATACATACATACATATATACATGACCTGTTCATGTTTGAACTATTTTTTAAACCTTTTTTTGAGGCTTTATTATATTTTGATTAAAAACCAAAAAAAAAAAAAAATTATATATTGATAATGAAAAATCTTAAATTAAAACAATGAAAACTGAAATTTTTTTTTTGAATGTTTTTTTTTTTTATGTTTTAACGGCAAATATTGTTTTTTTCGCAAAAAAAATGCAAATTTTCCGCTAAAGTCCTCTAAAATAAGGGGGTACCGTTGCCCAAAGTTTTTTCCTAGAATAGGCCCTGAATGTGACATATATTTTGGTAATCTTATGTTTATTTAGTAATGTTATGTTTATTTGATAATGTTATGTTTATTTGATAGTAGTAAAGTAATTGTAAATAGAATAATAACAAGCAGCAAAATTTTTGTTTTGTTTTTGTTTTTTTAGATAAAAACTATATTAGGTGGATTTGTGATAAGAGGTTTTCTTGGTTGGTGGACATTAATTATTAAGAGTTTTACATTAATTCTATCAGTAGCTTCTGGCTTAAAATTAGGTAAAGAAGGTCCTATGGTACATGTAGCTGCTTGTATCGGAAATGTTCTCGCCAGATTTTTTCCCAAATTCTACGGTAATGAATCTAAAAGAAGAGAGGTGTGCTGCTTTTTAGTGCTTCTATTTTCATAAGTTTATTATTCATATTGTAAATATTTTAAATAACATGATTTTTTTCTAAATTAGGTTTTGTCTGCTGCAGCTGCTGCAGGTGTATCTGTTGCATTTGGGGCACCTGTTGGTGGAGTTCTATTCAGTTTAGAAGAGGTTTTTTATTTTATACTTCATTTGACTTATTTAATAAAAATTTGGCAGCGTCTTTTAACTGATTATTTATTAGTTAGGCATCTCTAAAATTGTTTCCATTTCAGTTCAGAGTCATAGGCGAGGTTGAAAATGTGAAATTGTTTAATGCTATTACTACAACTATACTTTTTGATAAAACCTTTATATATTCTTTGATAAGACCATTAAATCTTCTTTGATAAAACCTTTATATATTCTTAGAGTTGTTTGTTGAAAACTTTTGCATATAAACTAGATTCATGATTGCTTTTATTTTTTCAGTCGTTATTAAGGTTAACTTGCAACAAATATTATTTTCCAAGGAAAACAATTTTTTATTTTCTTATTTTACTTCTGAAGAAGACAAAAAATTTTACTTAAAATAAAATTTTTAAATAATATTTAAAAATTAAAATTAAAATTATATTTTTTTATATATGAGATTACAAAGAAAGCATCGAAAAGCATAACAAATATAGAAAATCAAGTCTTGTTACTCATATTTTTTTTTCCACTTGCTAACTAAAACATGATTTACTTTTAGTTCAGCTTGTTTCTATGAAAAAATCAATATTTTTTTTTATTACTGTAATTGCTGATAGTTGTAACTAGCTTTGTTTTTGTCAAATTTTATATTTTGAAGGGTTTAAGAAACTTAGCTTTTATATTATAGAGATAACTTTATGTAAAAGTTAACTCTGTATATATATATATATATATATATATATATATATATATATATATATATATATATATATATATATATATATATATATATATATATATATACACAGAGAGAGAGGTTTTACAAAAAAAGTGATTTTTAATAGTCATAATACTGCCACAATCACAGTTAAGTTTATTTGTTTTTTCATGTTTGAATTAAATTAATAATAAATTAAGTTGATCTGGTGATCTTATTATGTTGATTTTGTGATTTTCCAGTTTTTTTAAAATCCATAACTAATGTAGTTATGACTATCAAATTAATTATAACTAATGATGTGGTAGTTGTGTAGAGCGCTTGCTTCATAAGCAAGAATTTCTATGTTTGATCACCACCACGTCCCTGGTAGTATTGTGCATGGATCTCCTAGTATTATTGTTAGTGAATTCATAATAGGTACACATTTTTGTTTGGTGCCAATGTTAGTCAAATTAAACCATGGAAATTTATTTACATACACAGTTTAAATAAAGAAATTATATTGGCAAAACAATATAGTATTTGGCAATATTTTTTTTCTCTTGTCACTGAAAACTTGCTGGTATGTGGTTTGGGCACCTTTTTTTTTGTTTATATATATATATATATATATATATATATATATATATATATATATATATATATATATATATATATATATATATCAGGCCTTGCGATGAATAAGAGCTGCGCGACGCATAAGCACGACGTGATTTTTGACGTCATTAAATTCTTTTTATTTACTTTTCATATTTATCAACATTAACTTCACCAATTTACTTAATTACTGCAAAACTACTTTAAATCGTTTATGTTATTATTTAAAAATGTTTTGGAATGTTTCGTTTTTTAAAATGTAAAAACATTTGTTTATTTTCTCGACGTTTGTCACGTTTTGTCTATACTAAACGAATAAAAAACATTTTAACTTAAATTTAAAAAAGATTATAAAATTTGCTAATATTTGATTTTTTTTTTTCTTAAATATGTAATTTAAAGTTTTTCAAATAATTATTTTTTCTTTTTAAAAAGTCAGCGAGTAATAAACTGGAAATTTTAATATTGTACGATTAAAAACTGATATTTTTACAAGCGATTTTATATAATATTTATTTTCATAAAGCGGTTGATAAGAACAATCACTCGTATTAATAAAAAACTTAAACGAACGTTTTGAATAGATTTTTAATGTTAACAAGGAATTTTATTTCTAGTAAAATAAAATAAAATGTTAGAATAAAAATCTTATAGGTTTAAAAAAAATATTTCAGCGAAAAATTATTCTTAAAAAATATTATTAAAAATTATTCGAAAAACTATTGACGTTTTATTTTTCAGCAGCAGTTCTTGAAGCACGCTTCATTGAGTTTCGTTAACTTTTAACACGAAAGCGGTCGTTATTATTTAAGTAATTTTTTTGAGTTACTTTTTACAAAAATTTTAATAAAAGTACTTTTTTATTGAATCAAGTAGAATACGTTTTAATATTAATCCTTTTTTTATTTATTTATTTGCGCTCACCAATTTTTAAAATGTTTCCTCGAAATTACTCTTAAATACTTTAAATACGTCTAACAGTTAATAAATATTTTTAAATCTATGGAATAATTTTAAAACCTAACAAACCCCCGTAAAATAATTATTTAAGTTTAAAATTTAAAACAAAAAGAAAGTATTTTTGTTCAATTTTATCGACAACTTTGCTATTGCTGAATAATTTTATTAAAATGTTAGCTTAAAATATTTAAACTTGTTTTTTAATCTGAATTTTTTCTACTTGTAAATAAAGAGCATATTTAATTTTTTTTAATTCAAACTTTTATTTCAACTGCGTGCGGTTTTTAAAATACTTTATTAAATGTTAAAATAATCGTAAATTACTACATTAAAATTCCGCTCAAAAATATCTTTAAATATACTCAAACAAAAAATTTTTTGCTCGACGCAAATAGCCCTAGCTACACGCAAAATCGCTCTTGGACGACGTAAAATTCACATCGCCCGACGCTTTATCGCAAGGCCTGATATATATATATATATATATATATATATATATATATATATATATATATATATATACACACATACAGAGAGAGAGAGAGAGGTTTCATAAAAAAAAAGATTTTTAATAGTCATAATACTGCCACAATCTTAACACAGTCTTTCCTTTTGCATGTTTAGAACGACACTGCTAATATCCCATTCGAAAAAAATGTCCTTTATTAGTCATTTCTTAGTAGTTTTACATTTTTTTGCATTTATTCGCGGCTTCATAAGATTGTAAATCTGTTAAATACTTTATGAAAAACTCATATTCAGATCCAAAACAATCTATTAGAAAGCTTCCATCCATACAAATAGTTGGTAAAATCCTGCAGATTTTGACTACCTAATAAGTTTTTGCTTCATCCCATTTATCTATACTGAATTATATCATATAGAGATTTTTTTAAAGGAGTACTTGGCAAAAGGTTCATCAAGTTCGGTGCAAGTTAAACTGATATCCAAAGAGATAAACGAAAATAATCTATTGTAAAGTATTATAAAGAGAACTGTTGAATTAGACTTTATTTAGATGTTTAGGTCCATATTTAGGCACTTTTGAGAAGAACCATTCTAGATTTTTGTCAATGTTAGATGATTGAAAAGTTTTAAATTTCTTTGGTGATAGCGGTATATGTAAGGAATCATTTGGAAAATTATTCTCCTTGTCAGAGTTTTGCACTTTATCTATTTCTGACTTAATCGAGCAAGCTTCATTTTGTGACCTTTTGCTTTTTTTTTTTTTTTTTTGTAGACTTTTTTTTTTCATCATCTTCATTCTCATTGTCACATGTCCCCATTACAGCCCACTTTGGAAAAATAGAACATATTACAAATGGTTTTACTAAGTGTTTTTTTTTTTGACCCTATTTTTTACGATGAAAAACATTATTGCTACTCTTTTGACAACGGCAGTACATTTCATCTGCTATTAATATCAATTGATCATGGTTTGTTTGAAATATCTTTTTCGCAATAAAGCTATTCTTTTTTAATAATTAATTTCTTTGGATGTGGTTCATGCCTAGATTATTTGGAACAAAATCAATAGTAAGTGACTTTCTGACTAAAGTAACCAACTTATATCAAATTTCAGGATCTAAATTTAAAATCATTGATATTGTCAAATGATGCAACCCAGTTTTGAGCCAGAATTAATATATTGCTAAAGCCTGGGTTTTAGTGCGCTGGATTGAATTTCTCATTGAATCAAGTGATTTGCTTACTTCAATAAATTGTTCTTTTGTAAATTTTGTTATTCTGAGACATTTATACTCAATCAAAGATGTTTTATCCATAAAATAGTAAAAAAGCGAATTTTGAAGTACAAAATTAAGCATTGTTTTGAAAAGATTTTTAACTTCTTTTTGAGTTTTATATTAGCTTCATGAATCGATAAAATCTCTATACTTTATTTGATTAATAGAGATGACAATTGATAAAGATGAATGGTGCAACACCTTGAACCAGGTGGAACCAATATATTTTTTCTATATAGACGTCAACAATGTTTCATTAGAAATGTTTTTCAACTTTTTGTATAAGTTTTTTTGTATAAATTACTAAATATTCAGCTGCTAAAATTGGTTAAGTTAAATAAATAATTGATAAAGTACGCAACCAGTGTCATCTTGTTTTTGTTCAGTATTTGTAATATAGAAAAGTTATGAATCATTTTGTAGAAGCGATGGTTGATCCGACAAGAGACAAAAATGAAAAGTCCACTTAAGTTGATTTAAAAATGAAAATTACATCTACATAGTTTTTTTATGGATCTAGGATTGATATGTGATACTCTGCAAGAGTTATAGAAATTTAGTTTGTACCTTAAAAGAGCGCAACATTAATCTGCATATGACAAATCAAAAAAAAAAAAGCACTTGTACAAGTATTTAAAGAAAAAAGATAAAATGTTGATCCTTATTACAGATTTGCTTCAATTTTTTTTTTTTAATGTCATTCCTCCTCAAGGGTGAAGGAGCCATTGCGGTCGGGGAGGCTACTTTTAAGTTCAGTTGTGGTTACAATCCTCTCTCAATTCTTTAACTCTTATACATAAACCTTGATGTACAAGGCCACTCACTCTTAGCAAAAATAGGCGATAACTGTCTCGTCCGCACCCGAGAAAACCGCAACATTCCTGTGAAAGCTTATGACCATGGGATTCCAAAAATGTAAACATTCAAATCATCTGCCTACGTCTGTGAAAGAAAATCAATTTTGAAACTTTATCTTATTACACATTTATGTGAAATGACAGCATTTCTATTTTTTGCATTTTTACAGCTTTTATTAAATGTAAAAAACTTCTAACAAAGGTAAAATATAGATTTTTGCAAATGCATTTTTGAGTCTCTTAAGAAAAAAACGAAAAAATGCCCAATTCAGCTAGGAATCATGATGAAAACAGGAAAGTTGTTTGCCTCCTGAGTCTCAAAAAGGCAAACAGACAGCTCTCAACGTTTTTGCATGAAAAAACTTAACAAGTCTACAGACAACAAATCAATTTTGAAGATGTAAGAGTACAGCAAGGGCTGTGTGAAACTTGTAGAACTGCTCTGAGGAAACGTTATGAAGGACATCCTGGTGAATTACCAGCTCTTTTTGACTTTGAAACTATCATTGTCAAACCACTCACAAGAGGAAATCCTTGTGAATGCTTGATTTGTCGCATTGGCCAGTTGAAATTGACTGAAAAGCACCCTCTTGACACTGACACGAAAGAAGAAAAGATTTCTGACAAAAAGTGCTCAAAATGTCTGTCACTAATTGGTAGGGGATTACCACATCAATGCTCTGTATCACAGTTTAGAGAGAATATAAGATCTCTGGCAGCCAATGATGGTAAAGTTGCGGAACAGATTGCATCTTCAACAATCACAAGCAAGGATGCATCTCCACATGGAACAGTTTGACTTTCACAAACCAAGGGTGGGAGATCATTGCTTAAAAGAATTTCAAAACCTTGAGAAAAATCTTGAAGAGAGCTTTACTCAGACCACAGCGGCATTTACAATTGCTGACAAAACAACTTCAAATTACATTTTTGCACATTGCAAGAGTCTCAATAGTCTTATTGAAGATTTACTTTTGACACAGAAGATTTTTTTAAACCATGTCATTAAATTGGGGATCGACGGCGGTGGAGGATTCTTAAAAGTCTGCCTCGGAGTTTGTGAATTGGACCCAGAGATGCAAAGTGAAGCTTTACCTCCAAGCAAACGCTTGCTTACATCACAAGCATCAAAGGATACAGGAGTGAAAAAACAACTTCTTGTGGCTGTGGCTGAAGGAGTTCAAGAAAATTACAACAATGTGAAAGTCATTCTTTCCTTTCTCAACATTCACGAGGTCAATTTTGTTATCTCTTGTGACATGAAATTGGCTAACATCCTGTGCATTCTGCAGGCTCATTCATCCTCTCATCCATGTACATGGTGCACAGCGGAAAGTTCTAATCTTGCGAATTGTGGTACTCCAAGAACTTTTGGCTCTCTGAAGCAGTCATTCCATGCGTTCTCTGCAGCAGGTTCAAATACCAAAAATGCAAAGAAATTCTGAAACGTGGTTCATGAGCCTGTTGTTTCAGTCGAAGATTCTGCATTGGTAATTGATCTAATACCTCCAATGGAGTTGCATCTACTTCTTAGAGTGGTCAATCATCTTTTTAAGATTCTGAAAGATTTATGGCCAAAGGCAGATGAATGGCTTCAAGCATTGCATATACAACATCAACCCTTTCATGGTGGACAATTTGAAGGAAATTCCTGCAATAAGTTGCTGAAGAACTTGGATCTTTTGCAAACATTGGCTGAAAAAGATAATGTCTTTCAAGTTTTTCCCATCATTGAAACTTTTCGAAAATTTGCAAATGTTGTATCATCCTGTTTTGGCAACAATTTGCACAGTCAGTTTGAAGAAAAAATTGATGAGTTTTGAGCTTCTTTCCTTGCATTGCCAATTGGAACTGCCACACCAAAAACACATGCTGTGTTTTTCCATATAAAGGAATTTATCCTGAGGAAAAAGATGCCACTTGGTATTTATAACGAACAAACAACAGAAACAATGCACCATTGCTTTAGTACAAATTGGGCAAGGTACAAACGCCCAATCAGTCATCCAGAATATGGAAAAAGGCTTGTGATGTGCCTTGTTGATTTTAACAGCAAGAATCTTTGAAGAAAACACTGAGCACAAAATAAATAGAATTGGAGATTTATGAATAAATTATGTTGACCTTACAGTAGAAATCTTTATGTGAGAACAGAATGTACCTTTTTATCCCTTTAGAATAATGTTTTTTTATTTATTGTATGTATTTTTGTTTAAAGAATGCTGTAAAAATGCAAAAAATAGAAATGCTGTCATTTTACATATATGTGTAATAAAGAAAAATTTCAAAATTGATTTTCTTTCACGGACGTAGGCAGATGATTTTAATTTTATCTCCTATTTTTGCTAAGAGTGCACTGTGCAGAAAAACTAGTTAAGCACTGTGCTACCACAGAAATGGTATAGATCGAACTTAGAACTTCTGGTTCAAAACTCTACCATTACATCACTACTTCATTATTTTTTTGCACAGAGTCTCCGCTTTTGGAGCTAAATGCTTATCATACTCAGTGATGGTAAAGAATTAATAAAAAGTAATAATAAAAAGTCTAGTTAAATAAAAGAAAAAATATGAGAAATAAGGTGATATCAAGAAAATAGTGTAAAAATATCATAAAGCAAATAAAACAGTATTTGTAGAATCAATTGATAATAAATCTGCACGTAACATTTTTTGATGTGATCTCAAGATAACTAGAATTTAGATTTTTTTTGTTATTTTAAAATTTAAATATTTTAGGTCAGTTACTACTTTCCTTTAAAAACATTATGGCGAACATTTTTTTGTGCAATGATTGCTGCTTTGACATTTGGATATATGAATCCATATGGAAATGGTACCTTTGTTATGTTCTATGTGAATTACCATAATCCATGGCAACCGTTTGAGCTTGTTCCATTTATCTTTTTAGGAGTGTTTGGAGTAGGTTGTGGATTCTATTTTTGTAAAAACATTTTTCTTTTGCAATTTGTTTAATGACTATTTATTTTCAAATATTTGTTACTTTTAGGGTTGGTTTGGATCAATTTTCAATAAATGTAATATATTTTGGTGCAGACTAAGGAAAACAACACGGCTTGGAAATCATCCAGTGTTTGAGGTGCTTTGTAGATAATTTTTAATCATTTAAAAAAATTATTTTTGTTTTATATATATATATATATATATATATATATATATATATATATATATATATATATAAGTATATATATATATATATATATATATATATAAGTATATATATACATATATATATATATATACATATATATACACTTATACATATATATATGTATATGTATATATATATGTATATAAATATGTACATATATATATATATATATATATATATATATATATATATATATATATATATATATATATATATATATATATTTATATATATATATATATATACATATATATACAAACCCTCAGTCGATGTAGCAGCACTCCACTGCGAGTCAGGCTATTTGTCAGTCGATGTATGTACTGAAGCCCCCCGCAGCAGGCTATTTGATGTTAGGTGAGTATGACATCATCATGCTCACCTAACTCAGCAGTATAAGATATATACATATATATATATATATATATATATATATATATATATATATATATATATATATATATATATATATATATATATATATATATATATATATATATATATATATATATATATATATATATATATATATATATATATATATATATATATGTATATATATATGTATATATATATATATATATATATACATATGCATATATATACATATATATATATGTATATATATATATGTATATATATATATGTATAAATATATATATATATATATATATATATATATATATATATATATATATATATATATATATATATATATATATATATAATATAGATTACTATATATATAATTGTATAGATTTCGATATATAGAATATATTCGAGGTTAAGTATTTTGATGTAATAATACGAAGTCTCTTGTACGCGTTACAGTGCTCAATATTACTGAATAATAGAGCTATATATAATTATATTTAGATGAATAAAAACAACTGATTAGCGGGACTTAAAGTTTCATGCCCGAAGGCAATCATCAGCCGTTAATACAAACAAAAAACGTAAACAAACCATTACAAAAACGTAAAAATTGCTGTTGAATGACATCTGACGTTATAAACAAATCTACGTAAAAAACAAATCAAAAAACAAAAAGCCGTTATAGTTTATTAGTCCCCTGTGTCAAATAATGTCGACACTGACATACGATTTCGTTTTTTTTATTCAGTAGGTTTTTTCCATTATACGATAAAATTACATATTTTTCGTAGAGACAAAGGTGGCATATTTTTGTTGCTAGATTGTAAGGTTTACAACATTTGACAATTTTCCATTCTATAATGGGCTTTATGTTTTGGTCTTTTAAACTCCATATTTCCTTAGATAGTTCTGTGTCATTTCTATATTTAACTGATGCAAATGATTTGAGATGGTTTGCGTATCTTAGTTTAAATAGTGTATTACTAATGCCAAAATGATGACTGGAACTTATGGTTGCTTGGTAGACAATATTGTTAGATAAACATTGATTGGTCAAAGGGCAAAATGCTTTATCTACGCATTGGTTGGTTTTTAATTGATTTTTGTTGTGTAAAATTTTGAAATTATGCGAATTTATGATAGATTTTAGGTTAGACATGCAACTGTAGCTAATCTTAATAGAATTTCGGTTGAATTTTTTATGTAGCTTGTGACCGGCTGGAAAATGTAAGTCAATAAGGGCTAGAAAACGGTTTCCTATTTTTGTTTTGACGTTTAAGCTGAACGGAGGGTTATACCAAATAATATTACGTTTACGTTGCTTTTTTTGTTGATTTTGACTTGAGATTATTTGTGGTTGGTAGGTAAGGTTCGATTTGTACCCCGATTTTTTTAAAGCCTCTTCATACGGTGGAATAGCCTTTTTGAAGAAATTTTCATTAATTGACATAAAAGACAATCTTTGTTCGATATTGCGAGGGATTGCTTTTATTATGCTTGAAGGGTGGTTAGAATTAGAGTGGATGTACCTTATTTGATTATCAGGTTTAAAATATGGTTGAAAAGTATTGTTACTTAGATCTAACGTAACATCGAGGTAGTTAACAATTTTTAAATTATATAATGGTGATTTGAAGATCGTTTTTTTTTTAAAATGAGTGTTATATGCTTTTTGATTTTTTCCATTTGCTGACCGTTTTTGTTCTTGAATACAGCAAGACCGTCTCACGATATAAGCTGAAATCTTCTTTATTATAATGTTGTGAAATTTGATACAGTATGAAAATACCTATTAATTCGCAAACTTCAGCACCATCAAATGCCCCCATTGTTACATCGAACAACCCACCTCTTTTTTTAATCCATGCTTCATCGTTGTTGAAGATAAGAGATTTTCTTGCATGCTTTATTAATGCTTTGTCTTCGCTTTTGATAACGATATGATGGTCAGCAAAATTCATAGCATTGTTGAGGGTGCTTTCCTTTATGAAAGGGTAAAAATCGTTAATATCAAAAACTAGGAATTTGTATAAGTGCTTATTGGTGATTTTTTTAAACCAGTCTAAAACATTTTGTGTACTTTGCCATTGATTCAAAAAAGTTTATTTTTAAGTTCACAATTAATTTTTGTTAAAATTACCTTAGAAATTCGTGCTACCTCATTTTTTGAAGGGTTCAAAAGGCGCACAGATGGATTGTTAGCGAAGTTTTCCTTGTGATCTTTCAAAGTGAAAAAACAGTTAGAGGATCCGTTCTTTCTCTTTCTCTCTAGATGCTGCTCTAGAGAGCTATCATATCTAGTATGATCTGTTTGGTTCCTATAAATTAACTTGAGATTAGTTCACAGTTCTCTTTGGTTTGCATCAACTCCTCTCTTGACAGTTTTTTTTTTAAATTTTTTTTTTAATTGTTTAAAAAGTCTGAATTAAAATATTTTTAAACTGTATACTCTCTTTTATTCTTTTTAATTTAATTTTTTTTTTAATTTTTAGAATGAATTTGTAATTAAAAATAAATAAAACATTAATTATAATAAATGATTATTAAAATGATGAATAAATTATAATAATAGTTGTAGAGAAAGTTGTTATCGTTATTTTGAACTATTTTTTTAATTTTATTTAGGTTTTAGTCACAACAGTATTAACAGTGTTAATCTCCTACCCAAATGAGTTTACTAGAGACTCTGCTAGTCGTGTTATATACAGGCTTTTTCAAAAATGTGGCCCAGAGGACACTTCTTCACTCTGGTATAAACATTATTATTATTAAATAAAATTTATTCTTTCTGAGTTTTTTATTTTAATAAATCTTTTTCATTTAGTGACTATATCTATTTTTCAAATGGAACTCAACACCATATTAACAGCGAGTTCTATCCTCACAGAAGCTTAGGTCCAGGAGTTCATGAAGCAATTTGGAAATTGTTACTTGCCATGGTGTTTACATCAGTTTTGACTGTTTTTACTTTTGGTATGAAGGTAAAATTCTAAATTTTAAACTAGTTTAACAAATTTAAAACAACATTTAATTTGTGTTATTTTTATTTAACTAAACATTTCCAAGGTTCAGTAAAACTACATTTGACCAGGTAAGTAAAACTACAGTTGACCATATTGTTTTTATTTTGATAACTGTCTATTCTACAATTTCTGATAATGATGCAATCACAGTTTATATTTGTATCACTTTTATACTGCACTCTAGCACAATAACAATATACATATATACAGGAATATATTCACACATATACATGTATATATTGTTGACCAATTATGGTCTTTGTTTTAAAGTATTTTATACTTTTCTAAATACACATCATAATTTTAAATATACAAAAAACAATAAATTATTAAGTTTCATTGTTAGGTACCTCTTCAAAGACAATATGTTATTTGAAAAATAAAGTTTTGTGATTTTTAAGCTATTTGAATGTTATTTGAATATATATATATTTATTTAAATAAATTTGTTTTGAGTTTTTATTGTTGTAAAAACGTTTTTCTGGTTGTTTTTTTTTAAATTCATTTTTTTTTATAGGTTCCAACAGGTGTTTTTGTTCCAAGTCTTTTTATAGGAGCATGTGGAGGTCGTGTTTTAGGGATTGGAATGGAAATGCTTGTTGAGTATGTTATATATGTAATGTATTTTTTAGAAATTTAATGTATATATATATATGTGTGTATATATATATATATATATATATATATATATATATATATATATATATATATATATATATACATATACATATACATATACATATACAGGCTTGGTCGGGAAGCGGGAGCGATCGCTCTTGATTGCTGACCGCGTAAATAATATTTAGTTGCGAAAAGCTGGCCAGACTTTTTAGTTGTTTGAGAACTTTTTAAAAAACAAAAGAAAAAGCGCTAAGATTAATTGGACCGATGAGAAACAATTACAAAAAAAAAAAAAAAAATTAGGCAAATAAAATATCTTTAAACGCATAAAAACTTAAAGCTAAATAAATTACAATTAGAACAAATATTTTCCAAACATCGCTCTTTTATAAATTTTTTCATAAAATTTAGCGATGTTTTTTATATAAAGTAACATCTTACGATTGTTTAAAAAGGAAACAAATATTTTTTATTTAACAAAGTTTGCAAGTTTTAGTTTTATTTAAACTAAATTATTTTATAAATAAAAAAAGTTAATTTTTTTGATACCTATTTTATGCTTCGCGTAGTTTAAAAAGTTTAACATATTTGAAGCAATTCTTCTTAGTAAGATAAATAAATGAAATAACTAAACCATTGAATTACTATAGAAATTAAATTAACAAGATAGAAATCAACTAAAAAGGTTAAAAATACTTAATGACGAGGAAGCGAAACTGCTTCACAATATCGCTGATGATGTTTAGTGAGTGGGTTTTTAATTTTAATTAGTATTTAAAGCAGAAAAAAGTAAAACGAGTTTTAAGAATGGCAATTTAAGCGAAAATAATTAGAGTTAGTAAACCAATATCTAGAAACTTTTCTTTATATCTAGTTATTTGCTATATATATTTGTGTTCTGTCGTGACCTCAGGCGCGGTGCTTGTTTATCCGCTAGTTGCTTTGTATGCGTTGTTTGTGTTTAGTAACCAGAAACTTCTTATGTTTGTTACATAATTAGTTTTATTAACTTTAATGATTATAACTTCATTAAAAACGCAATTATTTTTGTAAGTCTTTGTTTAAATCATAAATATTGCTTTAAAAAATACATGACAATAAAAACAGATACAAAAAATTACATTTACATAAAGAATACACACTTTTTAAATAAAAATAAGAAAATACTTATAAAATCTATGATTTATAATAAACTTTTAAAACTTTGACAATTTAATTAATATATAAAACATTTATTTTTGTAAACAAACAATATATATTCGTAAAACAATTTATGCTAGAAATCTCAAAACGTAACAAATCATAAATAACACAATTTCTAAAACATTTCAACAGAATACTGTAGAACTTTATTTTGCTTAGTCAGCGTATTTTTTGAACCAATAGAATTAGTTGGTTCGTTAATTTGGCGGGTTTTTAGTGCGATTATTCTTTTAACTCTTTTGTACCAAGATGTTTGAAGAACATTAAAGTTTTTTATGTTTTCATGTATGTCCGCTAAACAAAATTTTTTTGTTTTGTACATAAACTTAAATGTTCTCAAAACGACTAAAAAACCTGGCCAGTTTTTCGCAACTAAATATAATTTTCATGGTCTTTATTTGAGAGCTCCCGCTTCCCGACCAAGCCTGATATACATATATATATATATATATATATATATATATATATATATATATATATATATATATATATATATATATATATATATATATATATATATATATGTATATATATACTGTTATATATATATATATATATATATATATATATATATACATACACACACATATATATACATTTTTATATATATATGTATATATATATACATATACATGTATATATATATGTATATGTATATATATTATATTAGGGGGAGGGGGGTCCAAAATTCTATATTTCTTGTTTAACCAGTTATTCTTAATTAATTTTTTGAGAAAAGTTTAAAAAACAATTCAGTTTTTGCTAATTTTTTATGGTTGACCTTCTACTTCTATTTAAAAAATTTAAAGATATAAAAAATAAAAGTCTTTGCAAAAGTTTCTTTGCGTATAAAGTTACGCAACTTTTCTTTCAAATTTATGCTATTCAAATTTTGATTGGATAAATTGATTTTTAATCGTTGATTAAAAATCAAATTTATCCAGTTGAACGACAGATTGCTTCAAAAAAAAAGTTTTATCTGAAGTCTCTTTCTAAACAAAACATTTTAAGTAATCAAAAAGACAGATTGCTTCAAAATATCTTAATTTCCTTTTTTTATTTATTTTTAATTGTTATTCAAGCTATCAAGAAGGCTATTCAAGATTTCATTTTTTTTTTTTCACTTTTCTTTAATAAAGTCAAGAATAAATCTTCTTTTAAAGTGCCAGTCAGTAGAAGTTCAGTTAAATTCTAAAGTTTTAATAATTCTAAAGATAAACAGGCTAAAGGAACCTAAAAGGCTTTATAAAAAACAAACTGGGTAATCAAATTATGAAATTTTCTGCTTTACTCTAAAATGTAGTGAATAGCTAGTTAAAAAAAATTCTAGAAGCAGTTAATAAATAACCTCAAAGAGGTTGAATGATTGTATCATTCTTGCTAGAGTATTTTGGCAAAAGTTAGCCTCAGGACTTCAAAAAAGAGAAAAGTATGATGTGTTTGGTTGATTATGGAATATGATTAGAATTAACTTTCTAATTAAGTTGTTGCAGTTGGAAAGCTTTAGAAAAAAACCATTTAATTTCAACAGTAGATGTATACTTAATTATTTAAACCATATAAAAAATGAAGGTTTGCGCAGTTTAAAAATATTTTGGAGAATTATTGCCCAGTTATTTGTCCAAAAAGTTAAAACTATGGAATGTAGTTGAAACCAGCTACAAAAACAAATAGATAGCAATGGAAGAGTAGCAAACTTTACATCAGGTGTGCACAATGAGTTCTGTTTTAGCTTGATTAAAGTTATAAGGCAGCCCATTTAGCTGTGAACTAGACATTATTGAAGTAGATAAAGATATGCTAAAATGAAAAAAAGTTCGAAAAATGAGGTTCTTTATTTTAGGGATACAATATAGGTCATTGTCACGGAGGTCTATTCTGTTTAAATACATGATTGTTGATTCAAAAATACAAACCTCTATCTTATGTCTACCAAAGAACACGCTCATAACCTAGATGTTCTATAAGAAAAGTTCGTGCAGCAATCTCTATCACATATGTGATAGAGATTGCTGGGCATATATATGATGACTTTTATAGTTATTTTCCATTTTCAATAGTAAATAACAAACTGTATGAATTATTTTCATATATAATGTTTAGTTTTTTTTTGTTACTTATAAATGATAAGGTATATTATTGATGAATTAAACAGAAAAAGATTTTTAACAATGCCTTTTTTTGTCAATATATTCACTCTTATTAAAATTGAAGTAGAAGGCTAAATAATAAAAATGAAAAAAAATGATTATGGCTTTCAGAATCAGCATGAAAAACTAAATAAGAAAAATTGGTTACACTATAAAATATCTAAAAAAAGACTTATATCTAAAAAAAGATTATGGACCCCCCCTAATTATATATATATATATATATATATATATATATATATATATATATATATATATATATATATATATATATATATATATATATATATATATATATATATATATATATATATATATATATATATATATATATTTATATATATATATATATATATATATATATATATATATATATATATATATATATATATATATATATATATATATATATATATATATATATATATATATATATATATATATATATATATATATATATATATATATATGCTTGTTGAGTATGTTATATATGTAATGTATTTTTTAGAAATTCAATGTATATATGTGTGTGTATATATATATATATATATATATATATATATATATATATATATATATATATATATATATATATATATACATACATACATACACACACACATATATATATATATATTTTTTCTTCTGATGAGTCTTTATTAATAAAACACAGTATTAAATGAAAATTTTTAGTGATTTTCTACTAATTTATATGTAGAAATAATATGTATTCAATCATGTCATTATAGTTCACATTCATCATTCTTTCTTTGGTCTGGCGTTTGTTCTAAAATGAAGAACCATTGTATTGTGCCAGGTCTATATGCAATGACTGGTGCTGCAGCAACACTGGGTGGTGTTACTCGTATGACTGGTAATAATTTACAAAATTATTAGCTTCAAAAACTTTTAAGTTGGCCTAATAAAGTTGTATATTAAATTTAAAAATTAATAAAAAACTTTATTTTTAAAAATATTTTCATTAAAAAAATGTTTGTTGTTATTTTAATTTTAGTAAAATTAATTTTGTACAAGTTTCTTCCGAAGAATGACATATTGGTCACTCTGCATCTATTAAAAACACCTTTTTTTATCTTGAATTTTGCTACATTTTTTTTAAAACTATGTTATCCATTAAGTTTCATCAAAAATTATCTTTTCTTTATTATTGAAGAATATATTACATAAAAATGATAAAAGGTTTCAAAAGATTATAAATGAGTATAAAACAAATTATTTTTTGATTTTATTTATTGTTAGGTCATGTTATCTTGCTTCTTGTAACATTTAACCCAGTACAATCTGTTTCATTCCCTCTGCCTTGTAGGATACAGGCCTTGGCATGAGGCGAGAGCGATTGCTCCCATCACGTGAAACACGCTCATTAATGAAATATTTATAAATTGCGGGCGATTAGATTCTTGTTTAATTAAACAAAAAAGTTCGCTTATTGTTAAAAACAAAATAATCTATATTCACATATCTTTATTTGCGTTTTTTCAACTCAGGTATTATGTTAAAGTTATACTTCAATTAAAAAGCTCATTTTTTTATGTTGACTTACGTCATTCTGTTGAGCGCTAATTTCTATGAACAATGAATGGTGATTTGTCAATGAGACTTCCTTTTATAAAATGTTAACAGCAAACATTTAATGAAATTAAAATTTTATTTATTTATATAAGTTTATTAATAATATTGAATTGTGTAATAAATACAAATTAATTATGAGAAACGTTGTTTAATTTAATTTTGTAAAAGCATTTGCTAAAAATCATATGTATAATAATAAAAGTTTTTATTTAATTTTGAAAAAAAATAACTTAACCCAAAAATACTAAAACTTTTAATTGTTTTTTGAGCTAATAGCCCAATGTTGATAGAAAAAAATATAAATGCACCCCATTTTGCTGTCTTGTTTCATAGACTCTTCTAAATCATTCAGTATGTCAAAAATCTCACTCTCTTTTTCAGTGTGTGAGATATTGCATCTGCTATTGTCAAAGTTAAAGTTTTTATTCTATTTTTACCATTTTTTTGTACCAATATTTTTTCACATTTCTGCTATTTTTGATAAATGTTGTAGCCGATTGTCCATAGCACTTTGAATGACAGCTCGCAAAGGATGTTGCAACCTTACATTGTCAGATATTCTTTGTACATTTATAATTTTCCATGCATCAATAAAATTTGAAAAAAAGCAACAGTACCTTTAACTTGCTGCTGATTTGTTTTTAAAGCTGCCAGGGTTTCTTCACAAAAAACACGCACTACTAGTTTCACATTTTGTCTTTCTACAGGCTTTGGAGATAAGGATTTTTTCTTTTTGGAGATAATCTCATTTAGACAAGATGATGTAATAAGTGAGTTTGATTCTAACAATCTCAGTTTCTCAAGATCTTTCCAATCAATTAAATGCGGTAGTGGTGTAGTGGTAGAGCGCTCGCTTCATAAACGAGTGGTTCCGAGTTCGATCCCCACCACGTCCCTGGTAGTACCGCGCTCAACTCGTTTCTCCGCGCAGCGGCCTTGTTCGTCAAGGTTTGTGTTTCGGAGTTATAGAGTTGAGAGAGGGTTATAGCTACAAAATAAGTAGCCTCCTCGTCTGTAGTGGCCTTCTCGGCCTTGAGGAGGTGAAGTAAAATAAAAAAATAAAAAAAAAAATCAGCAACTAACTCCTCACCTTCATCAAATCGAATTTTAATCTCTTAAGTTTTTTCGGTTAGCCGATTGTTACGTATATTCTTCCATAAATGGACATAATCATATAACAAAAATATATTTGTTTTAGTTCTCCAAGGCTTATTGGTATCAAAAAGAGGAAAAAAATGTCTATTTACTTGATTGTTATCGCAAATTACAGAAATAACTTTTCCACTGGATTGTTCAATAGATTACATTAGCAACAACACTGTATTGGAAATTGGAATCTAAATTAGACACTGGTACCATACTAACAATAAATGTTGGTCCTGAAAATTAGCATTTAACCATTACAGAAAGAAGTGTTCTGGCAAGCTTCTCTGGGTGATTCTGAGCATGACCATAGACTTTTCCACCATAAAATGTGACAGTTGCTTTAACATATACTTCATTAACCATGATAATGGATGAACACTGTCTGTCTTCTAAACTGTGAAATATTTTGGAAATTAAAGATAGAGTATCAAGTTTATTTGTTCTTGAGGTTAATTTTGTTAAAGATCATACACTAGGTAGCTGAAAGTCATTTCTTAAATGCTTATATAAATCTCAAGATACAGCCATATACTCAAAGGCTCGAACAATAATATCTGGTGAGTACAAAGGTTTTCCAACAGTGGTACTTCTCATCACAAATAATTCTTCTTGCAAAACTTCTTTTTTTTTAGTCATTTCAATATTGTTTAAAAAATGAACTGCTTTAGATAAAATAAAAAATTTGTCCATCACTTTTGTTCGGTTCTGTGAAAATGTTGAAAACACTGTGAACCCATATGAAATGCTGTATATGTTGAATCACTTTTAAATTGAAGAAGAAATCTAAAAGAGTATTATGAATATAAAATTAGTCACATTGTTACAACATAAAGAAGAATGAAATAAAAACTCTTTAATTCATGAAAACATAATAACAATAATATTGTAATGACAAGGATTGCTATTATTGTATTATTACTATTATTATTCTTTTGATATATATTTTTATGAAATATCAAAATATATCTTTTTATAAGGTTTTACTTAATGACATGAAAAGCAATGTTTTTTATGTAATAAAGTAGAATATATTATCATAAAAACTAAAACATGTTATCATATAGCAACCAATATATTATTATAAAAGTTAAAAGGTTAGAAAATTTGAATTTTTCTTACTGTGGCACTCCAGTTCCTTTAATAAAATTTGATTGTAAGACAATGTCATCATTTCACTTATAACTTAGAATGGGTAGTTGTTCAGTTTCAACCTTTATCATAATGTCACTGAATTCTAAGTTATCAGCATCATTAAAACTGCTCATTTCATCCTCTTGAATATTTCTCACTGAAAAACTTGTTTAAGTTGTTTTACATTGTTTTGCTGGTGCTGTTGGAATTTGACTCAAGTTAACGTTATGAAATATTGTTGGAGGTACATTAGTTTCTTACCATTAATCATTATCAAATCAATGTTTTCAGGCAATGTTTAGAGCATACCACAGCATATTTTGAATCAGGGATATTATCTCTTGGAATTGCAGTTATCCCACACAAACGTTCATCTTTGTCTTTAGGTAAACGATAAACAAATACGTATTTTTTATTATTTTTGTCATAGACAAGCATGAAGTAACACAACACTTTCGAGGCATAGTGCATTGAAGAAATGAAAATTATTAATTGCTAAAAATCAGCCTCCAGTCTCTCCGTTTAATTGCGCGATTGCAAGCCTGTTATTAAGATAGCCTTGATTCAGACTCTCCACAATTCTAAGCCAAGTCTCACTCTTCTCCATGATTTTCCTTTCATTGTGCTGCTGCAATTTCTTATTATAACCATTACTTCCAATAGACAAAATAATTCTTTAAAAAACAGACATCAAAAATTAGGCTCCTGAGACTTCTGGAGAATCTTTAACAGTGTCTATTATATGGGCAAATCTGTTATTCCTCCTCTCTTGCATGGTTCAGATTTTGTTACCTCACCTAAAGACGAAGCTGAATTGTTTGCTAAGAACTTCTCATCAATATCATCTCTTGATTTCACTAGTCGAAATTATTTAAAAAGTGTTTATCAGAGTCTTATTTTCTAGCCTGCTGGAAGTCGGCAACTGTTATCCCTATTTTCCAAAATTCTGGAGAGCAATCTGACTTGTTTAACTACCATCCCATTAATCTTATTAATATCCTAAGAAAAATTTTTAATTAACAAACACATCTCTTATCATGAATCTAATAACTTTATTTCTGATTATAAATGTGGATATAGATCTTCTTGTTCTACTGGTGATTTGTTAACCATAATAACTGATAAGTTTTATTGTGAATTAGATAGATGTGGAGAGGTTAGGTCTATTGCTCTTGTTATTTCTAAAGCCTTTGATAATGTTTAGCATGCTGGTCTTTTCCATAATGCCCCCTTTATCTTATTTTCCTTATTATAATTTGCAACCTAAGTTATATGTTAATTATTATCTTGCTTCCAAAACTTCATTTTTTCTCTTACAGTAACTTCCAATTCTAATAGTGGTTGCTTGCATCCACTATTAGAGTGGATATGTTTTAAAAAATAATTTAAAAAATGTTAAAGTTTTTATAAGTTTTTAATATCTAGTCATAAATGGCAATTTATTACATAAAAAAAAATGCACTAACATAACTTCTTAACTCACTTTTGTGTGAGTTAAGTTGTCAGCAAACTACAAAAATGATTTTTCATTCATTATTGAGTATAAAAATATTTAAAGTTTTTCATTTTTGATTTTGCCAAAATTTATATTAATTGTGTTGGTAGCAAAATTTAATATTACTTTGTGTTGGTAGCAAAATTTAATATTACTTTGTGTTGGTAGCAAAATTTAATATTACTTTGTGTTGGTAGCAAATGTTAGGTATAATAAGTTAGGTATAAAATGGTAGCCCACTATTTTTTCAGTAAAAGATTCCCTGTAATAAATTTTATATATATTATTGTAAAAAATAACAATACAAATTCAAGATATATAAATGCGAGTTTCTGCTTTATTAGATACAAAGTTTCTGTTTTTCCATGCAGCAGCTTCATTAAGACAATGTTTTAGGCTTTTAGGCTTGTGTATCAAATAAGTTTTAAAAAAATAGTTTAAATAAATTTTTTTAGTGTCATTAGTTGTCATTATGTTTGAACTAACTGGAGGTTTAACTTACATTGTTCCTCTTATGGTTTCTATTATGGTAAGCAAATGGGTTGGTGATGCATTAGGAACAGAAGGAATGTATCTTTTCTTATTTGTTTTTATTTGTTTTTTGTATCGTTATTTTTTTAGTTTATAAATTATAAAAAAAGCATCCTTTACTTTGGTCAGTTATGATGAACATATACGTTTAAATGGGTATCCGTATTTGGATGTTAAAGAAGAATTTACTCATCCTACACTCGCAGCTGATGTAATGAATCCAAGGTCATTTTTATTTTACTCTCTTAAGTAGTAAAAAGTAAGAAAGTAAACTATTTTTAGTTTTTAGACATTTAGAATTGTAATATATATATATATATATATATATATATATATATATATATATATATATATATATATATATATATATATATATATATATATTAATGTTCTGAAAGTGTTTGAGATCGGCAAAAAAATGCCGACCTTGTTTTTATGTTTTATAGTAAGACTTTTGTATCAAGCCTTTCAAAAATTCAAACAATGAATTATTGTATATTAATGTTAACTCAAATCATCCACCCCAAATTCTAAAACAAATCTTGATTTCAATTAATAACAGCCTGCCTGCTAATAAATTACATAAAATTTTTAATCGAAATACAATTAAAGTTAGTTACAGAAAAACTATAAAAGTAAGTAAGTATATATATATATATATATATATATATATATATATATATATATATATATATATATATATATATATATATATATATGAAAAAAAAGCATTTTTTATATTTTTTTATGATAATTTTAATAAGTTAAAATTTTTTCAAAGTAAATATTATTTTTGAAATTTTTATAGAATTTTGCTTCATTTGAGTGCCAGGTTGACATGTTTTTGAAAAACTTTTTTTTTGAAACTATTAGGGTCCCATTAAATATTCAGGGGTCAAGACCCTTAAATTATTTTTTATTCAAAAAAATTTTAAACCAGATGTTTTTGTATTAGATAGAACACATTTAGAGGGTGGGAACAGATTATTTTCAAGAATATTGTTTTTTGGGATACCCTAATATATATATATATTACAATCCTAATTGTGTGTATATATATATATATATATATATATATATATATATATATATATATATATTATATATATATATATATATATATATATATATATATATATATGTACATATATATATATATATATATATATATATATATATATATATACATATATATATATATATATATATATTATATATATATATATATATGTACATATATATATTTATTTATATAGCCGTGGGAATTAGGGTTGGCATTGTCTACCTAAGGTCTGACCATAAAACATAGAAACGAGTTTGACAATTTTTTGCCGACCTCAAACACTTTCAGGTTGGCAGTTAGGTCGGCATTGACAAATTCCGACCCTAATTCTGAGGAATGTATATATATATATATATATATATTTATATATATATATATATATATATATATATATATATATATATATATATATATATATATATATACTACTGTGATCAAAAAGGTGAATTTTTAATTTAAACTTCCCCCCTTATTCGAATCGTCCAATCTTTTTTATTTTTAAGTTGGTAGGAATGTCATTAACATTTGCGCCAAATTACATGTCAAACTCATAATTTTTTTTTTTTTGTTTACGCTTGTTTCTGAAGTACCAAAAGTGCATTTGGCGATTTTCACGATGTCTAATTTTGTTGAGCAAAGAAGTGCTATTAAATTTTGTTTGCGGAATGATATTTCTGCTGCTGAAACGTATCGAATGTTGCAAAAGGCCTTTGGTGAAGAGACTATGTCTCAAAAAATTGTTTACAAGTGGTACAAAGACTTCAAAGAAGGCCGAGAACGTGTTGATGACTTGGAACGCTCCGGATGACCATCGACTTCGATTGATGATCGCCACATCAACAAAATCAAAGAATTGGTGCTTGCAAATTGTCGGTTAACCATTCGAGACCTTGTTGACATGGTTGGAATATCATTTGGGTTGGTGCAAGCGATTTTGAAGGATCATTTGGGCCTCAGAAGACTCAAATCACGTTTGGTGTCGAAATTTCTCAATTTCTTTGAAAAAGAGTGTCGCGTTAAAGCGTGTGAAGCAATGCTTTCTGACTATCAAGACGTCTACAAACAAATTATTACTGGCGATGAGACTTGGGTCTACGCATACGACCCTGAAACAACCGACCAATCGAGTGAATACCGTGAAAAAGGCGAGCCGAGACCGAAGCAACCACGTCAAAGTCGCTCAAAAATCAAGGTCATGTTGACTGTTTTCTTTGATTATTGTGGTGTCGTGCACTACGAATTCCTTTCAACTGGCCAAACTGTCAACAAGGAATATTATTTAAGCGTTATGCGACGTTTGCGTGAAGCTATTCGCAAAAAGAGACCGGAGTTATGGGCCAATAACTCTTGGATTTTGCACCACGATAATGCGCCTTCGCACACAGCACTGGTTCTTCGTGAGTTTTTTGCCAAAAACTCTACCCATGTTGCTCCACAACCACCGTATTCGCCCGACTTAGCACCGTGTGACTTCTGGCTGTTCCCAAAGCTCAAGAGACCACTCCGGGGAAATCGTTTTGAGTCCATTGAAGAAATCCAACGTGAATCGACACGCGCAATGAAGGCTATCCCTACCGAGGACTTTTCGGCATGCTTCGAAGACTGGAAAAAACGTTGGCAAAAGTGCATTGGGGCCGGGGGGGGGATTATTTTGAGGGGGACGATACAGATTTGGAAGAATAAATAAAGATTTTTCATTTTATAAAAAAATTCACCTTACTTTTTGATCACAGTAGTATATATGTATATATATATATATATATATATATATATATATATATATATATATATATATATATATATATATATATATATATATATATATATTTATGCATTATACAGACAATTGATGATTCCTTTTTAGTTACAAACATTTCATTTGCACATGAATGGTTAATTTTGTGTTCTAAATTATCAATTATTTAAGATTTTTAAAGTCTTGTATAAATGCTATTTGTCATTTATTTATTTTATATATTTATCATTTAGTTGTTTTAAATCATAATTTTATTTAGGAAAAACACAGAGTCACTAGTCTGTATAGCAAAGAACGGATTTACTGTAGCAGACATTGGTTAGTTTTTTTCATTGAAATTGTTAATTTAAATATCAAACAGTTTTATACATATTTTTTTGCAATTATCAATATTTTAATTGTATTCTAGGGTCTTTCAGTTATTTAAAAGTAAATCTATTAAAGTTATTAAAATAAGTTAAAACTTAATTTTTTTATAATAATGACCCTTTTTATTGCAGTATAATAAAGTATAGCATAGTAAGGTATTAATAATCAACTGATAGTAAAAATATAAAACTTTATATATACTAATGTAAAATATACTAAATACTACATTATGTTTACTACTAAAAGTTTCACAAGTTAGCAATCATCAGGTAAAAAATACATTATGTAATTTCGTTAAAAAATATTTTGTTCTAGTTATAATCAAAAAAAAAATGTGCAGAAACAATTCCAAAGCATTTTATTATTTGCAAGAGTGCTTCAATCCTTTGGTTTTCCTAATCTTTGGATTTATGGTTGTTAAGCAAAAACTTGTTTTTGTGAGGTTATATTTATATTATTTCAGATTTTTTGTTTAGCAATTCTGGAATACCTTATGAAATGAAATTATGTATGAAATTGTTAAAAGTTTTTCGTGGAGGCAATGTAAGCATTTTTTGTGATGTTATTGTAAGTGGAAACGTTTTTAATTATTGATCAGGTTATGTTAGTTTATTTGCCATATGTTTTTGGAAAGAGTTGTTGAATTTTTCAATTTTTATTTGTGAAGGAGCGTTTACGGTTAGCCTATTGTTTCTTTTGTTCGCCTTCTGATAAACCAATTTATACTTTTTCTGGAATGTTTGGAGGGGAGGGGGGGGAAGGTGACACTATAAATTTATAAATAGCATTTGAAATTCTACATTTTCCTTTCACTTTACAGTTTTCTTTGTTTATGCAATTGCATGTTGGGTGTTCATCTGAATTTTTAGATATAATTTTTTTGTTGTGGCTTTTTTATTATTTTGTCAATATTTTTGGTGTAGCTTTAACTCACGTTGATCATATTTTAATTGAATAACTTATTTAGGGGATGGAATATTGGAAAATGTTTGTCGGATAGTTTTAGAAAAATATGTTCAATATTGGTTGGAATGGTTTTTCCTTTAGAGAGAGAAGGGGGGGGGGTTGAATCATATTACATTTCTTTATCTTTTGGGTTTGTCTTTTTTAGGGTTTTATCTTAAAAATCAGTGAAGCTGTTTCTTCTTAGTTTCTCTTTGTATTCTGGTATAGATGGGTTAAACGTGTTTTCATTCATGAAGAATTTTGTGATAATTTGTCGCTAATCCATGTTAAGATTTCTTTAAGGATTTGAGAAGGGTAGTTGGAATCAATGTGGATGTAATTTGTGGATGCTTTTCATTTGGTTTTTTTATAAGCTTGGAACAGATTTTTTTCTAGGTTGAGTAGTACAATTATAAAGTTGACTGCAGGTAGGTTTGTTTGTATTACTATTGTAAAACCAATCGTTTTAAAAAGTTAAATAATATTTTTTTGTAAATGATCAATTTGCGAGAGTTTTTTTGCGGATTGCCAACAGACTGTCATCATTCTATAATCCTATGTCATCTTTATTATTGTGGGTAGCGAATTTAGCATATATAGGCCCACTAGGTTACAAACTTCCGCACAAAACAGCCCATTTTGACATCAAAACAGGTGTGTCCTAAGTTTCTTTTCCACGCTTTATTGTCAACAAATAGCAAGGGCTTTCTGCAATGAATAATGACTCTAATGTTCTCTTTGCTGATGTTGGTGTGGTTTGAACTATATTGCATTGGTTAGTATGTTAAGTGAAAGAGTGGGGTAAAAATCAACATTTCAAACTGGAGGAAAACACAATATATTTTTCTTTGGTATATTTTTAAACTGCTGGATTGCTTTGGAGGTGCTTTTTTCCTCTGGTTCAAGTTTAATTTAGTTTTTATTTCTTTTAATTATTTCATGCAAAGGTACCTAAAAATCGCTAAACAAAAAATCTGAAATAATATCAAAGTGTCGTCTCGAAAACAAGTTTTTGCTTGACAACCATAAGCCTAACATTAGAAAAACCAAAAGAAGGAAGCACACTTGTGAGCAATAAAAGGCTTTGTAATTATTTCTGCACGTTTTTTTGGTGTATAATTAGAACAAAATTTTTTTTAATGAAATTACATAATGTATTTTTTACCTGATGATTGCTAACGCATGAAACTTTTAGTAGTAAACATGTAGTTATTTTTTACTTTATCTTGTCAAACAAACATATAAAGCTCTGATATCATTCACTGAGCACTCTTGCTGAAGAACTACAGACAAAATACAGTGGAGCGACATCTGACGTCTCTATAGAGTTTTTAGAGCACTTAGGAACAGTCACAGTGAAAGGACGAGACTTAATTGAATGATGAGTAACACGAGAATGAATTTTAGTAGATGGCACAAGAGACGCTAGTTCTTTAGAGCAGTGCCCAATATAGTATTTGTAAAAAAGCGAAAGAAAAGCAACATTATGGCGATGTGACAAAGGTTGAAGAGCTGGTCTAACTATGTTTACAATATGTTTTTGCACCAAGATCCGCCCCAGATATGGTAACAGTATTCCATACAAGGCCAGATTTGAGATTTATAAAGATAGAGAATAGAATCCAGAGTAAGAAAGTGTTGAGCTCAATAAAGAAATGCAACTTTAGCAGATGCTAATTTTGCAACAGATTTGATATAAGGTTTCCAAGAAAGATCAGAAGTAAGAGTTAATCCTAGCGATGAAGGGTAGATGACTTATCGAGTACATTACCGTTCATAAATATAGGAAGGTCTAAATTATTGCGATAATGATTGGCTGAAAAAAATTGAGTTTTATCTGAATTAAAGTTCACCAGCCACTGTGAACTCTATGCTGTAACAGAAGTGAGATCCTTTTTAAGCTCAAATACCCCCTGCAAGCAATCAGAGGGTGTTGGCTTCTTATCGTGACAAGATTAAATGGTAGTATCATCAGCAAACAATGCCACCTTAGATGTGAGAATATATGGAAGATTGTTAATGTAAATTAAAAAGAGTATAGGGCCAAGGATGAGGAACCCCTGAGGTTACAAAATAAGAAGAGTGCTGTCATTCAAGGACAACTTTTATTCTACGATTAGAAAGGAAGGATTCAATAATCTTAAAGATGTTTTCAGATACACCGTAAGATGTAAGCTTATGGAGAAAACCAGCATGCCAAACTTTATCAAACGCTTTAGAAATGTCAAGAGCGATGACCTTAACCTATCCACCTTTATCTAATGCGCGATAAAACCTATCGGTGATTACTGTTAGCAAATCAGCTGTAGAACGAGAAGATCGAAATCCATATTGATGATCAGAAAGTAAGTTATTAGATTCAAGATAAGAGATTAAGTGTTTGTTAATTAAAGATTCGAAAACCTTGTTTATGATAGAAAGAAGACTAATGGGGCAGTAGTTAGACGAATCAGATCGCTCTCCAGAATTTTTAAAAATAGGGATAACAGATGCTGCTTTCTAGCAGGCTGGAAAACAAGACTCTGATAAGCACTTGTTGAATAGTTTTAAAAGGATAGACAGCTCTGGCGAACACTTCTGCAAGACTATAACATGTATGTTGTCCGGGCTGCAAGCTGTAGAAGAGTCTAATCAGGAAATCACTTCAGATACAGAAGCTAGAGTGATACGAATGTCGAGCAATGGATCAACCTCTTTGACGGCTATATCAGGTAGAACGCAACTAGTGGAATTAAGAGATGATATTGATGAAAAGTTCTTAGCAAACAATTCAGCTTTGTCTTTAGGTGAAGTGACAAAATCTGAACCATACAAAAGAGGTGGAATTACAGACTTGCCCTTATTATTGATACTATTAAAGATTCTCCAGAAGTCACGAGAGCCTAACTTTTGTGATGAAAGCAGCAGCACAATGAGAGGAAAACTATGGAGAAGAGTGAGGCTTGACCTGGAATAGTAGAGAGGGAATAAAGGATTCCATGCCAGCCTGAATCCAAGAAGTTATGTAAGAAGCACATTTTTCAACAGGAAGACAAAAGGTAAATGATTCCGGTTATCTGGAAATCGAGTTTAAAAGTTGACTATTTGAGTTAGGGATTGAGAAAGGCAAAAGTTGTGGGCTTTAATGCCTGCAGAGTCACTGACACTAGAGCCTAGCCATTCAGTGTGATAATCATTAAAGTCACCGACAACAACAATATTGGCTGATGGAAAAAGAGGGAGGACTTGGTCAATATGATCAGAAATAACATCAAGAAGAGTGTAGTCTTAAGATAAAGGAGAGCTATATAGAACAAAGATATGCATGCAAGTTATTATTAAAATAATTGTTGTGTTGTGGGCTAATAAAAACCACAAAAAAATTTTTCTATGTGTCTTTATTAACATGAGAGTATGTTTGATATACAAAAGCACATTTTTTAATTTGAATATATCTATAGACGCAATCAGGTTAATAACGGTAAATATTGATTTTTAAATCTTTTCACACAAATAAATTGATAAATTTTAGTGTAATTTGATCTTTTGCTCTGCCAGTATCATTTTTATTGCATTTTACAAAATGCCTAAAGGAAAGTATTTGACAGATGCTGAAAAAATACAAATTAATTTATATCGTGGCTCAGAAATCTAACCAGCACTTTCTATACGAAAAACAGCAAGAAAAATTAGAAGATCTGACCATGTTGTACGAAACTACATTGCAAAAGGTGACAATTACGGTGTAAAAAAAGCAACAAACGGCAACAAAGTATTAACAAATCGGCAAATTAATCGACTTCGCTTGGAAGCAACCAAAAATAAATTGAATGCAACACAAATAAAGGATAAATTATTATTGCCTGTCACCAATAAACATGTTGCACATATTCTACGTACAATACCAAACGTAAAGTGGAAGAAACCACACCAAAAACCAATGTTAAAAAAACACCATAAAATTGCTAGATTACAGTTTGCTAAAAACCATATGCATTGGACTCATGAGTGGCAAAACGTAATATTTTCAGATGAAAAAAAGTTCAATTTAGATGGTCCGGACTCTTACAGTTGTTATTGGCATGATCTAAGAGGAATAAATGACCCACAAACAAAACAAACTTATGGTGGAGGAAGTTTAATGGTTTGGGATGGATTTTCTTATTCAGGAAAATTGACTCTGTGTTGTGGTTTACCTAAAATGAACTCGATAAAGAATACAGAAATGTTGGATGATGTTCTTATAACTTATATTGATGAAAACATGGACAATAATGCCATATTTCAGTAAGATAATGCTGCAATTCACACATCTAGGCATTCTATGGTTTAAAGACCACAAAATGCCGGTTCTTGAATGGGCAGCTAAAACTGTTACTGAGTTAAAGTGTAAAATCCTTGAAGCATGGTCGGAGTTGGATCAAATTACACTTCAACGACGAGTGGAGTCAATGAAAGGCAGAATTTTTGAGGTAATCCAGTGTAATAGAGGACATACACATTATTAATTTCCATCTTTTAATGTCAAAAA